>PVJD01002416.1:0-203949 GCA_004026545.1 Mormoops blainvillei | reverse complement strand
TGACTTAAGTTAAATAAGAAGAGAGCCCCCTTGTGTTATGGATTCTCCCAGTAACTCTGTGGTGAGGGAGCAGGATTCTATCATAGCTATCTATAACAGCTACCTTGGGAGAGGCGGAGGGTGGGGTGGGAGTGGTAAAAGAGCTCAGCACTTTCTCCTGTGATAATGTGACTCCAGGAGCACATTAAAGCTGGTTCGTGAGACCTGGAATTGGGTGTATGGGCAGGGACCAACCAGAACAGCTGTGGAGAATGTGAAGATTAGTAACTACATGTTTGCACTGAAATACAGAATCGCCGTGAACAGCAGATAGAAATGCAGGTGGATACAGATATGGTATACTAGCAAAGTCAAATACCGCTTGGTATTATCATGGCATTATCATAAGCGACACAGTTTTAGTCACAAAATGAGCAACAACCCTTGGTAAAGTTCTGAACAAATCAAAGTGCTGTCTTTCCTCAGTTTACCTAGAACTTGCATTTATGGAAAATTCAGCTCATTTTCACATTGTACTCCCCAAAGTACTTTGTTTTTATATGTAAAATTAAGTTAGTTTTGTTAATTATAAACAGGTATTTTTTAATAGTGTGAATGTTGGCTATGTCGTACATGGAATGGTATGTGGACCAAATATTGTTAACTTTTTATTTGGAAATAATTTGAAATTTACAAAAAATTATGAGAATAATACAAAGAGCATCTTATACCCTTAGTCTAGACTTATTTATTGTCACCATTTTGACCCATTTGTTTTTGCTTTCTCATTCTCTGTGTGTGCACATTTTTTTAACCTTTCGAGTGTTTTGCATAAATTATAGCTCTTAATCCTGAATACTTTAATATATATTATCTGACTTTTTTTTTTTTTAAAGAAACTGGTCCCTTTTTAAAAGAGGATATTCTTCTTTTTGGGTTTGTTTGAGCTATCCTCATGATTAGAATCAAGATGTGCTTTCCTAGTCAGAATATTGTCAGTGATGTTTTGTACTCGGGGCACTTCTAGAGATACCTGTTGTCAGTCCACCTTCACTGGCATGGTTAACATTGATCACCCAGTCAAGCGTGTCTGATTTCCCCACTAGAGAGTTACTGTTTTTCTCCTTATGACTAACAGATATTCTGTTGGGTGGAATTTTAATATGCAAATACCCTATTTATCAAAAGCTTCCCCCTAGACTTAGCATCCATTGAGTCATCTTGCCTGAATCAGTCTTTACTACAAAAGTTGCAAAATGATGGTTTCCCAACTCCATTAGTACTTCCACATTTACTTATTAGTACTCAGTATTTTACTATAAGCAAGAGCCCTCCCTTTTCTCCCATGCCTTTGAACTATATTTTTCTGTTCATTATCAATATGGTCTTCTGGATTGTGGATTTCTCATTCTTGTTTTTGTTTTCTAATGATTCATTACCATCCTTACTTATTTGGGAGATCAAATTGTCCCATCTTTGGCTAGTAGGAGCCCTTTCAAGCTGACTTTCAATGTTCCAGGCATATCTTATACCTTCCTGCTCTAGCCCTGGAATTAACTATTTCTCCAAGGAGTCCTGATTCCTTTCAGTAGGGAGTGGTATTAGAAGCCAAGGTCTGTGTACTAGAGGTCCTCTTGTCACTGTGAGGTTTTTGCTTCTTGGCCCATTCAGTGGACAGAGCTAGGAAAATATGTATACATATACACAAATATACAGATGTGCACATCCAGCATATATGCATACATGTATATATTTTACAAATAATGAGTTCACGCTGAAACCTCTGATTCCAGTGCATCCCCTCTGAAGGTTCTTCCTTGCCTTGCTCTAGTCCGTATTTGTATCTCCTTTCCATACTGAAAACCCTGGCTCCCAAACAGGGACAGTGTTTTGATGTGTTGGACAGTCTTGGTATTGCAGGTTACCTAATTTTCCTTTCTTCTGCCCATTAAGTGCCAGTAATGCCCTACTGTCATTCTGACAAGTCAAAAAAATATCCTCATATATTCTAAAACGCCCTCTAGGACCAGTAATTATCCTTTTGGAAACCACTTTTGTAGTGATGAAAACAACATGGGTTCAGTTATATTGCAAAGCTTGTTATATATGAATTAAAAGAAAAGTCCTATAGAAATACAGAGAATGAAGAATTTCAGGTAAGCTATTGTTAACACTTTCTTAGGTATGAAGGGAAGATTAGTAAATGAGACCATTATATTTGGGCACCTGGGTATGGAGTATAGTCAGCTGTCTTTTATTCTGAGACCAATCTGGGGGAACGTTTTCATGGATTCCTTAATAAGCAAAAGCTATTCGCCAAAGAATGAGCATAGTAATCTGCAAGAAATAAGTATATGGGGGTAATCGTCTCCTCGTCTGTCAAGATTAGCATACTTGGAAAAGCAGTACCAGTTACCATTTATTGAATACTACCTGGCCTAGAATACCTTTTGTACATCCTGAATCCTTACCCAGCCAGAATAAATTTCCCCCCGCCCTATATTCTTACAACACTTGGTTATTCAGTGTGATGTGGTGAAGAATCTGCACTTGGGGGACTGACATCTAGGTGTGAATTCCAGCTCTGCCAGCTTTCCAGAATTATGTCACTTAACCTCGGTTCCTTTACCTATAAATTAGGAATGATGGTAATGCCTGCCTCAGCTAATACCCTGACATGCAGCAGGTGCTCCAGAAATAGGTGTGAAGAACAATTCCTAGGCCCCTTGATTTTCCCTCTGTCTAAAGCATAGAGGTGAATATGGTTTTGAAACTCAAATTGCTTTGAGCGAAGAGAGGCTATTTGAGACCATTTTTTTTTCCTTACTGTGTAATAGAATGTGATTAAAACACACATTCGCTTCTACGTGCTATTACAACATGTTTTCCCTAAGTCGTATTTGAGTGTTTGGGTTGGGATATTGCCCTGAGAGGCGAGTGCAGCGCGCGCATGCGGAGCGTGGTCAGGGCTGATGCTGCCGGCGGAAGATCCGGCGGCAGGTGGCAGTGCGGCTTCCTTGGAGACCGCCGCCCAGCCTGTGCATCCCGGTCCGAACCTTTCCCCTTTCCCGGCAGCCTGCTGCAGCCTTTCTGAAGCCTCTCCGTGCGTGTGCGCAGAGGGCCGCCCTCAAGCAGGTGGAGTGCTGTGATTGGGCGCGGCGATCTGGTGCGGGCTCGCTGATTGGGGGAGGGAGGAGGGACGCTATGAACCTTTTACTCCACGCGTCCCCATTGGACGGAGGGTGTTGGGTGGAGGGGTGGGGGGCTCCGAGGGAAGAGGTGTGGAACTGGGTCTGCGTCTTCTGTTGGCTTGAGTGATTTGTTCTCCTTGCCGAATGCTGTGGAGACGTTCTGCGTTCTCTCAGATAGGCATGCAAGTGTGGTGCACCCTTCAGTCTCATCGGGGCCTTGAGGGAGAGCTGATGACGATCTGTCCAGCTCGCAGTATGAAGGCATTTTCTCTCCAAGGAGGCCTTGATTAACACCCGGAGTTCTGTTTACTAGAGTGTACCCGCGCAGTGTAGGGGGCAAACAGGCCATGAATGCATTGCGGGTCCTCAGATAAAAATCAGAAGACAGCCTCTGATCACTGCTGGTTGTGTGCCAGACTCTATGTAAAGCATTTCATGCGCATCATTCCATTTAATACTCAACAGCCAGCTAAAGCAGCTGCTTTTAGTCTCCTTCACAGACAAAAGGCCACATTCTGACATTTGCTTGGGACCATACTGTATTCTATTGGCTTTCCACTAAAAAATACTGTTCTCAGTGATTGCTGTAGTACCTGAAGTTCTACCATAGAGTCTTCCCTTGCATCAGAGCTGTGGATTTATTGCTTTAAAAAAAAACCAAAAAACTTTGATTGCAGTATAATATATACTGAGAAGCCCACAAATCATAATGTATAGATCGATGAGTTATCACAAAGTGAACAAACCTGTGTAGGATAGAACATTCCTGACACCTCCAGAAGCCTTTATTGCAGCCCTTATTCTCCTCTTCAGAGGTAACCATTATCCTGACTTACAACGCCACAGGTTAATTTTTTTATGTTTTTAGTGGCAATTCTAAAACATATACAAAAGTAGAGCGGTATAAGGAATTCCCTTTTCCCGTCACCTGGCTTCAACGGTTTTCAACCATGGCCAATCTTTCCTTCATCTCTACTTCTCATTCCCCCATCTTGATCCCCCATCTGGATTATTTTGAGGCAAGTCAGGTAGTATGTCATTTCAGCCATAAGTAGTTTATTATATTTTATTGTATACCTCTAAAAGATAAGATTATTTTTAATACCATTATCCCACCTAAAATATTAATAATTGTTTAAATATGAAATATCCAGTCAATGTTCACATTTCCCTGATAACGCTCATAAAATTTTTTAAAGGTTTGATTGAATCAGGATGCACATAAGGTCCATACAGTGCAATTGGTTATGCTGTTGACCACCCCCCTTCTCTTGCCTCTTTTAAAATCTTTTTATAGAAACATACGAAAGTAGAAAGAGTAGTATAATGAGCCTCATGTACTGTCTCCGAGCTTTAGTGTTGATCAATTCCCTGTCAGTCTTGTAACCACAAACGCAGGTCCAGCTGCCTGCCATTATGAAAACCAGTACTCAAGAGGCAGGTGCTGATGTAAAGGAGAGTTGTTTATTTGCAGATGCTGGCCATCGGGAAGACGGGGCAAGTCTCAAAATACATCTCCTGGAAGATGGGGAGGGACCCATGTCACAAAGCCCATCTCCACTTCTCATTGAAGGCAGAGGATTTTTTAATAAGGAAGGAAAGGGGAGCAGAACAAAGAGATCAAGGAAGGAGGTTGAAAAGTCCTCTACATGCAGAATAGCACAGTCCATTCTGGTAAGACCAGTGATGGCCGGCATCATCCTGGTGTAGTCATCCTGGCTTGAGGTCATCTCAGCTTCATGTCCACCTAGATCCTTGATTAAAGGTCAGCAAATTTCCCGGAGCTGGGATGCTCGAAGGTCGGAGTCTATACCTTTTGAAACTAGTTCCTAGGATTCTTATACAAACATGCTGTTCATTTACAAGCCACATGTTAGTCAGAGTCAGCAGTTACAGAAACTATGTCAAAAGAATGGTGGGGTGGGTTATAGTATCCTACTGTTAAAATTTTCTTGTTACAGTCTTGTTTCATCATTTCTCTACCCCATCACCAGATTACTTTTTAACAAACCCTTGTTGTTATCAGATCATTATATATATATATTAATATGTACCTGTAAAAGATACAAGTTTTCAAAAAAATAACTAGAACACCATTCTCATATCTAAAAATTAGTAGTGCCTTAACATCATTATATGTTAATGTTCACATTTCCCCCAAATATCTTATAAATTTCTTTTTAATTTATAGTTTGTTGAAATGGGATCCAGATAAGGTCCATGTTTTGTAATGTGTTGAAAGGTCTCTAAAGTCTATTTTAATCTGTAGGTTTTCCTCTTTCTTGTAATTTATTTGAATAAAACCAGACCTTTTGTTCTATGTAGGTTCCCCCATTCTGAATTTGCTGTTTTTATCCTGTGGTGGTTTTAACATATTCCTCTGCCTTCCTTATTGCCCTATAAAAGTGGCAGAGAACGAAGCCTGATCAGATTCAAGGTGTTTCTGTTTTTGTTTTTGTTTTGGCATGAATACTTCATAAGTGTTGTTTGCTTTTGTCAGGAGACACACAGCATTTGGTTGTCCCTCATGTTAAAGGCCATTCATGATTGCTGCTTAGATCCATTATTTCATTAGGAGCTATAGAATGTTGCTATTTTAATTCTATCATTTCTTTCTCATTTATTTATAAAAGAATTTCCTTTTATTAACAGCTTAGTTACCCTGAGATTCAGTTTATATGGAAGAGATGGTTTTCAATAATGAGTTGACCCCTTACTGTCCTCCAAAGGTGGTTGATAAAGTTTTGTTTTTTGTTTTTGTTTTTTTTAAATATCAATATGAATTCATGGATTTAAGTACTCCACTCAATTTAACCCACTGGGGCCTCTCTCTCGAAACTTAGGAGTTCTTGGGCTTTCCAACTCAAGCCAGATGATTTCAGTTTTAGACTGTTTCTGTTCTGGGCTCCCCTTTGGTTGAAATAAACACTGAGTTAAAGCATTGCCTCTAAATTCCTCCCCTAACTGGGCAGATCTTTTAGGGAGGAACAGGGTGAAGTTATCAGCATTAGCCAGTTAGCTGCTGTTGATTTTCAGACTAGGATCCATAGTGAATAGGATTAGGAGAAAACAGTTTTGGGGAACTGGGTATGGTTTGGGTAGGAGGGCAGGCGTGATGGGGAAGCTCTCTAGGTTCTACGAGAGGACGTTTTCATGGACGTTTTCACCCAGCTAGGGGGTGAGGGCCCAGGTCACTTGAACTGAATTGGATTCCTGAGCCCTATTGACTTATATGTTTTATTTCTGATTTTTCAGTTTATAAGTAATTATAAAGTAAGGGACACCTTTGGTTTTGGTTACTTTTCTGTGTGTTTTTTAAATTTTACTTTTATAATAGAAAGTTTATTTTAAAAGTCACAGAGGTAGAAGTGAGTTGTAGAAAGAATGGGCTCAGGAAACAAGTTACAGAGGCAAAAGAAGAGCCCTTAGAGCTTAGGAAAGAGAGAGACAAGGAAAATGTGCCTGGGGGAACGAGGTGGAGAGAGGCGTAGGCATGCTCCTTAGAGAGAGTAACTAATTTATTGCTTTTAAGAGCTCCCTTTCCGAATCCAAACTGAACTATTCCATTTCCATATTTGCATTCAGTTCGAAACTGAGCATTATAGTCATTTCTTACGGACACTTCTTCCTTTAGCCGAGGTTTATTTTGCTGTATCATTTTAACAGTGGAGAGCTTTGGCTTGCTGCAGTAATTCTTCAAATCCTGCTCCTGCAGCCTGATGGAGATTTTGTGGAGCCTACTTTCTTAACTTTGTTGGTTCCACAGTTGCATCCCTGTGACATCTGTTCATTTACCAGGTTTCATATTTACCATCTGCTGGCCGCCCTAGAGATGGCCTGACTTGTGCACAGCATCCTCCAGGCTCATTTCTAAGTATATGTGTATACAGAGCTTGCCTTCACATTTTTCCTTTATTGGAACTATTTGTTTTAAAGTTTCTGGTGACATATAGGGAGACAAATAGAAGTTAATCTAAATATCTATATTTAAAATTGTTCTTAGGTTATAGCTTTGTCTCTTTTCTCCTATCACTTCTATAGATTTGACGTTACCTGTCCTTGTTTGTCTTTTTAAATGTGGGAAACAAAAACACAGTTTCAGACTGTTTTCCTGAGCAGTTCTTTTAGGAAGTGCAATAATGTATATAGTTCTTCCTTACATGAATTAGATTAGATGCACAGATGTTCCTGAGCCCAGAAAGAGCTTACTGTTGACCGAATGGATAACAATGACATGCAGTTACATAGGAATCATGAAAAACTGAAACCACCTAATAGTTTCTCACCTAAAGTTCCCAGGATTCAGTAGAGGATTCATCTTTGTTTTAATGACTTTCTTCCTTACAACTTTGACCTAGATACCACCTTCTTTTATAAGAGGCTTCTTTCCCAGCATATCTCTGCTACAGATTTTATGATCATTAAGGGAATTGCCTTTTTTTTTTTTCCTTGAGGATTTGGTATACTTTGAAGCTGTGTTGCTTTGGTGAACACCAAGTTGAAATGATCTTCCCAGAAAAATGAATTTCTTTTAATCATTATATAATGACCCACATAATGGATTAAAAAATGCTTTTTACCTTTAAGTCTATTAAGTCCGATATTAATGCAGTTACACCAGTTTTCTTTTGGCTACTCTTTGCCTTGTGTATTTTTCGTACGTTCATTTTCAACTCTTCTGTGGTCATGTGATTTATAGAACTACGTTTTGACAACCTGACAGTTGTCTTTTAACTGGAAAGTGTAGTGTGTTTACATTGTCATGATTACTGGCATATTTGGATATATTTTTACCATATTTTGTGATTCTTTCTTCTTTCTTATGTTCTTTTGGATTGATTACCCGTGTTTTTGTCTTTTACATTTTCCCTCCTACTAGTCTAAAAATGATATACCCAATTTCTGCTCTTTTAGAATGGTAGATTCTATCATTCTAAATATACATGTTGGTTGCTCTATGTCTCTGACATGCGTATTTAACTTCAAATCCAGTGTTAATTACACTCTACGTCCTTTAGTCCAGTCACCCCCCCAACCATATGTTACTGTCTAATACTGAAGTTTTATCCTTTAAAATACACGTACATAAGACATTATTTTAAACAGTCAATTTTCCCTCAGATTTGAGCAATTTTATTTACTTACCATTCTTTCTAGCATCTCAAGTCTTCTTGAAAGGATCATTTTCTATCTTATAAAAAAAAAATACTACCTCCAAAAAGTTCCTTTAGTAAGTGTTTGTTGCTAATAAATTCTCTCAACTTTTGTTTGTCTAAAAACATCTTATTTTTCCCATAATTTTAAAAGAGAAGATTACTAGATTTGTGAGTCTATATTGAGAGTATTTATTCCGAACACAATATTCTGCCTTTTGTTGTTTCTACTGAGAAAACACCCATTGGTGTAGTTGTTTTTCCTTTATAGGTAATTGATCTTTTTCTTCTGGCTTCTTTTAAAATCCCCTTATTTTTCATGATGTGTATCATGATGTGGGTATAATTTTACTTAATTAACTTGAGATTTTATATGTTTCCTGGATCTGAAAACTTGTATCTTTCATCAGTTCTAAAACTTTATTTAGCTATTAGCTCATCATGTATCCCTTTTCCCCATTTTCTTTATTTAACTTCTCTTAGAAATCCAGTTAAATGTAGTTTAGGCCTTATTCTATTTTCTGTTCCTCTTTTATAGTTTTCATCTTTATCTGTCTTTGCTGAATTCAGTGTAATTTCTTTTAGATCTTTAAGTTCACTGATTCTCATCTCACCTGAGTCTAACCTGTTCTTTAATTTACTGATCCAGTTTCAATTTATTTTTTACAGCCTTATTGTAGCTTTTACATAAAATGAACTGCACATATTTAAAGTGTACAGTTTGTTAAGTTTTGACAAATGTACATTTGTGTATGTCCATGAAATCACCATAGTCAAAATAATGAGCATATGTGTCCCCTTGCCACCACCAAGTTTTTTCTTACACTTCTGTAACCCTTCTCTCCTGCCTCTGCCCACCCTCCCACATGCCCAGGCAACCACTGACTTGTTTTCTGTCATTATAGATTAGTTTGCATTTTCTAGAATTTTATGCAGTAAAATCACCTCTTTAAACCACTTTCAACAAAATTCTCAGGCTGGTATATCTTGCATCACAGAGGAAGCATGAATTGGGGCCTCAGGTGTGAGGGCTGTCTTTGTAGTTCGGAATCCTCAGGGGACAGCATCCCTGCTCTTGATCCCTGCAGGGTGCATTATTTTCTAATTAATTCACCTTTTCACTGCAAGTGTAGCCAGAGCTGGTCCTGGCTTTACCTGGGGATCTCTGAAGCAGTTTATTATCTTATAAAGGCCTTGGTTTTATCCTCTGTCCCCTGTAAGCCAATAAAACCAAAGCTCTGTGTCTGGGGACCTGCAGGTGCCCTCAGGTGACTGCTACCATCACTGCTCCCTTAGATACTCAAGGTTTGTGCTCCCATCTTGCATTTGGCCTGGAACAATTACTACTATCTTCTTGAAAGCTCAGTTATATATATATATATATGTGTATATATATATATTTAATAACAGTTTTATTGAGATGTATTCACGTACCATAAAATACACCCCTTTAACATGTACAGTTTAATGCTTTTAGTACATTCACAGAGTTGTGTGTCCAAGCTCAGTCATATTTGAAAGAAAATTTAGAAATATTTAAGTGTATTTATAGTAGGAGGAATATTTTAAAGGATATTTAGTTCCACCTTATTCCAGAAACAAAATTCTGTTTAATATATTCTTCAAGCTTAGGAGGAATATTCGAGTTCTTGTGTTCCCCCCATGGTCGTTATCAAATATAACCCCTCTAGTATACAGATCGTGCGCAGCTGCATCGCAGCCTTCTGGGGCTTTGTTTAAAAATTTCGATTCCTCTGGTCTCACCTCAAACCTACAGAATTAGAATTGCCCCTAGGCGTGAGGTTAGGAATCTGGAGTTTTAAAACCCCTCAGATGATTCAAATTCTCAATCAGGTTTGTGAACCATTACACCCCTACGTTTGAAATCGTGTAGGGTCCTCAATATGTGTGCCCTTAGATCGTCAATGATATTGTTTTCTCCAAGTGAGAAGTGCATTTTGCCCTAGATTATGTGTCCTTTTCTGGACATAATCTACATTATCTGTACAGCTTTAGGTTTTGTTAAATGAAGAATTTTTCAGATCCATTTTTTAGATAGTCTTTGTTGTATATATTCTGGAGGAGCTGAATGACAGGCAAGAAAGCGTCTTTCTTAGCACATCCCTTTGAGCAAAACCTGGGCATCTGCTGGCCCCTCAGTGTAACGCGAAGTGTGATTTTGACTGCTGAAGCCCACAGTCCAGAAGCCTGTGGCGCTGGCCTTCTGCAGGGCACGGTCGCCCCAGCTTTCCTGCCCGGCCTGCTCCATGCAGTTTTCTGCCTCATTCGTCACGCCAACACTATCATCTGAGGTGATTGGTCACATATTATATTTAGCAGCAAACCTTCCTCTGACTTGCAATATGCAAATGTTATTCATCGGATGCTGGGCCAGCAACTGTTGCCCTTTTTGAGGCTTGGCGTGAAGGGCTAGAATGGAATCTTGAGTTACCACACTACAGAAGCCAACCTAATCCAGGGTTTAGGTCTACATCGTGTGCTGCGTGAAATCCACAAGGGAATGAGACCACCTTAATTAGGCCAACAGATCTGGATTCACTTTTTTTGACGTTAAAGTTTAAATCTGGGGTAAAGGTATATAATGCCTGTCATCTCAACACAAGGGCCTCTATTATGAAGGGATTATAAATGGTATCAAGGGATTATAATTGGTATCATAGGAGCGCTATTTAATATTCTGTAAGCAAATAGATTTAACAATATTAATTTACCTTAGTGTGAAGAGGTTTTAGGGACATCTTTGTGTATGGGGGGCGGTGCGGGGGGAGTGTGTCTTTACCATTCTTTAATCACCTGGTGTTAATACCTTTAAGATAGTCATAAGAAAAGCTAATTACTTTTACATCATTATTAGGTTTTAGGGATTCTGCAAAGTTGCTTTCCCCTGGTAGCTACTGAATCGTTGAGATCATTATCTCCAGGAAAGGAGAGGAAAAAACTGGCTAAACACACTGCAGTAGGGCTTCAACAAGTACTTGTCGGTCGGTTACCTGTAGCTGCAGGTTTCTTCCACTAGGGAGAAAACAACAACAACAAAGAACATAAAAAAACCCTTGGAAATCCAGTTACTTTTTCCTTTCTCCCTCTCTGCTTTCCACTCTTTTCCCCCTCCCTCTCTCCCTTTCTTTCTTTTAGTCATTTCTTTAGGTATTTATTGAGTGCCTTTTATGGAATTGTTCTACAGACTGAGAATTTATCAGTGAATTAATTCTTCGCCTTCATGGATTTTACTTGTAAGTGTGAAAGCGAGAAAAAAATAAATAAATAAAAACAGACCGGCTTATAGGCATTTGCAAGTCATAGGAAATATTTTGGATTTTATTGTAAGTGTGATAGTGTTACAGGAAAAACTCCCAGAAACTCGGTTCTGCTTGCTGAGCCATTAAAGAGTTACAGGCCAGCAAGCCTACTGGCATGCAAGCAAAGTTTATTAATGCTAACTTCTAACAGGAAAGCAAAGCAAGGGTGGCTAGAGCAGGAGTGGCAAAAGGAGGGTGGCCAGAGGCCAGGTGACCAGCACCCTGATGGCCAGGAGCCAGTGGCCAAAACGGTTGACCGGGGCCCCCACCCCCACCCTGCCAGACGCCGCCTGGCCAGGAGTCTCCTGTGTGGCAAGAGAGCCACAAGGCCAAAAGAAGAGGCCAAGAGAGGTAGGCAAGATATAGTCCTTTGTTCTGAGGCCTTATAGTTGGCAGGGTGGGGGTGAAGAAGTTACATATTGATTGACAGGTAAAGCTGGTGCCAGCTTTCCCCAGGGAGATGTGACTGCCCAGCTGTAGGTATGGGTGGGGGTCTGTTAGCCTGAATCCTTATCTTGCTCAAGAGTCTATTTGTTAATTTTGCGTACATGACGGGAGGCAGGCAGTTAACCTAAGTTGTTTTATGGGTTTTTTCTTTGGGCACTGTGAGCCCCTCCCCTTCTCCCTTCCAGGCCTTGGGATGAATAGACAGTCTCAAGGTTTTCTTTTTCCCAGCTAGAGGAGCTGATACACACAGACTTTCAAGGGCTCCTCCCCCTACTCCACACACACACAATCATAGTTTCCCTTGTTTGGGACGCCTGGCAGCCTTATTGGACCAGTCTCGGGGTTACTGGGTCAATGTGGGAGCTTTTGCTTTTAGCCTCCTGTATTAAGTTCTTTGTTAGATTGTAGTGGTGAGGGTCCTGCCTTTACTTCTTCTCTGGTCACTCATTCCACCGTAACCGTAGGATGCTATTAGCTGGTTGAGGAAAGAGAATGACAGGATGTGATTTATCTTTTAAAGGGCTATGTGGAGATTAAATTGTAAGTACGGGGGTCATAGTTAAGATGCCTAGTCAGGAGGTGAGAGATATTGGTGGCTTAGCAGTGGTAGTGGTGAGAAATATTTATATTTCAAATCTAGAGCATAAGATTTGCTGACAGTTAGTTATAGAGTATGAAAAACAATGAGGTCAAGAATAACACCTAGGTTTTTGGCCTTAGTAAGCCACTGAAGGAAGTGGTCATTTACTGAGATGAGAAAGGCTTGGAGAAATGTAGGTTCAGAGTGGGAGACTAGAGAATAAAGAGGACATGTAATGTTTACACACCTATTAGACACTCAAATTGAGATGTCACATTTGCAGTTGAAAATACAAGCCTGGAGTTATGGGCAGGAGGCAGGGTAAACATAAGTGTGGAGTCGGTAATTTATAGATGATGGCTAAGGCTCTCAGAGAGAGTGTGAGGGTGAGGAGTCTACTGTTTAGATTTAGGGTAATCTAACATATAGGACTCAAGAAGAGGCAGAGATCCTGCAAAGGAACCCTAGAGAGAGAGAGAAGAGTATTTCATAAGGATCAACTGTATCACATGCTCATGAGCACTCAAGAAAAGAATTTACCACTGGACTTCACAGTGGGGAGGTGGGCACTGGGAGTAGCAGAGTGATCAAAACCAAAATCTGATTCGAGAGAGTTCAAGTGAATGGAACTAAGGAAGTAGTCGCCGTTGTATCCCGTGTGACTCTTCTGCGTTGGCTTGCTGCTAAGGGGGGCGGAGCAAAGGAGAAGTAGCAGGAAGGAGATAGGATATCAAGGGGGGCTTTTGTGTTTTGGTTTGTTTAATGAAGTTTCTCCTCTGTAAAAAAAACAACAACAGAAAAGGCAGATTATATAGGCACAGAAGCTAGCAGCCTGGTAGATTTGATGGTAGGAGGTGAAGTTCTCCTTTGATTACTTCTCTTTGATACTCGGGGACATAAGACACAAGAGTGGGAGCCGAGAGTGAGCGTGAGGGGAGAGGGGAAAACGCATATTGTAAGTTGGAGAAGCAGTGAGAAGGTATGAACCAATCAGTTTGGAAATTTATGTTGCCTAGGGTTTCAAATCTTTTTAGACTGAGAAAACAGCATAATCTCCGGAATACCAGGTAGTCACGTGGCCGTTCCACTAGAAGAAACCACAAAAGGAATAGTCCAGGCTGAGAATCACCGAGTAAGGCCAGGTGTCTTCTCTGATTTGTTCAGGGAAAGTATAAAAGTCATTTGATAAATTCCAACTTAAAATTTTTTGAATAGCGAATCTATTTACCTGGTTCAAAGTGCAAACGGAATAAATGTGTAAACAGTGAAGAGTACTCTTCCCTTGGCCTTCTACCCACTAATTCCTTTCCATAGAGTCTGTCAGTAATAACACTTTCTTGTGTCTCTTTCCAGAGATACTTTATTGATACATTTTTTAAAAACTAAATATATGCTAGCATTTTAAATATAAGCCTCGCTGCAATTAAATAAATCATTTTTAAATGTTACTAATGCTTTATATCCTCTCTAATTTATACAAAAACAATTTCTAAAAAGAGCAAGAAAGTGCATCTGTTTTAATACCGGCTTCATAACGATGGCAACCACCTGGCCAGAGTTGTATCTGTTAGTTTTTCCGTAGTAAACGTGTATATTTAACCAAGTTCTTTTTTCTTCTTTGTCTTCACAGCTGATCTCGCGTCTTTAATGGATAAAACATATGAGAGAAAGTTGCCTGTTAGTTCTTTAACAATATCACGGGTAAGAAAACTTAAACATATGCATTTTCAAAGAAAAACATGGAAGAAAGAGAGAAAGGTTCTTTATTAGATGAGGCTATGTAAATGAAGAATATCTTTCATAGGAGATATTTTTCCAGAGTATGGTATGTTTTTGTAGTTACTAATAGATATTTTATGGTGAAGTAGCAAATTTCTTTGACTGAAATAAAAGCTAATTTACCATACCCTGGTGTCAGGGCTCATTGTTATAGATCCAATTTATTTTAAGTTTTCCAGGATATGGTATTCTGTTATATAATATCCTGTTTTTTTGTGTGTGTGCGGGGGGTTGTTGGGTTTTTTGTTTGTTTTTTTGTTTTTTTGCTTATGTACCCTCCAGAGGAATAGTATTTACTTGTTAATGTGGGGAGTTATTTTTGGCGGCTGAGAAAGTCTGCAAATGATCATACGTTAATGTTCATGTTAAATTGCTGCAGAGCAGGGGAGTAGAGAATGACACTGGGCTAGGAATCAGGAATAGTGATGGATAGTGACTGTCACCGAACGCCTTCCATGCCCTCTGTTGTACTAGTTTCTTAATACACATCATCTCATATGTTAATTCTTACAGTGCCATTGGTGATAAGCATTATTCTCTCCATTTTACATGCAAGACTCAGAATGATTGATAAATTTCTCAAGTTCACAAGGGTCATAGGTGGAAAAATTGGGCTTCAAACCCAGCTCTCTGTGACATCGAAATTCTTTTTTTTTTCAAATAATATCTGACCTTGTCTTTACCATGAATTAACTTTGCAACATTGGGCATTTAGACCCCTGTCACTTTCCTCATTTCCAATATGAGGACAATAGTAATCTCCCTTGCAGGGCTGATGCAGTGCCAAAATGAGATCTTAGTTGCGAAAACTCTTTGTAGAAATTAATAGCACCATAAAATTCAATGTTATTGTTAAATCTAGAAGAGGACAAGGAAAGAAACTATTCTTTTTAGTCTGGGTTCTTTATGTCTCTTGATATTCTTGTTTTAGTAGGGGAAGAGTTCAACTAGGTCATAAGTGAAATTTTATAGACTTATAGTGCTCCACTTGAAGTGGAATGGGAAGACCATTGGTTCTTCCCTTACATGATGGATAAAATCCCTGTTGTCATAATGCCTGATATTTGTTGAGGCAGCACTGCAGAATTTAAAAAGCTTTCATATACATTTTCTCATTGGAGCCTCAGACCTTTGAGGCAGGTGTCTTTATTCTATTTATGCAGATGGAGCGACTAAGTTGCAGAGGGGCCATGCCATCTGTTTATGCCACACAGCAAGCATTTGGGAGAGCTAGTTCTCCACTCTGGGTGCCGGTGTTTGCACCATATTTTATCCACCCCTTAATGGGATTTCTAAATCAAGTAACTCTGAGGCATTTTTAGAAAGTCTCCTCCTTTTTACTCTCCTCTACCCTTTATGAGGTTTTAATTATGTTCACAACGTGCATTATCTTCTAAGTCCATCTTTTTTGCCTCTGAATCTCTAGAGTAGAATCCATCCTGGGAATAGCCCTTTATGTTTGCTTATTTGTTTTAGAATTAAGGAGCACACTCACAGAGTTCATGGTTCAAAAGGAGACTTTGTTGATTGACTGGTGCATAGCAGAGCTTAAGTGAGAATAAGAAAAATCATTCCAAGACTGAGTTCTCTGACTTAGATTTTCATCTCTTAAGCCATATTTTTTAACCATTAGAGTTTTCAATCTTTCAAATATATTTTTTCATGACCAGAGTTGTTCTATACCAAAAAAAAGATAAACCATTATGTATTTTTTGTTTGTATTAGCATACAGGGGTTTCAAGGATGGAGTCATACCATGTGAACCTTGTTCCAATAAAATGAGTATTTTGTCGTTTTTAAGGTTATTGTGTGAATTAGGCCCAATACATGGCATAATTTGTATTCAACCAAAGGTTTTTTTATTTGTTTTTTAGTTTGTGGACAACATTTCATCTCGAGAAGAGATAGATCATGCAGAGTATTACCTTTACAAGTAAGTTTTCCATTTCATTGAGCTATATACTCTATTTCACACCTCTTTTTAACATAGAAGGTGGTATGTATTATGTCTGATTTTCAACACCTGGCTTTTTAAGTTTATGTTTTGGAGACCCTTCCCTATCAGTGTATGGAGGGCTTCCTCATTTTTTATATCTACATGATATTCCATACTATGAATATATTATTTAAACCAGCCCCTATTGATGGCTCTTTAGGTTGTTGGCTCTGTCTTTCTGTATTATATACAATGTAGTAATTAATAACTTTATACACATGTGATTTTGCACATAAGTCTTATAAGTATTTACATTTGTAATTTCAATAGTTGTTTCCAAATTGCTTTCTTTTGCAATTTTAACCAGTTTACGTTCTTACCAGCAGTGTATGAAAGAGGCCTGTTTTTATAGCTTGGCTATAGGAGTATATTCATACTTTTAGATGTTTTTGAATCTGATAGGTGAAAAAGTTATGTATTTATCTCTTCTCCTTTTTTATTCAGAGGGAATATACTCTATATGCAATATTTGGCACCTATTTTTAATTAATACTATATTTTAAAACTTTTTTTTATACTACCACAGTTACTTTATTCTTTCTCTCAGCTGTGAGCAACCCTACTGTGAACTCTATACAGATAGACACACCCCTGTGTACAAGAAGCATGTTCGGTACAGTACACTCTATAGCAGCAAAAGACTGGAATAACCTAAAACTCATAGTGACTGGCCAAATCAATTATGGCTTATCCTTATAGTTCATATTCCACCTATCAAATACCCTTCAAAATAGTACATTATAAGTAATTTTTTATTGTGTTCCCTTATTGTGATTTTAAAATACCTGATTTATGATTTGTTCCAATTCCTTGGTTCCAAAAATTGCCTCAGGTTGAAATTTAAAGTGTTTCCAGTAAGTGTTGCATTAGAATTTCCCACTCGATCTCACTTTGTTTTGATCAAGAATGTTTCAGTTATTTCCATCTGGGTACATTTTTAAAAGCTTTCTTTATATTAGTGAAAACTTACTGAATTTTCTTTTATTTCATTTTCAAAATAGTAATGAGGTTTTTTCTTTTTCCTGTCTGAATTGGGTGAATTCTACCACCTTTTTGGTGTTTTCAGTTTAAATATAAATCTCAAGTAGGTTAGATTCCACACTGTAAAAAAACCTTTATCTTAAATCTACAGTTGCCTTTAACAATGTCCTAAGTTTAAATTCTAGGTCTTGAAATCATAACTGCAAGTACCCTCCTACCCTTCATTAAGATAAACATAAAGCAAGCCTGTCTTCCTTCAGTGGTTCTTTGGCTGTGGCAGAACTCCTTTGATAGTGTTTTTTTCCTATGGTGAAGGTGTATGTGGGATGGCATCTGTCCAATTCTCATTCTTTTGCTTTATTTATGATAAAACGCAGAATATAGTTCCAACTTCTAAAAAGAAGCTATTTCTTAGAATCGTGCCATCATCTTGGAAGAAATATGTCCCAAATTCTCTTCTGTACCAAAGTACCTCTGTAACATACAATTGATTTCAATGATTCAACATTCAGCAAGGGTTTACTGAGCACCTAGTGGGTGCCCAGCCTCTGTCTGAAGTGCTGGACATACAGTGATGAATAAGTGATGAATTAAGTGTTAACTAAGAAATTTTAAGTCCTACCTTTCAGGTCTTCTATGATTAAATCTTCACATGATAGCCAGTTTTCTGTGGCCTGGAGTCGTACTGAAAGTTTCCCAAAATCTCTATTTCCTATTTTCATATAGATCATAGAAAATACTTTTGTCCACCTTAAATCTGAGCCACTGTTTAACTTGTCACCCTATTCTTTGCTTAATTAAACCTAATGTTATAACTATGATGTCATTTTTTATTCCTATTCCTTCTCCTTCTTCCATTACTAAGAAAATTAGCTCTCTTTTCCTTAGCATATTTTTTAAAGAAAGAAGTGTTTTTATGACTTCTTAAGATGACTGTTTGACACATATGAGACTAAGCATAACTCCATAAAGCTGCATTCAGATGTAGATAATGGAGTTTGGCTAGATTCACTCATTAGCTAAAAGTCTCACTCCTGCTTTCCAACCTCAGAGAGTAAATACAAAACATAGTAGTGCCTCAGCAAAATGAAAAGTTACAGTTATGACCTCTTTGCCTGTCCCCATTAATTGCAATCAGGAGTGTTAATCCTGAAGCCACCAGGGGCCCGCGGTGTTTCTGCCTGTTAGGTCTTCAGCATGTAATGGTTGTGATGCCAATATCTCTACATGGGATGGCTTTACCCATCTCAGAGTCAACTTACAATCACAGGTCTAGGATGAGGAAATATTGGGGCATTTCCTTAATCCTACAACTAACCGCCTTTTGCTCATCTGCCTTGAGGATTTCGCATTCCCCAGCCAGTGTCATCTTGAGGGTAAGGCCCATAGCAGGACTTTGGGCCGCCACCTTTGTCATTAGCTCAGCTCTTTCCCTGCCTCAGCCTGTAGAGATCAGACACCGCACACACAGTGTAGCTGCTACATCATCTCATCTTCCAGTGATCAAATCTCTCCAATGACTGTAAATAGCATTAGAGCCAAAGAGGTTTGGAAACGCTGAGTGATACATGGAGAGCTAATTGAGCCTCTGCCATTGTATCGGGTGCTCAGGTAAGCAGTTCCAAGTTCCAGCAGTTCAGGACGTGCTGACATGTGCCAGCTTGTTATTATCCCGTCATCCTGGAAGAGACTTTCAGCCTTTGAATCTCCTGAAATGCAAAAGTTTAAAAGTTTAGGGGCGTCAACATTGAAGAGTCCCAGGGATCTTTTAAGGAAAACCGGAAAGGCCACTGTTTAGACAGCAGGAAGGGGAACAAATATCTAACCACCCTATTTGGGCTGTGCTGTGGTCTCTTCTCTGGGGGCCCATTACCCTTTGATCCACTTCTGTCCTGCTGCTTATAAAGAAAGCATGGAAGTACCCAGAAGAGGGAAGTGTCCCTTTAAAGAAAAGAATAATGTGAACTAAAGATGATGAAGGCAGTTAATACCAGCAACTATGTAGGTTGACAATTAAAAAAAAACTAAACCCTGTTGATACTCTGCACAATCTAAAGGGAAAAATAAACCAAGAGTAAAAATGATTAAAACAGTAAAAAGGCTAAATCAAAGTAAAATAGAGAAAATATGAAAGCTAAGAAACAAGAAAACATGGCATGCTAAGAACCGTCGGGCTCTAACAAAATAGAGAAAATGATTACAATAAGGGAATAAAAACATAAATAATAAATAAATAAATAAAACAAGATAAGAAGGACCTAATCCAGGAACTTCATAAAATATGTATAAATATGACTAGGAGGGTGGGGAAATAGACAAAGAATAAAATAGGGAAAGTGAGACCAAAGGGATTCTGCGGAGATACCAGAGTGTATATGAGAGCATGGTAGAGCAGGAGAAAATTAAAATTAAGAGATAAGAGGAAATCCTATATATTTCTTATTGTTTGCTTTCTAAGAACCATGATCTTAGCTTCTTCTCCACAAAATATCCCCTTTGGGGAATCTGTCAGCTTGAGGTCAATGTTATTTTATAGTGAGCTTATCTAGCGTTTTCCTTTATCAGTTTGTGGTGAGCATCACTTTCCTGGACCTCCTAGTCAAGTCGTTTGAGCTCAGCACCTCCCAAGTCCGTGTGCACAGACAAGTGAGCCCTGAGGCAGGCTCTGTGTCTCCCTTTTCAGGAGATAAAACTGCATGTAAAATTGTAGCATCAGTAAAAGCTATTATTTCCATGGTTATAACAAGCTTTAACAAATCCTTATAGGAGTATTTGATTACTGCACTAATAGAATGCAAACTCAAGCCATAAAAATTCCATCTTTCCTTGCGGTATCCTCCTCTTCACCAAGGATGTTTGCAAATTACACTTTTAAAGGCTTGTTTAGACTTTCAAATCATATTGGGACCACAGCAGTTTAGAGATGCATGAAATTAAACATGCTCCTTTTACTATCAGAGCATCAATAATCAGAACTGATAATTTAGTCTGCAATATAGCAGTCATTCCTAAAGGGTAAGTGATAGAAATCTCTAACATAGGTAACATATTCTATTTTAAGACTATAACATCTTTTTAAAAGTAGCCTTTTGGTTTTTAGCTGAATTAACTGTCATACAATAAGAAAAGATTATTGCCAAGCTCCGTGGGAAGGTATGTTTTTCTCAGAATACAGCTCTGTTGTCATGGAGAGTGGCGCGCATTAATGAGAGGAAGTCAAGGTCGCTTTGCAGGCTGTGTGCTGCCAATACATCCATCCACACTGCACCTTGGCCTCAAGCATCTTTCATCAGTTGTTCTACTGACCTGGCAGAAACGAGGCGTCCCTGGTTGGAGACGGATGGCAGGTCAGGAACAGCTGGGGTGAGGCAGATGGCAACCTGCGTGTCTCCAGGTCCCAGTTGGCAGCCAGCCTAAAAAGGAAGGACCAAAATAACTTCATTTTAAACAAGCAAAAATATTCTGATGCTTCCTTGGAAGGTGAACATACTACCCTTCTCACAACAAGAGAATCCACGTTGTGAGAATCCACGTCTCCTTATACAAAAAGGGGAGTTAAAGGGTTTATTAGGACAAAACAACACTCATGAGTTTAAGCAGTAGTAATTTTCCTTTGAGGGCATAGAGACTGTTTGTGTGTTACAGTAATAAGAGGAAGTTAAAGTTTCTTCTCTTAGCATATTGCCAGGTCTCATTATGATTGAACATTAATAAGAATGAGAGCCCAAGGGGAATTAAATGACTCTTGGAGCATTTTTGAGAGACTCTAATATTGCCAAGTGCTTTATTTAGTTCTTATTTGCTGATCCTTACCTTGGGACTGGGAGAGGTTCTTTCTTCCTGCTAATGTGCATCAGAGAATAGCTGATTGTCAGGGGCATTGTCCTGGCCTTGTCAAAGGCTCATTAGAGCTTTGTGATGAGAGTTAGGGCGAGAACCCTCAGCCTCCGAGCCTTTAAACTTTGTACTTCTCTCACGACTGGTCTTGTGATTTCATCCTGGAGCGTGACCTAGGAAGGCATGTAGGGGATGTAGGGGGAACCTTCAAGGGTGTTTTCCTGGCTTTAATTTTAACATTCCACCCGATTTCCCAGAGTGGTCTCACACCTTGGATAGTTACTCTGTTTTATTCTTTCAGTGTGACGAATGGGTCCCCTGAAAGTTTCGATCCTAGTAGTCCCTAGCAGTCCATGCCACTACAAATATCTATGTACAAGTAGGCACATGTGTTTGCATTGGACGGGGGGGAAGGCAAATCAATATCTAGGAGTGGAATGGCTGGAACATATGGTAGATACGTTTTCAGAACTTTTCCAAGGTGGTTATACCCCTTTACAATCCCAACAACAGTTTCAATTCCTCCGCATTTTTCCCAACACGTTTAGCCACGCTAATGGGTTTAGTGGTATCGCATTGTGATTCGTATTGGTATTTGCCTAATGACCAGTGACATTGAGCATCTTTTCATGTGTTTGTCTACCACCCATATATCTCCTTTGGTGAAGTATCTCCTTAAATCTTTTGCCTTTTATTGTTATTGAGTGCTAAAGTTTTATTATTGAGTTTTGAGAATTCTTTTTCTTATCGCCGCGTTTTTTTCATTCAATTAACAATGTTTTTCAGAGCGGTTTTTATTTTTGATAGAAGTATAGTTTGTCAATTTTTTTTCTTTTATGGATTGTGCTTTTGATGACAAAGAAATTTTTGCCTAACCCAACACCACAAGGATTTTTCTCCTCTGTTTTGTTTTAGAAGTGTCATAGTTTTAGTTTTCACAGTTGGAATTATGATCCATTCTGAATTATTTATTTTTACAGTATGAGGTAAAGCCCAAAGTTAATTTTGTGGCATAAGAATACCTAGTTGTATCAGCACCATTTGTTGAAAACAATATTCTTTCTGCACTGAATTACCTTCAAATCTTTGTCAATAATCAGTTGTTCATATACCGTTTGTAAGTCTATTTTTGGGCTGTTTTGTTCCATTGATCTCTATTCCATTGTCTGTTTGATGCCACTATCACATTGTCTTCATGACTGTAGTTTTATAATAAGTCTTAAAATCAATTAGTGTTAGTTGTTTTTGAAATCATTTTGGTTCTTTTTCATATTATTTTGGCTAGTCTAGGTCCTTTGCATCCTATATCAATTTTAGAATCACCCTGTATATGTGTACACACACACATTATTAATGTAGAGAAATTAGGAACAAGATCAATTCTAGAAATATGTGTTGGATGCCTGGTATGTATTTAGAAACCTGAAGGGCAAAAAGTAAGATTATAAGGGATCTGAACGGAGATTGATTTTGCAAAAACCAATAAACATTATTTGCCCATTCAAGGTAAATTTAAGCTTCCGTGACAGAATTTGAGGTGAAATACATGAAGGCAGATCTCATGTCTGTAAGACAGAATGATTCTCAGCTCCGTTTATAACGGAAGTTCTGAAGCCAATAGAAGATTTAAGAGAAAAATTTTCTAATTTACCAAAATTACAAATGCACATAACCTTTGACCCAGTAATTTCATCTCTACGATTTTAGCCTCCCGATACACTTGCACACATGTGAAATAATATTCATTACAAAAAAGTAAAAGGTTATGTTCATCAATTGAGTCCTGGCTAAATTTATTCTGCAGCCATACAGTAGAAGAACATGTAGTGAAGAACGAGGCACTTAATTTGTATTTCATATGGAACAAGTTATAAAGTGCATTCAAGTGAAAAGAACAAGGTATAGAACTTTTCTGTTACATTACAACTGTGGTTTCTGTGTATGTATATGTAATATGTATATATGTGCTTTCATTTCATACTGCATGTGTGTGCATAAACTGTCTCTGGAATGAAACATATATATGTACACACAAACGCTGGTAACACTGGCTTCCTAGGGGGAAGAGACCTGGCTGACTTCACTGAATTCTCCCTTATACATTTTGAAT
This sequence comes from Mormoops blainvillei, assembly GCA_004026545.1. Lineage (NCBI taxonomy): Eukaryota > Metazoa > Chordata > Mammalia > Chiroptera > Mormoopidae > Mormoops > Mormoops blainvillei. Next base: position 180,576 of record PVJD01002416.1, on the reverse strand, counting down.
TTTATATCATGAGTGCATATTACTTATTCAAATAATATTTTTTAAAAGATCCACAAGATAGTCGTTGTAGATTTTTGAGAAGTACCTATCATACTAAAAATATTTCAGGAACATTAATTACAGTAAATTTTGGATTGAAAGGGGTGAGTGTGTTGGAGGGAAATTGTCTATGTGTAAGGTGCTGAAAGGCCTGTCCTGTGGTAGTTGACAGGGGAAATGAAGAGAGAAATCTTCTACACATAGGAGGGGGAAAAAAATCAATCATTAGGATTAATGACAGTTTGAATATAAAGATAGAAAACAAGGAGGGTCAAAATGAACTGAAAATTAAACTTTAATTAATGAGAAAATAGCTAATCCATTGATAGAAATATTGAATTGGAAACAGATTTAGAAGACAGCAAGAGGATAGGTTTTTCTTTTGTCTTTTCTTTTGCCTTTTTATACTATACACATGCAGGTTTATTTCTAAGTTTGCTGCCTCACCACGCCTACTGACCACATTTGAACTGTTTGAAAGGAACTGGCCTCAGACCTTTGGAGAAAGAACAGCTGCCAAAACATGTATACATTAGGGTCTTCCTGGTGTCCTGGTGCCATCTGGGAAATTTGAGATTAGGTGGCCTCTGAAGGTCTACTAACTTCCAGAATTTGTGCAGCTGAAGCCTAAGCAATTTTCTTGGAGCCCCGTGGCAAGTCCAGGCTGTATCAGGCTTGACTTCCAAGTTCAGAGGCTCACCAGCTAGACCAGTGCACTTCTCTGTGTCAGTCCTTTTCCCTAAGGCAGCCTGAATAATAAACCGGAAAATATAAACTCAGTGGAGACTGAGATACCTCATAACAGAGTGACAGAAAATTAAGTAAATCCAGAAAAAAACTAGCATATACAGAGATTCAACAGTAAAAATGCATAATCATTCAGATTTTTAAAAAGTACTGAAAAGACCCTGAAGAAATCAGGACCAGAGGAAAGGGCCAGGTAACCTGGATTTTAGAGGACCAGGTGAGTTCCCACTTTGATCTGTAACTTGGAACGAGTTAATAAACTCTCTGGATATCAGCTTGCTTAGATGAGCCAATGATCTTGGCCCCCCAGAGCGCCTTAAGTATCTAAAATTCTCTGTTTCTCAGTCTCACTGAGATAGAAGCTAAACTTTTCAACTGTGAAAGCGTGAGTTTCTGGCCTTTGTTTAGTTTCTCACTCAGAACCTTATTGACTTAAATACTGGAATTGATGTTTTGGCCACATTAACTATGAATATTAAAAGAAAAATAACAGATGTTACCAGACATGGGACTTAAAAGGATTTGAGAGCTTAATTAGATTCATTTTAATAACTGCAGGACCCTTTGTGAACTAAACCTAAAAAACTCCTACAGTTTCATATAAAAAGATATATCCCTAGTTGTTTTTTCCACAGTATAAAGTCCTTTGATCCAAAATTCCTTTTACTAGCTATTTTCATATCTGTGAAATCACAACAAAGGTAACAGGAATTACAGTTGTAGGGCAGAGAGAAAGGCATAACTAAACATATTGTCTTATATTTAATAAAGAGACCAGTAGGATTTTGAAAGTAATTAAGAGATCTTTTCAGGAGCTGGTGTAATATTTAAGGGAGAGATGAGTAGATCAGCAGAAGCTTCAAGAAGAGATTTGTGGGAACAGAAGTTTCCATTGTTTGCATCATCAGTTTTGAGGCCACTGGCAAATAAATCCCAGAGTATTTCCAGATGCTGTGTGTCTAGGCAGGAGGACCTTAGCGGAGCAGGACGTATTTGATGTGGCTGCTAGTATTTCCAAGATAGATTTTCGGTTATGTTATTTTTTTTTTTTTACTAGACTTGATATTTTTGAGGTCTCTTCTGTCTTTTCCATAGCAATGCTGGTTTTAAGACAAATGGGATCACCAGTTACATAGCTAGTAATGAGCAAGGCTGGGACTTAAAACCAAGTCTTCCAATCCAGACCATTACAGCACATGAGCAGCGTGTTTGTTACCCGCCGGCTGGTACACAGCCCAGTGATGGATGCTACCAAGAGGTGAAACTCAAGTTGGTCATTAGTCTTCATTGATAAAAGCCTGGGCAGAATTTTGATGGGAAGAACATGGAAATTATTCGTTAAAATGAGAATTTTGTGGGTCTCATACATACAGGTTATTATTTTTTATTTGATAAGCAGTATATTATAGTAGATAAGAGCATGACCAAGGGAGCCAATCTGCCTAGATTTGAATCCTAGATATGCCATCTTTTAGCTGTGTGGTTTAGTTACTTATATTCTCTGTCCTTCAGTTTCCTCACTCCTATATTTGGGGGTTAAAATCATACCTGTGCTTTGGTTTATGCAACATAAAGAAATTAATACTTAATAAGGCCCTTAGAACAGTCTTGGGACAAAGAAAGACAATGCTCAATAAATTTTAGCTTTAATGTTGGCTATAATAGATGTAACATCTTGAAAAACAAGGACTATTCCTTCCCTGTATTTCTGTCCTTAGGGAAAATGTACTTTAAGCTCCAGTTTTGGTTTCTGAGACTAATAGTCCCCCGTTGTCTGCACCACCCCCACCCGGAGGGCATTAAGGTACAAAGATTATCAGGCCCCGGGGGACAGGGAAGAATAGACGTTTATGAACACTGAAGCTCAACACCCAGATGAAAAGATGACACGTTTTGGAGGAAGCTGCCCTAAAAGACAACTTGTTGAAGATGTGTACTCCTACTCCTAAGCTTCCAGCAGCCAGAAACCAGAAGGGGGCAGCAGAAAGCCATCTGCTACCCGCCTGTGGAGAAAGAAAGAAACAGAAAGAAGGCGATTCCCAGTTTGGAACAAAAATGATCTCTGATAAGATGTTATTGAATCAGTAATCAAAATGTAAACCATACGCAAAAAGAGAGGTCTGTTCTGAGGGCTGGGAGCATGACAGGAAAACATTTAAACAGCTGAAATAGAAATTGAGAGACTGCTTTCAGTGATTTTAGCTCTGATATCCAAAGTGCACAAGAACGGTTCAGAATGGCTGTAGATGTTTAATGTTATTGGCATTCCCCATTATTTATTTTAATGTATTGGTTTAGTCCCAGCTATAGAAATCAAGAATTTCTACTTGCATAGACTATTGTTATATGGAAAACTGGGCTGACTATTATGGCCCTGCAGGGTAGGTAAAAACATACAAATTGTCCCATATTTTAAAAAATTTTGTTTAAGAAAAAAATAGCCACATGCTTTTTTTTTTTCAACTTATAAAGGAAACATCACTCACTTTTTAGTGTTTTCTGCCAGCTTTTTTACTACATATTTCCATTTTATTTGTTTTAAACTATTTGACACTAACTCTCAGATTTCATCTATAAATTCAATGCAATTCCAACCAAAATCTCAGCAGAACTTTTTGTGGAATCTGAGGAGATGATTGTAAAATTCAAATGAAAGAGTGAATGGCCAAGAATAACTAAGTCAGTTTTAAGAAGACTAAGATAAAATGATTGGCTTACCAGATAGAAACAAAACTTAGAAAGCTGTAATAAATAAAATAAGATGTTGGCTTAGACAAACAGACTAGTGGAACAGAACAGAGAGAGCCCAGAAATGGATCTATACACATATGGAAACTTAGATGTTTTACACAATTACAAAGGGGGGAAGAATGGATAAGTTAATAAATGGTACATGGATAATTGATGATATATATGGAAAAAATTCCTCAAAATGCACATGCACATATTTAAAAGATTAAAAACTTATATGGAAAAAACAAGGATAAAACTTAAAAAGAAACACAGGAGAGTATTTATCTTTGTATGACATATGAAGGATTTTTTTGAACAAGATACAAACATAACTGATAAAAGATTGATAAATTTTGATGCATTCAAATTTAAAAGTACTGTACCACAAAAGACACCATTAACAAATTAAAAGACAAGCCAATGACAAGGAAAGGATTTGCCTTGCATCTAACTGACAAAGTTGGTATCTAGAGTATATCTGTAGATCAGTGGGTAAGATGATCCAATAGAAAAGTGGATAGAGGATATGAATCAACAACTCACAATAGAAAAACAGGATGGCCATAAATATATGAAAAGATGTTCTCATTAGTGATCAGATAAGTTGCAGATTAAAATGCTGCATGTTTTCCCATTTATCAGGAACAAAAACGAAAGTCCTGACAGTTACAATTACGGGCAAAGGAGAGGAGCGGGAGGAACTCAGACCCACTGTCCCAGAGGGAGCTGAAGGTGTAGCCGCCCAGAACAGAAGGGCCAGATGAAGTGACAGTGAGGACTGGCCTGGTGTTCTACTCAATATTCTCCTCCTAGGTAGATACCTTAAAGAAACCCTGGCATGTGTAAAGAATAAGTTATAAGAATAAGAATATTCATTGTAGCATTGTTCATGATAGTAAAAAACTGGAAGCACCTTAAAATGTTATCAACAGGAAAATAGTGTGACAGACTCATACCATGGAATACCATACAGCAGTGAGAAAGAATAAATGAACTACAGCTGTGCATACCCACACGTCTATCTCAAAAACATAACTGAGTGAAAAAAAGCATGGTGGAGAATCTTGTATAATATGATACCATTTATGTTGTCTGAAAATATGTACAGCTTATGCTTATATAGCTACATGGGTAAAGTATAAAAGCATAAAAACATGCCCAAGGATAATAAAAAGTTCAGGGTATTATTTACCTGTGAAAAACCGTGGGGAAGGAATAGGATTAGTAGAGTCGTATAGGGGGGCTTCAGCTGTATCTATTTTGTTTGGTTAAAAAAGAAAAGCGTCTGAAATAATTGTGACAGATTTTAGATTATTGATGAAGGTACATAGTTAGGTACATGAGTGTTTTGCTCTCTATACTTTCCTGAGTGTTTAGATACTTTAGAATGTTTTAATCTCTTCTCTCACAGCACAGAAAAAAAAAAATTGTTTCCACATTTGTTAAAATATTTATTTGAACAGATTTGAGGCTATTTCCTTCTCACATCCTTCTCGAAAAGTCCTGAGGTAGGACTGCCCAGGCTGCAGTCCAAGTCCACTTCGGCAGGAAAAATAGGGTGATGAGTTTGAGCCAGGCTGGGCCAGATAACTGCCCCTGTCAGTCTCAGGCCTGATATGGCTGTTTTCTATTCACCACCATTTACAAACTAAAAACTGTTCTTAGTTCATAGGCTATGCAGAAACAGGCTACCGGCCAGGCACGGCCCCACCAACCCTAGTTTGCCAACCCCGGATCTATACCCTCGCCTACTTCCCTCTCCTTAACCTGTTTGGAGGGAAAAACCCCAGTGTGTCTTTTCACTCACCCGTACTGTTTTATAGGGGAAAAACAAAAACAAAATCAAAAACTGAAGTTTCAGCTCCCAGGCCATCTGATTTTGCACCTGGTTGCTTGAGGAGGAGCAGTAAGTTGGATGGCTATTTTGTATCCCAGAATGAGCATCTATGTAATCATCACCAGCCCTGGAAGAGGTGTTTAGCATGTGTTCCTTGTTCACTCAGGTTCCAGAATAAGAAAAATGACCTTGTTAACTGACAGACACCTAACTTACATGAATATTTTTTATTGATACTGATAATTTGACTTTTCATTTAGGCATTTCTCTTACATAACCACTATACAATGATTTAAGTCAGAACATTTAACTGTAATACAATTCTGTAATCTCATACACAGCCTGTATTCAAATTTTGTCTGTTGCCTCATTAATGTTCTTTATCGACATTTTTTTTTTCACAGTCTGGGATCCAAACCAGGATCACATGTTGTATTTAGTTGTCGTATCTCTTTAGTCTCCTTTAATTCGGAAACAGCTCTAAAACCTGTGTATATGTATTTCTTGATCTTGACATTTTTGAAGAGTACAGGCCAGTTATTCTGTGGAATGTCCTTCAATTTAGCTTCTCTGGTATTTCCTAGGAAGGAGGGAGTTTGTGGGCTGGAGTACCATAGACGTGACGTTGTGTTCTTCCCAGTGCCTCAGAATCAGAAGGTGCCTGTTCATAGTTTGTTCCTATGTTGGTAATGTTAATTTTGACCACCTTATTAAGGTGGTACCTGTCAGATTTGTCTACTCTAAATTTACTGCTTCCCCTATGTAATGAGTAAGTGATGTGGGGAAGTACTTTAAGATTATGAAATATCCTATTTCTTAACAAACTTTTACCTAGTAATATTGGCATCTTTTGCTGGTTTTTCCAACTGCATCATCCCTTCTGTATTGTAGTTAGCATTCTATTGTAAGAGAGAACTTGTCCTTTCCCCTTTTATTCATTTATTTATACGTTCATTTCTACCATAAAGATTCATGATTTTATTTTATTCAGTAAATTATAATATTACTTTTTTCATGGTCAAACTGCCCAGATTTGATCAGTAGGAGAACCTGACTCTTGCATTGTTTTGATATGTCCCCATCATTCTTCAAGCATTTTCTTTGCATTTTCCAGCACAAAAATATATTTTAGTCTTATCTTATGCTTTATCTGCCCCAGCCGTGGAATCAGCCATTTTTTCAAAGAACCCTGGTCCTTTTTAGAGGAGGGTGGTATTCGGAAGTCAAAATCTGCATGTCACTATGCTCATTGCTGTTGGGGTGCCACTGTTCACAGGCTTTCTCAGTGGGCAGAGCTAAAAATATCTGTCAATCTATCCTTCCATCTGTTCACCTGTACGTACCAGGAGGGGCCCCCAAAAAACCTAGAATTATTTTCTGGAGGGCAAGCCCCTTGTAGTACAGGCTTTCCCCACTAGGTGAGTGTTCTAGGAACCACCTATTTCAGTGTACAAGCTGGCGTTGTTGTGAGAGGCTGCGTTTGGCTTCAGTGAATTTTTTTTTTTTAAATACTCTTTCATCATGTTTTCCCATTTCATGATGGGTGACTTACAGGCACACCTGCCCACACTGTGCTGAGTGTTCAGCAGTTTTTGACCAAAAAACAGCATGACCCCCGCCCCGTGCCCCACCCTCCCTATTCACCTGATCTTGCCCCTAGTTATTTTTTTTGTTTCTCCAGATGAAAAAAGTCCTCAAAGGGAAACGTTTTTTGCCATTGTGGAAGTGATGAAACAAAAAAACAGCAAACACTAAAGGGCATCAAAATCAACAAGTTCAAAAACTATTTTGAGCAGTGAACGCCTTAATAGATGTATTGCATTAAATGGAGAGTATTCTGAAGGTGATTGAAGTTTAAACATGTAAAAATAAATACAGAATAAATACAATTTTTATTTTAAAATTCTGGGGTTTTTCAGTCCCCTCCTCATATATTTTAAATCATCTTGCTGGTGCCTCCTATTCCAGTGTAACACTTCAGGTTTCATTTCAGCCTTGACTGGTCCCTTATTTCATAATTCCTTTCCCTGATAGTGAGAAATCTGATTCTCATTCTTCGTCATATATCTGTTTTGCAGATATTTTCTCCTAATAATGGCCATTCTATTTAGTTTCTCAGTGGCATGTTTTGATGAGCAGAAGTTTTTAATTTTGATGAAATCTAATTTACCTATCTTGTAGTTTATGGTTATTACCTTCTGTGTCCTAAGTATTTATTACCTACCCTTTGGTCATTGATACTCTTGTTTTCTTTTTTAAAACTTTATAATTTTAGATTTTATGTCTCAGTTTAATTTTACATATCAAACCAATTCTTGCATATGGTGTAAGGGTTGGCGTTCATTTTTTTCTATATGGATGTTTCTGTTTTCTTTATTCTTTTCCATTGATCTGTCTTTCCTAATGCCAATACCATAGTCTTAGTTACTATAAGTCTTGAAGCCAGATACTGTAAGTCCTTCAACTTTGTTCTTTTTCAGTATTGTTCTGGCTGCCTTAGGTCCTTTACCTTTTCATATACATTTTAGAATCAGGTGGTTAATTTCTATTAACTAGAAATTATCCCTAATTTTGATTGGGATTTTGTTAAAACTAGAGATTAGTTTAAGAATTGACGTCTTAATTGGGTATTAATAATGATGATGTCATAAAATACTGAGTCTTCTGCCCAGGCCGCGTGGGGCAGTTGGTTGGAGCATCGTTCATGCACCAAAGAGTTGCCCGTTTGATTCCTGGTCAGGACACATGCTTAGGTTGCAGCCCCATCCCTGGTTGGGGTGTGTAAGGGAGGCGACCAGTCTGTGTTTCTCCTTCACATCTCTCTCTCACTCTCTCTCTCTCTCTCTCTCTCTCTCTTTCTTCCTCTTCCTTCCTCTCTCTCTAAAAATCAATGGAAATATGTCCTGGATAAGGATAAAAAATAAAAAAATATATTTTTAAAAATGGAGAATTCCAACCCATGAACACGATTTAACTTTTTTTCAGGACTTCTTTGCGTTCTCTCAGCAGTGTTTTGTAAGTTTCAGTGTAGACAACTTGCAAGTCTTTTGCTAAATTTATTTCTGAGTATTTCATGGTTTTTGAAGTAACAAGTTATTTTTCAAAATTTTATTTTCCATTTGTTTGCTACTGGAAATACAACTGGTTTTTATATCTTGTGCCTGTCTTGTGAGATTTTGATTAACTCACTTATTAGTTCTAGAAGCTCTTTGTAAATTCCTTAGTGTTTTCTACATATCTAATTACGTTGTCTGTCAATAGAAGTATATTTACATTTTCCTTTCCAAGATTTAGGCCTTTTGATTTCTTTTTCTTTTCCTATTACGCTAGATAGGATCTCAAATACAGTGTTGAATAGAAGTAGTGGGAGCAGATATCCTTGTTCTTTCCTCAGTCTTAGGGAGAAAGTGTTTAATATTTCACCATTAAGAATGTTAGCTGTAAGTTTTTCATAGATAATCTTTATTAGGCTGAGGAAGTTCCCTTTTATTTCTACTTTGCTGAGAGTTTTTATCGTGAATGGTTGCTAAATTTTTGTTAAATACTTTTTCTGTGAATGGACAGATGATGTGAGTTTTTTTCTCCTTTATTCTGTTATTTTAATAAATTACTTTGATTGGTTTTCAAATGTTAATTCAGACTTGTGTTCTTGGGATTAAGTCTCAAGAATGTACTATCCTAATGTATTCTTAAAGTTAATTTGTTAATTAATATGTGTTAGAGATATTTGTATTTATGTGGTCAGTAATATCGGTCTCTAAGTTTCTTTGATTATAACATCCTTGTGTGGTTTTGGCATCAGGATTATGTTATGTCATAAAATGTATTGGGAACTGTTCCCTCTTTTATTTCTGAAATTTTGTAGAATATTTATATTATTTCTTCAGTGTGTATAAGCATTCTCCAGTGAAGTCATCTGGGCCTAGAGTTTTCTTAAGAAGACTTTTAAATTACAGGTTAATATTTTAGAACAGATAAGTGGCTTCTCAGAGTGGTTTTATTTTGTATTTTTTATTATTGATGAGATTAAGATGTTCTTAAGTGCTTAAGAGTCATATTTTGGTGAGCTTTCTTATCTTCTATTCTTTCTGCTAGATTGTTGGTCTTTCTCTTTCTGGTTTATAGGACCTCCCTTTATCTTTAGAAAATAGCCTTGAATTGATAAATATTTTTCTTCTTTTGTTTTTTCTTAATTATTTTGCCTTATAGTAGTTTTTGCTATATAGGCATTTTTATTTTTTATGTAACAATTATCAGTCTTTTTTTATGGCTTTTGTATTGGATTAAGAATGACATTCTCCATCCCAATAAATTTTCCCATATTGTCCTCCAGTGAAGGCATGCTTTTGTTTTTAACATGTAAATATACAATTTATCTGGAGTTTATTTGGGTTTAATTGCATGAGGTACAGATTCATATGTACACATACTGCTTCACATGCATTAAACAAATAGCTATTCAGTTATCCTAATGCCATTTATTGAATAATCCATCTTTTGCCTACTGATATGACATGCTTGCTGCCTTATCATATGCTAATTTCTTGTTTGTGTTTGGCTCTGTCTTCTGAACTTCCTGCTCTGCTCCACTGATCTGCTTTTTCATCCACTAGCATCACACATGTTTTAATTATGATAGCTGCCTAATAACATTTTATCTGAGGAAAAGGCCACAATTCTGTCTACCTTTTTGCTCATCCCTTTCTTATTACCCTTTATTCTGTGTTTATTTCATTAATTGTTAGAAGTATTTTCTAGCCCTGACTGGTATAGCTCAGTGGGTTGGGTGTCATCCTGCAAACCAAAGGGTCACCAGTTCAATTCCCAGTCAGGGCACATGCCTGGGCTATGGGCCAAGTCCCCATTTGGGGTACGTGCAAGAGGTAACCAGTCGATGTTTCTCTCCCTCTCTTTCTCCCTCCCTGCCCCTCTCTCTAAAAATAAATAAATAAAATCTTTTTTAAAAAGAAAAATTTTCCAGATACCTTGTTTAAATATGTATTCCCTCCTTCCTCTCCCTAGTGGGAAAGCTAAAGTGATAGTTGAAAGTCTCAGATATGTGACCAGGACCTCAAATAGCCTTTAGGTCATCTTTGTACAAATAAGAAAATACTGCCTTTTCTAGACAGATAAATTAGGGGAAAAGTACTATTTTTGACAGATGCAGCCCGATGCCTGATTACACAGTTGCTAGGGCTGATTTTAATCCCTAGTCACACATTTGGGCAGTACTCAGAAGGAACCACTTTTCTCAGGCAGACCTGTGTGAAATGTTCTTGAATTGTAGTGCACCATACAAACAATGTAGGTCAGTGAAAGAATTATCAGAAAAGCCAGATGCCTGTTCTTCCTTTGCCCCCTCCTTCCCGTCAGAGCTGCTTGCCCCAGAGCTGGCTAATTACATCACTTGGTAATGTGCTTCCTTAAGTGGAAGTACAAATGGCTGTTCACACTAATTCCCTGCCTTTGGGAATGCTTATTGAGATTGGGGTGAGTGAATAAAGCTCTCAGAAGTCTAGTTGGCCACCCATCAGTTGGAATGACGTTGTGGGTCATCAACATAAAAGTCAAACAGTAATAATTACTGTATCTATACACAAGTACCTTGTCATCTCATTTTTGTTTATCATCCTGCAAAATTGAAAGGGCAGATATCATTTTGCCCTCTTTCGTAGGTTAAGGAAGTAAGCCAGAGAGGAAGATTTCCGAGGCCACACAGCCAGTGACAGCAGAAGGACTTGATCCTAGGTCTTCTGAGGTTTGGGGTTCTCCCTCCAAGCCTAAAAGAACACATTTCCCACATCACCCAATCTCATAAAAACATTGTCAGCTCCACAGGCATCCAGGTCGGTTAAATTTAAGTCATCATGAAATTGTGGCGATGTGTTGCATCCTCCTCAGAGTATATGCTTGTATTTTTGGCACATTCATGTCATCTTCCCTTAGTGGTGGCAAAACACTGTACTTCCTATTCAGAAACACTCATGCTGCAAAAATAATAACATCTTTTTAAGAACAAAGGCAAAAGTTGCCTATTGTTTGTTAGTAGAGGCCTCTAAGCTCCTGGGCTATTAGAAGATTGAAAGTCAGTGATTTTGAGAGTAAGGTTATATTGTGATACAGTGCTGTGGTAAATTAACTTTGTCATGTTTATGATTCCAAACTGCATTATATTTTAAGGAGTTGACTTTTAGATTTTTTTTTGTTTAGAAGTGATCTTTCCCTACCATAGAACCAAAGTTAGCATTAATCCCTGGATACAATGTAGATTTGAAACCAAGCAGGGAAACTGCTGAGGCCGATTTTGGTGCTCACGTTTATTGAGTTTGGGAGTCACAGTTTTTAATGCCTTTAGATTATTTTTTCTCTGTATTTTCATTTCTAAGTATTACCTTCCTTTGCAGATAGTAATCATTGGTCTGTACTGTCAGATCTTTTTGGCAAAATATTTTGTCGTGATTCGCATAGTTCACCTGGATATTTGTTTAGAAAGCAACATCTGAGCACACAATTTTTATTTTTAAAAGATCTTGATATCGTATTACTGCAAGACAGTACAGAATCTTTTTAATTTGTTTTGATACCTACATATTTGGCAGCAGTAAATTTGATTTTGACTGTAGGCATTTTGACTTTGGACAAAATGTATTTCTGGAAAACCACCAATCTAAGGTGAACTTTTTAAGGACAATGATTATATCTTACTTGATTTTGTATTCCCAGCACTTAGCCATGCCTGTAACATAGCTGAGCCTCAATAAATCTTTGTTGAATGAATGACAGAAAGAAGTCTATAAGCAAATTAATGCCAATTAAAATCCTTCGTGCATATACATTGTCTTCCTCTGCTCATACGTTGTTTGAACGCATTTTTAAAGGAAGTTGCAAATAAATCTCATTGCGAAACAGAGCATGGGTCTAGGGAAGTGTGGCTGGCAGTAAGCCACAGACTGGAATTGGAAGTTCCATGTGGTTCTATGGAAAGGATTACAGTGTGATATTGATCGTGTCACTTAGCCTTGCTGACCTCAGCTTTCTCATCTTTTAAATAATGTTAGAAGTTGTGTAGGAATAACTCAACTCACATATGTAGAAACGCTCTGGAAAGGTTAAAGCATCTCATGCAAAAGGACAGTGCTCTCTGGGTGGCTTTCCTTAGAGCCCTGAGCCCCACTTTGGGGAGGCTTGGGGACCCTTTTGCCATAAAATAAACATGATCTCTACTTTGTGAAAAGGTTCATGAACCTAGTGGTAACACATAGTACATTTCTGACTCATATATTTCTGCTTCTCTTGTAGTTCAATAACATTTTCCTTGTCATTTCTGTCTGTGACTAGGAACTGAGTCGGCAGCAGGGAGATTGAGCATGAAAAGCACACAGTGCCACTCTGGGGACTTCACTAACATTCAGATCCATGCCTCGGGAAGGCTGCTGGTGAACTCCTTTGCTGAGATGAGGCAGTCGTGTGTTCCTTACTTGGAGTGAGCCTTGAGGGAAGCTGATACAGACACCCACTTCCACAGCACATTAGGGGCGGGTCAGACAAGGAAGGTGTGGGTCTTAGAAGTGGGAGGAGGCTGTGTGGATATCTGATTTTCTAGACTCAATGTCTTTCTAATTCTTCGAGAATAAAGGAACTGCTGCATATGTAGATAGATATATGTACTCTTCTAAGTTGTCACCCCCTTTTTCAGGATTTACTTATTTTTGAATATTTTATTTTATTTTTAGAGAGAGAGAGAAAGAGAGGGAGAGAGACATCGATTGGTTGCCTCTCGATGCACCCTGACCGCAAATTGAACCAGTGACCTTTCAGTTTGTGGGACGACACCTAACCAACTGAGCCACACCAGTCAGGGCCATGATTTACTTTTAACACCTCAGCAACTTTGGTTTATTTTTTATTGACTCTACCAGGGCCTGTTATTTCTCCCCCCACATTTTTTTAACTTCCCCCCTCTCTGTCCTGTGGAATATCATCCTAGGTCAAGCTCTAACCTGTCTTCTGTTTTTGTTTCTAGTATCCATATTCAAATTTTATTTATAAGAAACCTTCAAAGATGATAAAATATCATTAACATATTTCAAATCAGAGTCCTCTTTTATTTCAAAAGTCTAATCATTCGTTTAACATAAGGTATTTGGTCTTATTTTAAAGCTGTAGATCTACTTGAAGTCATATTCTTGGTTTTCATAAGAGAACCAGGCTCCGTTTTCAATCAAGACACTAGACATTGCTTGTGTTTTATATGTTATATTCATGATTTCTTAGATTTACAATTCCCAGTTGTAAAATAGAGATGTGAACATCATCATTCACTTGTTTTATAACTGTGAGATATCTGTCCGAGTAAACTTTCTTTATGGAGGTTATAAAACAGTGTGACTCATATGTTCTGACAGTTATTAGTAAGTCCACTACCATTTACTAGATTTGAAGTTAGAAGAGCAATAAAATGATTACCCAGCCTCTCCATCTGCTAAGGCCCAGTCCTGTTCTGATGCCACATATTTCAAGGATAGCCCAGACTATTTATATAATTTGGTTCCAGCCTAATTTTCCAGCCAGATATTACTAATCTCTAACATAAACCCTACATTTATGGACTTATTGTTCCTGACTCATTTGGTTTTACTCAACAGATATTCGTTGTATTTCCTCTGTAAAGCGGGCCCTGCTCTTGCCCTGGGAATTCATTCCTTTCCCACAAGAGCTCTGCCAAATCTTAAGTGCCCAGGTCCCATGATGCTATGTCAGGTCACCCCGGCCAGCAAAACCCCCTGACTCGCACTTAGTTTGCGTCACTCAGGTTACATTGGTCATTTGTGACCTACCTTTGTGATATTATCACTTTCTGAGATTATCTGCATTTTGAATAAACCTTGTTTCATAAAACATGCTAATTAGCAAAGGTCCTTAAAAATGGGTTCTAAACTATCGATAATAGAAAGATAAACATTCAGTAGAAAAAAATTAAAAGGGCAATTCTAGAAACAAGGAAGGCAAGTAAACCGTAAACATATGAAAAGATATTCAGCCTTAACACAAAATAGCATATGCAAGTAAATAACCAAATGAAATGCTTTTTGCTTGTCATATTGAGGAAGAATTAAGTTTATCAATACTCATTCTCAGGGCAACAGACATTCTCAGCAAGCCGGTAGGAACTTAAATTGGCACTTTTTTGAAAGAGTTTATTCTGAGGAGAGAGAAGGATGTTCAGGCGGTGTGGTAGTAGAATTCAGAGCACAAATTTTTCTGGATTGGGTGATCTTAGCGATATTAAGTACATAGGTCAAGAAAACAAACTAATTTGTTTGTACTAGTAAAATGTGCCCGTCATTAGGGTTAGTTAAATCACTGGAGGATTAGTTAAATAAACAATGGAAAACTAGCTCTTGGTGGTGAGAATTCAAGTGATTTTTCCTTTTCTGTACTTTCTATAATGGTTAAATGTACAGGAAAATTATATTTATATCAGAAGAGATAGCTTCCTGCAATTTAAAAAACGGGTTTCAAAGGGAGCTTGTCAAGGAGCTACTGGGGAGAGTTAGAGTTTTTAACTGGGTAGAATAGAAACTAACAGATGTCCAGGAGGTCTGGGCGTAGAAGTCAGAGCATAGTTTTCTGGGTTGGGTGATCTTAACGATCTTAAGTGGTCTTGGACCATTGGAGATGAAGAATACAGAAAGTTTAAGAACCATGGTTGAGGGAAGTGGGATGGGGGTAGAGGTGAGTCTAGGAGGCAGTCGAGTCTGTGTGTGGGTCAGAGCTTTGGGAGATATTTTGGCTGGAGAGATGGATTCAATAGTTAGCCGCCGCTAAGCTTTTTTATTACCTAGTGTCCTAACCCAGGGTCTTTAATCATTGGAATCATGAAGACAGAGTGGTTCATATTTAGCCTGGATCATGGAAAGCACAAAATTTGTCGACTCCTTTTGCTTGATAAGCCTCTAAAAAATCAGAGAACATAGAAGCCTTCTTTATGTCACACATTAGACGTCAGTGCATCATGGACCAGGAGGCCCATTCGCTTAGATGTGTGGGCTTTCCTAGCAGCTTCTCTGGTTAGAGATCTTTGATGTCATCTCTCTTTGACATGTACTCTTGATCTTTGATGTTCTCTCCAAGTCTTGATAAAATCCTTGGGTGACTAAGCAGTGCGTTTTACTACTCTGTAGAATCGCAAAATCCTATCTGAGCTGAGACAGCCATTTCTAAAACCTCTTTACTACTACCACCCCAAGTCACACCTAATAAATAATAACAATAGTGAAATATTACTTCATTTGGAGTGTCATAAAAATTTGATTCTTATTCTTTCTCCCCAACGTGGCCTGGAATATGGAATCTTGGTCTTCTGAAACAGACCAGCCATAACTCCCTTGCACATGAATTTCCACGGGAACACAGGAGCTCTCACAAGCCAGATTTCATTGATTCAGGATTGTGGGTGAATGCAGCAGGCATACCGGTCCATTTCGCTCTGGTAGCTTATAATGAGAAGAGAGAAAGAAGACTGGTCAACCAGGGAGGGGAAAAGCCTGCAGTCATCTTAGTATAGGGAGAAAAATACGGTCTAAGCATTTGTGGACCTCCAAAGGCCAGGTTATATAGATTTATAGCCCGTTTGAGCTGTTCAAAATAATCTTATTCACAGAGATGGAAACGATATCAGAGAAACAATAAAAGACTTTCCCTAAGGTACACAGCTATTTATAACAGGGTACAGTTATATTAAATTCCCACCAAAAATCATTATGGTTATTTAAAAAATTGGCAATGTGGTGAGGAATCAGAGCTGAACCTTCAGGTACCTGGGACACCTTATGGGTGGTTTTCCTATCTGCATACAGTGATTTGTAAAGGACATACTGCACATCTACTCTACCTATTCTTATATTTGTATTGAGGAAATCGTCTTGGGGACTGCCTTAAACCCTGAACTTACAAACAATAGCATGTCTCCTTGCTCTGCACAGGAACACACCACAGCATCCTCTAAGAATAGCGATACCCTCTGATGATCAATGGAGGAAAGCAGTAGGTTTTAAGGAGTCTCATAATGTTTTCATCTTATACTTGTGATCTGATAGCATAGCGTGAGTCAGCATAGAGGCACTGAGTGCAGAACTGGTGGACATTTTATGAGAGAATGAGCATAAGAGACTTATTGTCTTGAGGATCATTTAGTCAAAAGCCTAAAATCAGAGCACATGGAATAACTCCCACTCCTCAGTGAGGCTTCTTTCTGAACTGCCTCCGCTCTGCCTCACCCTACATTTCTGCAGCTACACCCACTACAGTGCTAAATGACTTTGGATAGCTGGGAGAAGAGAATGAGGGCAATATATTAAGGCTCAGATAGTATAATTTACATAATGAAATTGTCAAAGAGCTCTCGGCCAAGTTTGCATAATCATTTCAGGCTCACTTTTTTTATAATAAAGAAAGTGAAGGGATTGAATGGATAATTTGAAGAGCCTTTTTCCAGCTCTACAATATCCTAATAACAGGATACCTTGCCACCGAGTCAACATGGTCCTTTCTCCTACCTACCCTTCCTCTTGCATTTTATTTTACTCATTCTTCTATAAATACCTTTAGGTATTTAAACTTTAGAATGGCTGTAGCTCTGCTTCTTAAATATGAAGTGCATATTATCCGTTTAATAGCATTTTCTTATGTGAGTGTATGTATAAACTTGTAAGGGAATAACACATAATTCTATTATGCATGGAAATATATCAGATGGACACAGATACGCATGTCTGTGGTATCATTAGGTGCATATAGTCCTTGGGGAGATATCATAACCAGTGGTGATATTTGATTGTCATTGGTATATAATAGTGGGAACTTTAGGGCTGATGTATCTTGCTAACCATTTTTTATAATATTCTATTCCAGGATCAGGAGAGAAATGACAATGGTTTTCATACAGTGTGATTCAAACCAAATGATTTTATCTCTAACTTGTGAAAGGCAAGGTTTTCTAGCCAAATGCCCTCCCCTAAGAGGGTAGTCTTAATTAGAGCAGTATCTCCCATTCCATTGTTGATACCCTGATTAGAGCATAAAGAGGCCTCAGTTTGGGGTTCAAATTTAATAGAGACTTTGCCCCTAAAATCACCTTTTATAGTATCAGGCAGTATAACTTGGTGATCAAGAGCGCTGAAGTCCGACTATCTGGATTTAAATCCTGGCTTTGTTTTATCTTAACTCTGGGACCTTGGGGAATTTATTTAATCCTTTGATGTTCAATTTCCTCATCTATAAAATGGTGATGATAATAATAACTTACCTTATGTATAGTTCTCATATGTAAATGAAATAATCTTTAGAAAGTCATTAGCACAGTGACTGGAATAATGTAAGAGTTGAAAAAAGGTTGGGTACTGATTTTATTATTGAAATAGATCACCTATGTGTTGTCCCCCTGAGTCGACCAAAGAAAAAAGAATTGTTGAGGCAATTACTCAGTGAGCTTTTACATTGGGGGCAGTTGGACCCTGGCTTAATATATAGGCCCTTAGCCAGTTCCCACGTCTGCCATCCTTATTTCAGTGTGTGTGTGTACATCGAATATATGTAAAGAAATGGATCACTTTTATTGTTTTTTCTTTTTTTAAATTAAATTTATTAGAGTCACATTGGATAACATTAAAAGTTTCGGGTGTACAACTTTATAAAAACGTCATCCGTATATTGCAGTATGTGCGCCCTACCCAAGGTCTAATCTCCTTCCGTCACCATATAGGGTGTGGCAATAGTAGATTTACAGTTGCAAGTACACAAAACAGAATTTATTCTTGTATTGTTACTTATTGTATTATTTTCCATATGAACAACTCTAAACCTACTCTTGTCCCACCCTGAATTTGACCCCTTTTAACCTCTTCATTCTGCCCAAACCCGCCTTCCCTCTGATAATCATCAGACTTGTTTGTTCCGTTGTTGCTGTCTGTTTTATATTCTACATATGAGTGAAATTATATGGTTCTTATTATTTTCCATCTGACTTATTTCACTTAGCATGATGCTCTCGCGATCCATTCATGTTGTCACAATTGGCAATGTTCCTAAATACTCAAAAAAGCAAGCTCTCAGTAAGTTGCCCTTTTATAAGTATTCATTCATTTATTCATAGAAATATAATTAGTACTAGTCTTGATAATAAATTAGACTTTCCTGTGGTTGCATGGGATTATGGAAAATTCTAGAAATGATCAAATTTTTTGGTCACTATAGCAACAGCTCACTGTGCCTTTGCACACCTCTCTCTCTTCCCTAGCTTAACACAGGATCATAAACATACATTTAGTAGTGGTTAGTTGTATCCACATTTTTTTCAATGTGAAAAAAACTGTTACGTATTTTTCGTAGATATTGCATTAACTCAGTGACCCTTTGCAGTCATGTGGCTGCTGTCACATGCTTTCTTCAGGTTGTCTGAAAGAAGGGCTGAGGGCTTCATTTGGGTTGGGACTGGAATGGAGGCTCCCTCTCTTGGGGTTACCAGCGGTCGGTAAGTGATGGAACTGGAGGGTTCTTGGCTGCTCAGGGGGCCTGAGACTGCAGGCTGGGACAGCAGCTGGCCCAGCAGCACATGCATTGCCTTTGTTGCCCTTTTCCTTTATTTCCTGGGCTCGAATAAGTGGCACGACCTACATAGATATCAATACCTATTTCCTTCCTCTGGGATTCTTCCCCAAGCATAGACAGCCATGAGATTGGCACATTCTCCTTGGAGTGGTTCAGTTTATCTTCAACAGGTGTCCATTCTCCTTGATTGTTGACTCCAGCCAGGGGCTGGTGGGCATTGAACACACAGAGGACTCGGGCATAAACTCTGTTGTGTTGTAACTGCCTTGCCAAGCTTATGAAAACCAGACCAAGGGCAGAAAAGCACTAATGGATAAAATAACTCCTCATTAGGTCGCCTCCCTACTCCCTTCTCCCTGCCTGGCCCTTCTATCGTAAGTAAGATCAGAAACCCTGCTACCAGTCATCAGACTGACTGGCACACCCTGTACTGTTGGGCATCGGGCCTCTGTGACTGTGAAAAGCCTCTCTGTTGTCCTCTCTGCTTCACCTTCCAGCTCCTCATTTGAGATTGCCTCTAGAGGAACGAGGGGCACAGGACTCTTTACCCTCTTAATGACCCTGTCCCAGGTGGCCAGTGGCAGTCAGGTATTTGCTGCACATATGTGCCCAGCACAATGCAAGTCACATCCCATGTGAAAGGAAGGAGTCATGAGTTCACGTTGAACTCAGTGACCCTTCACCTGTGGCTGCCGCCAGCTGCTCTGTCCTGCTTGTCTGAAAGTGCGCTACCGTTGTACGGGCAGTTCACCTGTCCTGTCCCCCCAGTCCTCCTGTCCGCCCGGGGATGCACCATAGGAAGTGGGTACAACTTTTATTCCCATTTTATAGGCTAGGATCCTGGGTCTGTATTGTCAGGTTCCTGGGGCTATAAAGTAGGAATGATATCTGTCTGCTGCTATATTAAGTACATAGACTGTAATAATAATGTTACTTGTTTGTGTGCATATTTCTACCCTAGTTGGTTCCAAATGGGATTAAAAATTGTCAAAATACTTGCCTGATTCTCCTTTGATTTTCACGAGTTACCCAGTGCTAAAGATACCATCTGTCACCTCTATTCTACAGATAAGAAAACTTATTCTCGTGTTGATTTAACCAAGTCTGTGAGTGAGTCAGGGCTGGGTTCCAGTCAAAAGCAGAGAAGCCAACACCTTATCAGGGATTCCTCTGGTGGCAGCCCTGATTAATCTCCACAGTGAAGGTGGCTCTGAGATAGCAGTTAGTTTTGTTTCTTCTGCTCCAGGAGAAGCATACCCTACTGTGGTTTGGTCGAGGTCATCAGATAGGCCCTTGAATGCAGACTTAAAAGGCATGTGCTCCTTAATTAAAGTGTTCAGCACAGGACGCATCCCTAGGTAACACTGGTATAAAAACATGTGTTGAGAATGAGGGACACCAACTTTTCTCCTCTGAAAAGTGGAAGGAGGCAGGTAGAGCTTTATTTGTATCTGTAACATTTTCTTATATATATCCAAAGAGAACAAACAAATAAAAAGACAGGCTATTGGGAAGAGGAGAGAAAAGTTGAATCCACTTTTCTATTGAGAGCCAACGTTTAAAAATATAGTCCCAGCGTGTTATGAAACAATCAATCAATATTACATAAATAAGTAATTTCATATGATGCTTCCGAATTAACCTTCTAAGCTTGTTTTACATGCACAGGAAAATGCTCGTTTTTGATAATCCCAGTCTAACCACATTGAAGGCAAGGAGTGTGTGTGTTTCTCTCTGTCACTTAGTGCCCAGCGTATTGTCTTGATTCATGGTGGGCTGATGAGGAATCACGTGCAGAGCAGATCTGCTTTGCCCTCACCAAGTGCTCCATTCTGTTCTAACGAGCGATTCCATATAGGTATAGAAATGCAGTTATTCTCTCTGGTTTAACATTCAGCTTTTCCTTAATACTATTATATGTTTAAAAAATTTTTTTTAAACTAGCTCCCTTGCTTTTTTGCCTGTAAGGTCCGTGATTGAAAAATTGTGCCTGTTCACTGAAGGCGGCATACACTGTAGCAGCCGTGTGCATACACATGGACTACAGCTACTGCAGTTGAAATTGCACCTAATGTTCATTCATAAAGGACGAGTTTCTGCTCTTTCCAGCTCACTGTAACTGTTCGGCACATGAGCTAATGGCATTCCGGAAGCTAGGGAAGTGGAGGTGTTTTCATAGCTTGTTTCTCTCTCCTGTCCCACAAAGTGCCTCATCACCAGACACACGAACAGTGGGCCCAGCCCTTTTTGGGATGCAGAAGATGCTTCCCTGCGTCTGTGGCTCACAGTGGCAACAATAGAGACTTCCATGATATTTTGCTTCCCTGGTATTCCAACTTCTTCAGTTAAGCCTGCCCAGAATCTTTTTTACTAATATTCCTCAAAGCTTTATATATATAATAAAAATAAAAGGGGGAGGGAGAGTGGAGCCAGAGAGGAGACCGTGTCTTTGTCAAGGAGCTCTCTCCCTCCCCATGACTCAGACTTAGAAAGGCAGAGGGGCTTTGGAAGGCTGCCGGCAGTCACATGGAGGCAGGCAGCTCTCCTGGCACTTTCGGACACTTTAAAAAATTTTCTCATGCAATAAAAGATGTTTTTCACCTTGTTCGTGCCCTCCTTCTGGGCCAGCCTAGGAGCTTTTGTTTAGCTGTAGCATGAGGGCTTATGGAAGGCTTGCCAACAGAACAGATGAACCCGGACCTTTATATTTCGTATTTTACTAAAGAACTAGCTCTTTCCTGTTTAAAATTTGTAGTCATTCTTTCTTATGATTGTTAATATATTAAAAGGAATTGTCTCTGACCCTTAGCCTTCCAATGGCATGAAATTTGCATTTGATCATTCTAAGAGTTTTTTTAGTATATTATGTTTGTTTGTACAGTTTCAAATATCCAGTTTTCCTAAGTTTGGTTTTGGTATGGAGGGAGTTGGCTTGAGCTAAATAGAGGAGCTGCTTATTAAATGTAGTTATCCTAAGTTTTATGATTTGGTCGAACAAGAAATGTCACCTTAATTTGTTCTCCCTTCTTATATAAATATGAGTTTTTGGTAAGTGGTAAATTAAACCTTCCTGAAAAACAACTGGACTGACAAATCTAAATCTCAGTTTTTAAATTTCTTTCCTTTTTAGCTACAAAAAGTGATTGTGTCCTTTTATGGTTCCAAAAACTGTCAAGTAATTTCCTAATATCCCTAAGATCACCCCTGTCTCACTCCTCCCTTTTTTAAAAGGTTCAACCATTCCTGTTTTAGGACTTGATGGATAATGGGTTTTATACCAAAAATAAGTAAGGTATGGTGGTGAACCGTTTGGGTGATTATGACAGCTTACAATAATTTATTTAAGGAGTAAAAGAAGGGCGCAACATACAAAATTCACTTGGGTGGGTGACTTTTAGGTAAAAATTGAATACAATGAAGTATTCATTTGAGTGGAAAATACTTTAAAATTTTATTTCCTACAAAACTTGATCTCCAATTTAAATCTACTTTGGGATCTGAGTTTAACTTTAGTGATTGTATCGTTTCATCTTGAAATTTTAGATGCCGTTTGGCAGGGTCTGCTCAGCCCATAATAATCTGTGTTCACTGCCCAAACTAGGTAAAATGATGCTCGCCTGGTAGGGGAGCAGAGGCTAGGGGAACAGAGTAGAATAAGCTGTTGTCTGACTGGGAGCTCGTTTATCGTTGAGTCTCTATTCACTTATTTGTAGCACTGCCTTTTTTCTGGTTCAGTAGAAATGTGTAAATAACTGATGTTTTAATGAGTGGAGGAGGCTTACTATTCTTTAGGGTCATTAAATTTGCGACTGAAGTTTCGGGGGTCTGGTGTAGTCCACAGTTCTTGTATATTGTTTGGCCCATATAATATGTTTTCAAAAACAGTATAACTAGGCAACCAGTTTGCTTGGTTGTCATACAAGCAGCTTTGCACCTATTGTCTTACACGATTCTTCCTGCATTTATATTAACTAACTGACCCCTGTAAACATTAGAGTTCATGATCCAGGTAATCCTGTCTCTTCATTTTACAGTTACAGGAACTGAACCCCTGGAGGGCTGAGTGACTTTCCAAAGTCAAACGGGGAGTTCAGGACAATTCAGAACTATTTCACAGCCTGAATATAGTTTTCTGAATTCTGCTTCTAAATTTAGAAGAGATGTTATTTATTTTTCAGTATGTTAGAGACCTTGGTCAGACTGCAGGGATGCTTTTTAAAGATGACTTACAAGTATAATAAAAGAAGTCATGTTAGGTGAAATAAGCCAGGCGGTGAAAGATAAATACCATATGATCTCACCTATAAGTGGAACCTAATCAACAAAACAAACAAATGAGCAGAATGGAACCAGAGACTTGGAAATAAAGAACAAACTGACAGTGACCTGGGGCGGGGGGAGGGGGAGGGGCATAACACGGGAAAGAAGAGGAAGGGACAAGCCAAGGAACAGGAATAGAGGACTCATGGGCACAGACAGCGGGTGGGGGGATTGACTGTGGGAGTGGGGTGGGGACAGAGCAGGGGAGAGCAATGGGGAAAAAGGCGGGACAACTAACCAAACAACAATAAAAACCCACAAATAAATAAATAAAATAAAGCTGCAATAATTAATATAAAAAAAGTGTGAGGCAGTGGAGTGGTAAGAGTAAAGAGTCTAGTTTAGGTCCTGTTGCTTACTGCTTATCTTGGTAAATCATTTATCTCCGTGGACACAAATAGCCCTCATCTATAAAGTAAAGGAATTAGACTAGACAATTCCTAGCACAGGAATCGGTAAGTAGTAAGTTTTCAGTAAATATTTCAGTAAGCAGTGGATATCGAACATGCCTATCAACACTAAATTACAGATTCTCTAATTCTATATTAACTTTTCTTCATCCCCCATCCCGAATTTACTTGATGCAGATGGCCTTCAAGGTCTCTTCCGGTCTTGAGAGAAGTCTGAGTGTTTTGATTTAGGACTTGTTAGGGGAGCTCTTTGAACCCATAGACTCTGTCCTCATCTTTTTGGTTCCACTCTCCTATCAGTTTGTCTGTTCCCTGAATTTACTATTGTACTGCAGAATCCATGCATCCTTTTTATGTGGGAAGGAGACCGCAGGGGGAAGAAGTGAGTAGGGACTTTCCAGAACGACCGCATCCTATTGCAC
Organism: Mormoops blainvillei; assembly: GCA_004026545.1. Lineage (NCBI taxonomy): Eukaryota > Metazoa > Chordata > Mammalia > Chiroptera > Mormoopidae > Mormoops > Mormoops blainvillei. Next base: position 156,460 of record PVJD01002416.1, on the reverse strand, counting down.
ATCCTGTGCCATCTCTGCTGTCCTTCTGCCTGGCACAGAGGCAGCATCTTCCTCCTGGCTTCATCCATTCCCAGGCAGGATGATACTTGCAAACCAAGTGGATCACTGTTTCAAATACAGTAATAGTCACGAGCCCCAATACACAGGGGCAGTAAGCCTAAGTAGGTTAAATTACCAGCCATCGTTACCAAAAAGATAAATCATAAATAGGGATACTGCATAATAACAATAATGGACAAATAATACAATAATAAATATGAATAATAATACAAGAGTAAACTCTGTTTCACATACTCACAACTCTAAACCTCCTTTTGCCCACCCTCGACATTACTGGCAGTTCCACAGTCTTAGCAGGTCTAGTCACTGTTGTCACTCATCAGGCACCTACTATTGTAGGACACAAAAAGATAGAAAATGTGACTCCTGCCTTTTAAGAGCTTAAAGGCTTAATAGAAGAGTTTGTAGAGTTAGAGCAATTAGCTACGAACTTGGGTTGTATAACTGGAAGTAAAGCCCAGTCTTACCTTTCGTTATAAACAGAGAATCCTTAGGAATTCAACTTTTCCATGCATTGGAGAATCAGAATGTTTAAAGCATTGAGATGCTTTATTAAAGAAAAAAAAATCCAATTCTTAAGAAATCCAGATTAGTGCTGAGTGTCTCTTGCCTCAAAAATGCCCCCACAGAAATCCATAATCTCACACACAAGCCCATAAATCTGCTTAAACCGAGCTTAATTCTTCCCTGCTTTTATACTGCTATGCTTCACCCCTGGGCCAGGCATCGTTGCCTGCTCATTTCTTCTTTGGCAGAATTAATCCTGACAACTTCACTAAGCCTAGAATACTCCAGAAATTCTGATTTCTACTCTTTTGTTTTCCTCCTTTTTTCTTTTTGACCTTTCTTTTCCCTCAGAACTATTCAGAAAGACAGCTTACTGGTGATTAACTAATATATGTGATTTTCCTGTCTTAGTCACTATATTACTCATGATTTTGCAGACATGTTATCTGAAGTTCCTAGCCAAAATTTTAGAAGACACCCAGAAATGTTTGTGTCTTATTAAAACTGTTTTTTCACTGTGCATAGATTTCCTACTCAAAACCAGAAATATTTCCCTTATCTCTACCCAAACCAAGCAGTTCCCACAACTTTATGTTCTTTTATAAATAAGACTGGTTCCCAGATCCAGTTTTTCTCGACTTCCTGCTATTCCTAGCTAAAGGCCCCTCTCCCTTTAGCCTTGCCTTGCCCATGAGACAGTGTCCCTCAGGAAGGAAGCTAATGGTGTGTCCAGCTTTAAAGTGGCTGGAGTGGCTCTACAGGTACATCTGGGTTCAGGTTCACTGAGAGGTCATTTGGCCACAAAGACAGCCATTTACTGCTTTTAGACCATCTCTAAGAGGGCACCTCAGCCATCACTGTAAAAACTTCTTTTCCCATTCACCCTACAAGTTATTCTCCTGTGCTGTCCACATATATCACCTTTTGGAAGCTGATAAAAATAGTGTCCCAGGCTCCAAAAAAGAACAACTGGCTTCATTCTGACTGGCCCCTTACTTGAAAGAAAGAGCAACAGAGGTTGGTCAGGCTATAGGTGTTTTTCTTTCTCCACCTTTCTTGTGTCAGAAAGGGAGAGATGTCATCTTTGCGATCGTTTGGAGTTAGAGGACACTGGGTGGACCGGCAGGGATGAAAGAAGGATCTCTGGGCCTGGCACATACTTATTTCATGAATAAGAAGTATGTCTCCTAGATTGAGAAAGGTCTGGCCGAAGAGCAGCTGGATCAGAGAGAAGAGAAAGAGGTAATTCGGGGACATAAGGTCCTGCTTGTCACCGCTTTCTTTCTGGTCCATGAGAAGACACGGAAAATACAGTGTTTCTCTTAGTTTCTCCTATATCGTATTAGTATTTTCAGGTAAAATGCTAATGCCCTTGTTTTTAAGCCCTGGGTCTGACAAATTTAGACTTTGACTTTGGTATCTAACAAGCCTCTCGTATCCATCTTCACTTCAAAAAATGTGTTGTTATGCCGCATTCACTTAGCACTTCACATTTGCAAAATTCTATGCCTGTGTTATTCTCTACAAAAAATCCGCTTATTTATCACCCTCTTTTAGAATGACAAACAGGGATACCAGAAGGTCTAATGACTTTATATGGAGCTCAGAAAACTACTTGCAAACTGGGTTATAATTTTTTTCAAATTCTTTTTGGGAATTGGCAGAACATACATTATAAACTAACAGATAAAAATTGTAGTTTTATTACTTTATTTGCTTTTCCTCTTGCAAAATTAATAACTGTGGGATTAGAAAGAGACCCAAGGAAGTTATCTAGATAAAATTTGCTTAAATTGACCAACAAACTCTGGAAGGATTGACTACAGAGGAGGCACAGTGGACTTTTTAGGGATGACGGGACTGTTCTTATATCTTGATTGTGGTGGTGGTTACACAACTGTTTGCATTTCTCAAAACTCATGGACCTATACATTGAAAGTATACATTTTACTCTTTGTACCTTTTATCTCTGCAAAGCTGGCTTTTTTAAAAAGAAAAAAGTATTAGAACTTTAAAAAAAGAGAGAGAGACATTTCTATCCACTTCATCAGGTAGATAACAAATTAATTGGAAATGTTTAAGCCCAGACTGGTTGACCCTTGGCAGGGGGTGCGGTTGGAGGGGCTCTCGCTCCTGCTGCTTCCCTCGGTGCACACTCAGGACGTGTTTGCTGAAAGTTAAATGAACTGAAGTTTCCCTAAACAAGTAAGAATCCAGGAGGAAAACACTTTTAATCTACTGATATCTTTATTATCACTTCTACATTAGACTCTTCCCCCTTTTTAAACACTTGACAAAAATACACTCATGAGAAAATTATGTCATCAAACTTTTGTTTTATTTGTGGTGGGTGGGGGCCAACTAGTAATTGATAAAAGCAGAATTTCCAGCAGGATGCAGAAGAGTTAATTATCTGAAATTTTTAGTGAGTGGTAGTGATGAATCAGATTCCGGTTTAAATCATCACGTGATACCTGCTTTGGTTCTGTTCACAAATGCACTCAAACTTTTTAATGATTGCACAGTTTGCTTCATTGATAAGATTCCCAGTTCACATTACAGGCTTTGGAGCCAGCTGTATTTTATTTTGTTTTGTTTTATTTTGTGTTTTGTTTTTTAATTCTCACCTGAGGGTATGTTTATTGATTTTAGAGAAGGAGGACGGGTTGCGGGAGAGTGAGATAGAGAGAGACAGATATCGATGTGAGAAACGTCAATTGGTTGCTTTCCGTGTGCACCCCAACCGGGGACTGAACCTGCAACCTAGCTCTGTGCTCTGACCAGGGATTGAATGTACAACTTTTTGGTGTATGGGTCGACGCTCCAACCAATCAGTTGATCCACCCAGCTAGGGCTGGAGGCAGCTGTATTTCTTGGCATTTTTTTCTTTCCTCCCTCTATCCATTCACCCAGCTCCATGTCAGCCCAGCTCAGGGACTAAGGTCTCCATCTCTAAAGCCTGTTGCCACAGGATACAGAATTCAAATTCACTAGGGAGGAGGGACAGCTGCATGTGCATGTTTCAGGGTGGTGGCTCTCATGATCAGATAAACGTTGTGGAAAGCTTGCTCATTCATACGGAAGAGCCGGTGCTGCCGCTAAATGGTGGAGCAGATGAGCTCCAGGCTCTGGCATCTGTGCGCCGGCCCTGCTCAGCCTGGGACGCTTTTATCCGTCACACTGAGAGAGCTGTTGAGCGTTGCCACTTTTGCCTTCAACAGCAACCTTTATTTGAATCCCATGAAAGGCTCTATCCCACTTAATTTTTTTAATGAAATGATGAAATCGGTCACAAGTAGCAAATCCCATGTGACTTTTGCACACAGTAAACTACCCTCTGTGTATAATCATAGTAAGTCTCTGGTGTTTTTCTTTTCACTCTGGACTTCTTTTATGTAACACCGCTTCCCTTCTGAGATATCTCTAAGGCATCAAAGACTTCTGCCCCCTTGTCAATTTTGTAGCCTGTGATTCTGCTCTCCTTCCTGTTGACATCGGTCTTGAATGAGCAGTAGTGCAGGCAAATGCTCTGAAGAGTTGAACGTAGCCTGAGTTTTGAGGAGAGGCAGCTTCTCAATTCCTGCTATTTCATCGGCTTTGGTTTGGCTTCCGAGGGAGGTTCTGTCTTCACCTGGCAACCCCTCTTAGCACCGTGGACAGAGATCCCTTCAGCCTTTGGTTACCAGCTTTTAGAACTGGAGCTAGAAGTTGAGAGCGGACTCCATTCTTTCCTTCTTTGGGAGTCACTTCCTCCTCCAAGATATACTCATGTCTTTAAAATTGTTGTTAAGTTTACTTACATTTTATAAGCTGGAAGCTCAGAATGACTCTTGCCTTCATGAGCACAAACATTGTTGGGGTTATTTGGGGTTGCATTTGTTTATCTTTTCCCCACTCACACAGTTTGCCTAGCGTGCAGCCCACTGGCCTGAACAATAACAACGCTCTGTCGAGGTGAGCAAACAGCTGATGGTACGGGGAGCAGAGGGGACTCCTACAGTGGCTGCCTGTAATCTACCAGGCCGGCGGTCAGAGCAGGCGGAGAACAAAGGCCAGTCTGTTTGCAGGCAGATTGGAAAATCAATGTGTTATTTGTGTTCTTGTCCCTTTTCATTTCTCCTGGCTGGAAGGGAGAATGCTGGTCCAGTAGTCTGCAGAATCATTCCAGGCAAGTACCCATTCCTGAGACTTACCTGCCTGTCAGATTACGCCTGGCACTTCTGAAGTGGGCCCAAGCTTATCTGTCTGAGCTGCTTCAAAAATCATTGACAGGGGAATTCTGTCCAAACTCACCACCTGAAGTTGGACCCTACCATCTCAATATTTTGAGTTGTTTATTTTCTAGATAGCTACTCCCATATGTTGTGTGGTAATTTCTTTTTAACACTGAGGTGGGCTTGGAAAGGAGTTTATTTGCTGCCTGGCTGAGAAATTCAGGAATTGCACATTGGGCAGCACATTTCATAATGTATACAGAAGTGTCTCTGTCTTACTCAGTTGATTTGATGTTGCCACTTAGTTGAGAATGTTCTAGTCATGGTTGTGTATCTGGATTATTTGGTGTAGAGAGCAGAGACCATACCAAGCAGCCCTGTTCCAGGATGAGAGAGTGGACTTGCTAACGACACCTTTGAGTCCGTTGGCAAATCTCTCAAAGGGCTGCAGTGCAGCGATGATTTTATTGGATGTGGGAAGTCTTGAGTAACTTTCCCTTTAGGCTTCTGAAAAATAGAGAGTGAGAAGAAAAGACTTTTTCGTTCTATGTGTTGAAGTTAGCCTCAGAAGTTTGGCAAATGGCTTTAAACAGATTTTAACTTAAGCTCTGAAGCTCTGTAGCTAGGTCGCATCAGTCTTTGTTATTCTTGCTCAAAGCTTAAAGATGGTCTGCCAGTCATGACTGAGAGAAAAGGGTATTTGGCTGGAAATGGTCATGGTGCTCTTATTTTGAAGTCCATCAAAAAGAAAAGTCCTAAGTTTAATGGTCGTTGGAGATATCCTAAAGCAGAAGATTAGATTATAAATAAGGATTAGATTTAAAATAATCTTGGGTAAGGGAAGTAATTGACATTTTTATTGTGTTTTGTTCATGATTAAAAGGGGAAATGTACTGAACCTAACACCCATTGCTACCAAAAACACCTCTTGGTGCCCTTTTAGCATTTATCATTCCATCTCGTATAACCGTTCAACTTCGTATACTTCATATTTGTGGTGAGATTTTGAATGTCCCAAACAAGGAATTTACATTTCTTTATATAATAGATGGTAGCAAAGTGATCAGTACATTATAGTATTTAACACGTGTTGATTAAAGTTCTTTTTTTATTGCTGAAAACCTGCCATGGGCCTTGAATCGCGTCAGACGCTGAGGCGTCAGTGCTGGGCACGTAGGTCCTGCCCCCGCTTGACCAGGGAGGCCGAAGGCTAAGGAGGAAGCATCTCCATCATTTAGGCAATACCCCTGATATGCCACGACTTTTTTTCCTTAAAAACTAAAATTAACTTTTAATTGGCCATTACAGTTTAGATCACAGATTTTTCAGAGTAACAAGGGAGAGGAGCTCAAGTGGCTCAACAGTTGATTAAAAATGTGAGGGAAAGTGTGAAATAATGCAAGACATGTTTTGTTTTACTTCTTTGCAGAAGATCTCATTAGACCTGGTACCTTGGGCCCCTGCACGATGCTTTTCTGGGGCCAGGCCACTCTCAACCTGAACATAATTTGACCAGTTTCTATCTTTATGCTTTTAAAGGGGTTAATTCTGCAGAGAAAGACAGTGGGAAAGACATTTTCTAGCCAAATCTAAGATAGTCAAAAGACTAGAGAGGGCTAGATGATTCTAAATCCATAAAAACATCTTCAGATTTTATTTTTGCCAAATCTCTAACCAGAGCACTAATAAATAGCCTAAATTAAATTCCACTTCTCACTTTCTCTCTTTTTCTCTGCTCTTACTTTGGCAAGAGAAACTGTTCAGCAGGAAACTTTCCCAATAGCAGATGGCAGGAAGTAGCAGGTGGCAGATAGCATAAGCAGCCTCTGAAAAACCCTGATACAAGCCCGCAGCCCTGACGCTCAAATCTGGCACAAAAATCCTTGTGCTCCAAGTTTTTGTCTTGCCATTTTGTTTTTAAGAAAACAATTTGATTTTTGTAGGGCCCAGAGATTGACCTAATTCCATCAGGTTAAAGAAAAAGGGGGCATTTTATTTTATTTTTTTTTATTTTTACAGTATATTTTATTGATTATACTATCGCAATTGTCTCATTTTTTTCTCCTCTTTATTCCCGTCCACTCTCCACCCCTCTCCCAACAGCATTCCCTCCCCTTAGTTCATGTCCATGGGTCGTACATACAAGTTCTGTAGTTTCTCCATTTCCTATACTATTCTTAACCTCTCCCTGTCTATTTTGTACCTACCAATTATACTTCTTACTCCATGTGTCTTTTCCCCCATTCTGTCTCCTCCCCCTCCCTGCTGATAACCCTCCACGTGATCGCTAAGAAAAAGGGGGCACACTGTGCCCCCACACAGAAGTTACCGTGCACTTCTCTGTCAGCTTCAGCTTCACATCTGTCTTCTGCCGAACTGTGTATTCATATAACACCGTGGTTAGTATTCTTTTCCAAATCATTTTTCATAAATCTCATATGAAAGCAAGATGTTGATTTAGTGGGGTATCAAATAAGGAATACAATTTTTACAATATTTTTGTTTATTTGTTATTATTTTGCATTCTCTTTCCCATTTCAGACTTTATAGTTAATGAGTTTTATCCTCAAGTTTTTATAGACTGTTGACTTTTATGACCTTGGTGACATTGACTGCACATCTGTAAATACCTAAGAGAAACACCTGCTGATGAGAGATAAATTTTGGCATTGACATTTAAGAGTTAACACCGGTTTTCTCTTATGTTTTATTTAGATTCCGACACAGCCCCAACTGCTGGTACCTGAGAGACTGGACTATCCACACCTGGATCAGGCAGTGCCTAAAGTATGGTGCACAAGACAAAGCCTTATATACCCTCGTGAATAAAGTGAGTGCTCTCCTGGCATTTGCAGCTTGTTCTTTTGAGTTTAGATGACACGGTGTTTGAACCTATTACAGTACAGCAAAAGTAGTACAAGAAATAACTTTTTAAAATTATTTGCCCTCAGAGAGCCTTTTGAGAATGGAGCTGGATATAAGTTCATCAACTCATTAAAAGTAAAAATCCCTGTAACTGCTGCTTTTCCCAGCATAATGACTCAGAAGTGGACATGCAGAAGCCCAGGCGGTGCAGTGTGAGAGCTCTGCCCGGGGCTCATTTCACTCGTGACCCCTAAGTCTGGGCTTTCCCGCCTGGTCCCCTCCTGTGACGTTTAGAGGGATAGTCAAGACCCTAGTATTCAAACTGTCTTACACATTTTTAAAAAGACATTATTCCTAATTACTTAAAGCGTGTCTTCTAAATTCCCCGACCCCTCCCCTCGAGCATTTAAGTACAAAATAAGGAAAAGCTTACAATGTTGTTATTGTGAGTCTTAAGCTACAACACTTTTATGACCTATAAAAAGATTTTAACAATATTTCTATGAAAATGTATCGTTCCTATAGTATCATTGGACCTTCTATGTCAAAACTCAAAAGGAAATACTATAAATGTTTGTACATTTTTTTTTAAGGAAATACTAATTTTGTTTTGGGGAGTTTTTTTCGCCCATGGGCTGGGCCCAATTCAACTGAATATACATGGCAGACAGTTTATATGTGAGACATTGCCTTAGGTGTAGCATTGTCTACAAAGATGAGCAATATCCTATCCTTACCCTCAGGAAACTTATAATTTAATAAGGCAGATAAGCAGGTTCACTGATAAATCTGATATTAGGCCCCAGGGGAAGGAATAGATTGAATCCTACTCTCTTTAGTTTAATGACACAGATTACACTAAAAGAATAAGATGCCTATGAAAACAAAGCAAGAAGGGTCTAGAAAGGCAGAAATGTCTGTCTCATTTTCTGCTATTCCTGCTCTTGCGGAGAGAACACTAGGCAAGGAGTCAGAAGACCCAGGCTATAATCCCATAAATTTCACCAGTTAACCTGTAACTTCAGGCAAACAATTTATCCTTCTAGGTCTTAGTTTCGTCAACTCTAAGTCAAGTGAATTGTACTAAATCAGTGATTTCCAGCCCTGGCTACCCATTAGAATTACAAAAGAAGCTTTTAAAATTTATACATGCACCCCCAAGATTTTCTTTTAATGGATCTTCCTGGAGCCCAGACATTGGCACTTTTTAATGGGCTTTTACATTTTTTTAATAAAATTTATTTTTTAGAGTAGTTTTAGGTTCAGAGCAAAACTGAGAAGGTACAGCGATTTCTCCCCTATTCCCTGGCCCCAAACATGCACAGCCTCCCCCATTATCAACATCCCCCACCAGAGGGGTACCATTGTTACAGTTGATGACCCTGTATTGATACGTCATCAGCCAGAGTACACAGTTTACATTAGGGTTCATTCTTGGTGCTGTACATTCTGTGGGTTTGGACAAATGTAAATGACATGTATGTAGTATTACAACTTCATACAAAGTAGTTTTACTGTGTTTAAAATCCTCTGTGTTCTGCCTGTTCATCCCTCATTGGTATCTTTTTAGAGCTTCCGTGTTCCTTCTGATTTGCAGCCCGAGCTGAGAATCACTGACCAGTTGATTTCTAAAGCTCCTTCTAGCTTCAATGATGTGTCATTCTAAAACATTTTATTTTTGCCCTGCCCCTATGATTAATGCTGATTTGGATGGCTGTTTTGAGAAATGTAGATGCTACCTATGAGCTCCAACCTTTCAGACAATGGCTTATAAACATTTTTCCATTTTAGCACACCTGAGGCATCCCATACAACCTGCCAGCAAGACTAACTCAATTCAGCAGTGGGGGTGCTGGTTAGGACCATCTGAATTTCCCAAGAGGATACAGGAAGATAGATTATAGTGTGAAAAAAGTTCTCAGGTGATTCTGGTGGTTAGTGGCAGATGAATGGGGCAGTACGGAGGATGGTGGGTGAGCCTACCAAAGTAAAATTTTAAAACAAACAAAATATAACCACAGTTTAGATCATTATTAGTCACCGTGACTGAATTAAAATCACATGCAAGGCCCACTAAAACTTCAGGGGTCTGTGCCTCATTCCCAGAGATTTTGATTCTGTAAGTCTGAGGTTTAAGAATCTGCACCGTTAAATACATGCCTAGAAAATTCTGATGCAGACGTTAAACAGTCCACGTTTGGAGAAATCTGGGTTCTCAGATATCCAGCTGCTTGTGAACATCCAAGGAACTTGATTGGTAATATTTTATTGGCGTATTTCTTGAGTCTTTAAAAACCAGAGAAACAACAAAGAGGTGCTGACGGGGCTGTGGCGGAAAGAGAACACTTGTGCATGGTACGGAGGTTCCTTAGGAACTTAAAAATAAAACTACGATGTGATCCAGCAGTCCCTCTTCTGGGTATATATCCAGTGGAAGTGAAATCACTCTCAAAGAGATATCTGCACATCCAAGTTCACTGCAGCATTATTCACAATAGCCAAGACATGGAAACAGCCTAAGTGCCTATTGATGAATAAATGGATTTTTTAAAATGTGGTCTGTATATACAGTGGAATATTATTAAGCTATAAAAAAGGAGATCCTGCCATCTGTGACAACATGGATGAAACTTAAGAGCAATATGCTAAGAGAAATAAGTCAATCAGAGAAAGACAAATACCTATGACGTCACATATACATAGAATCTAAAAAACAAACAAACTGATAGAAACAAAGTGTGGAATGGTGGATGCCCAGGGCTGGGGGTTGCAGGAAATGGGGAGATGCTGGTCACAGGGTAAAAACTTCAGTTGTAAGATGAACAGGTTCTGAGGATCTGATGTACAACATGGTAGCTACAATTAACAATACTATATAATATGTGGTGATGGAGGCATTAACTAACCTTATTATGGCAATCATTTCTCAATATAATGTGTACTAAATCATCATATTATACACCCTAAACTTATACAATGTTATATGCCAATTATGTCTCAATAGAGTTGAGAAAAAAACAGCCTAAGGACCAAAAATTGCTCCATAAGGAGATAATGTGTGCTTTCTTATGGGAGTCCATTTTTACATTGATATTCATACCTTATAAAAAGAATCTCTGAACCCGTGGGGTATGAGGGATGGGTTATTTATTTGTTCTTTTAACTACGACATGTTAGAATTGAGTTATGTTTCACATATCAGTAGTCTTATATCAGACACCTCCTCACAGTTTTCTCACCCTGACCAACAGTTCCAGTTACCAAAACTTACGAGTCACAGCTTCTGTTTCACTGTCACAGATGCTGTAAGATGATAGGCAAACACTGTGAAGGCATATATTATAAACCAAAGTGGATGTTTTTCCCTTATCTTCCTTTTATTTCCATTTTCATTTCAGGTTCAATATGGAATTTTTCCAGATAACTTTACATTCAATTTACTGTTGGATTATTTCATAAAGAAAGACAATTACAAAGGTAAGAAACCAAATCCAGGTCCATTTATAATGGGGCTTCAGCCCCCGAAGAGAAGTAAATGTGGTCACTTTCCCTTTTGTATTTCTTAATGACATCTCTTTCCATCACTCAGAGATAGATTTGTAGTTGATTTACTGTGCCACTTGGCCAAGGGGAAAAATTATGTCTAGGTTTTTTTCCTCTGAGTTTGTCAAGTTTTATTGGTTCCTGTCTCTTTAGGCAAAAGACAGTGGATTTAGTTAAGCAAAAAACCCTGCCTGAGCTTCCATAGCTAGTTAAGATTATAGTAATGCTGTTATTAGCTAACCCCCCTTTTTGGGCACTATTTGCTACATTTATTTTATTTAAATCACAGTTGTTGTATTACGTAAAATGTAAAACTATAAAATCAGTTGACTTCTCCTGGAAAGAGCAGTACACTCACTGTGAAGGAAAGTCATTTTCCTTCCCTTGAATTTTGTTACTTCATCTGTAAATAAGTAGATCAGTGATCTCTGAGAACTCTTCCCCCAAATTCTCTGATCTCATGAAATTAATTTAAAGTGCCTCTTATCCTCAACCGCGAAAAGGGAGGCCAAGGAAAGATGGTGATTGTAGCAGGCTCTACAGAGCAGTCAGGTGGGACCCTGCCAATCTCCAGTGAGCAGGGGGTTGTAGGGAGCACACTTGTGCTTGCAGCTGTGCAGTCAGACAGGAAGGAGGAGGCCTTGCCATTGTATAAAGACACACACTGGCTTTCCACTTTCGCCATTTCATCCAGGCTTGGTTGGTCCCGAGGAGTCCTGAGGGGGCTACACCTGAACTAGGGTAGCTACTATCTCAGGATCATGAATGTAGACTGCGGTCACTTTGGAACTCTGATTGGGTGTTTTCTATTACCTCGTCTTCCAAATCACTGATAGGTCTTCTGCTTCATCTAGTCTGCTATTGATTCCTTCTAATGTATTTACTCATTTCAGATATTGTTTTCTTCATTTGTGACTGGTTTGTTGGGGTTTTTTTTAACAATTTCTGTGTCCTTTTTTATGCTTGCTATCTCTTTGTTGAAGTTCTCACTGAGTTCATTCGTTCTTTCCCTAAGTTCCTTGAGCGTGCTTATAACCATTGTTTTGAACTCTGTATCTGGTATGCTCCTTGCCTCTCTTTTATTTAGGTAAAAACATGGAATACTTCACAAATTTGCATGTTATCTTGCACAGAGGCCATGTCAATCTCTGTATCATTCTAGGTGTGGTATATGTGCTGCTGAAGTGAGTGCTAGTGGACTCTTACGCACCTTTGACATCTGGGATCCTGTCCTCAGGTCCCCTCCCTGCATGCCCGCACCCTCGGCCTTTTCCATTGCGTCCGTGCTCAGCAATTAGGCTGGGGGCTGGCCATGTCTGCCCTTAGTGCGGGCACCCCTCTCCTTTCCTCTCTCTGGATCGCAGCTTTATCTCCTCTCTCATAGGCTTACAGTTGCTGACTGCCAAGGGATATTTGCTGCCCATTATTTTTTGAAATCTTAATTACTCCTTGTTGTCTATTTCTTACTCAGTTTTAAACATGCATTTCCTGAAGTCAACAGCAAGATAATTTGCTTTCACGTAACCTGATTTCCATAATCTATTCTCTGAACATCAGATGTAGGAATCCTTATTACTGTATTATTAGAAAATTATGTGGTAGCAGTCTTCCTCCCTCACTGTCTCTTTGAAAGGTATGCTAGGGGGATCAAAGGAGATTTTTTTTCTAAATGCAGAGTAAATAATTAATATTGAATTTTTAAAAATAAAGTTTTGATAAAAATTATTATTATTTATAGAAAAACTTAGAAAATAATATATTTTTATTGTTAGGATAGAAAATATTGAAGTACATAAATGATTATGGAGGAAAATTAAATTAATTATACATGCCAATCTAATTTTATTTCCCAAGATGACTGAAATACAGAATATCAATAATAATAAAGTAAGTTTGATTTCTTTTTCATGTGTAATTTTAGATTCAGTAGTAAACAGCAAAGCTAAGTTTTTTTAAAAACTATATTTATAGCTTGAATTTCTTTTTTAAATATTGGTTTATTTGGTATGGTTTTTTTTTAATCTCTTCAAGGTTATTATTTTGCTACTGACTAGATGATTTCCTGGTCTGCTTGTCTATCTCAGTTTTCCCATTTGTAAAAAGAATATAGAAATTCTTGTCTGTGGCCTCATTCCAAACCACGACAACATATACAAAACCAGCTGACTAGGGGCAGCTGAAAATCGGAGCTAACTCTTCTAATCGTGAGCGTAAGCGAAAATTGGTTGACACGGCAACTCAATAGAAAATATTTGTCCCTGTTATATGCAGGCACCACATTTTAAACCAATGTTAACATTCTCTAACAAATTATTAAGAAAAGGAAATTGACCCCGGCTTCCCTCTCCCCCCACCCTTTTCTTCTCCTCTTTCTAAAAAATCAATAAGCATGTCCTTGAATGAGGATTTTTTAAAAAGAAAGAAAAGGAAATTGTTTGAACTTGATTTTCTTGGCTTCTGTTTATGTTGTGGAATATTGAGGAAAAATAAAGTTGCTGTAGGCCTGATCTCCTCTAACCAGTGTTCATGTGGAAACAAGTAGCTGCATATTACACCCAGGTGCTTATAATTTATGAATGAGTTTATTTTCCTTTCCCTTCATTCAAGTCTTTTAAACTGAGCTCAGTTATCTTTTTTATATTCATCAGTTTTTTGTCTTTGAAATAATACCTAGGATTTAGGATTGTCTCTAGCATTTGTCCTCTTTTGCCCCAACAAGAAGGTACCAGAACACAGAAAGGCGCAGCCAGCCCAGCCTTGCTCTGCCTGTCAGGGTGACCTGGAAAATACAGGGTCTGGCAGACCCTGCTGGAGTGTGGTTGGCAGGGTAATAATACAGGTGTAATAACTTATTGTTTTAATTTGAACATTTCACCTAAAATGTCATATGGTCTGCTTGAGTGTGATATTGTTATGTTACAGAATTACATGCTTATGATTTTGTAATAAAAGATTTTGTAATTAAAAAGGGACATTATTTGTGCTAAACCCTGTATATCTGCCTTTTTTCTGTGTGCCTTAGCTCTTTCAGCTGATAGACATACTGCCTTCAATTTGCTTCTCAGTTTATGAGGTATTTTCGTATGTATTATCTTGTTGGACTGGCCAACAATCTTTTGAAGTAGAAGGGACAAAGGTATTTTATCATTAGGAGAATGGTACGAGGAGACAGTAAGTGGTTTATTCAGTGTCCCTGAGGACAGTGGCACAGGAGCACCTGGTTTAGTAAATACTAGTATGTACAGCAGAAGCCAGAGGTTTGGGAAGAACAGGGACCAGAGCCCACATTTTCTTACTTCTTAATTCTGCTTATTTTTCTATCGCCCCAATGTTTATGAGAGTTTATAGTTAAACACAGATATGATGATGTTACCTGCAGCTAATTTGTTCTCGTTTTTACTTGGGTCTTCCTGCCAGATGCTTTATCCGTGGTTTTTGAGGTCATGTTGCAAGAAGCCTTTGAAGCGCGTTCCACCCAGCTTCTCGCCCTCCATGTTTTATACCATTGCCTGGCCCAGAAGACAGACCTCACTGTGAGTGATCCGCCTTGAGTCAGTCCCGAGAGCCTTAGGAAAAGCATGTGGTGGCTGCTCAGTAGGGATGGGCAGCCAGAGGAAACCCCAGCTCCCAGAATCTGGAAGGAGCTGCCGATGTGCAGCTCCGTGGCCATGGCCAGCCAGGAATGAATGTTCCCTCCTGCAAGTTACTGGTTTCTAACACAGTGGAACTGGGTGTCCCTCCGCTCTAGAGAATTTCAAGTGAATGTGCTCATGCAGGTTTTGAAACTTGAGCTAGTTCGAGTGCTCCCCAGACATTCAGAAATGAGTAACTGATAGTCAGTGAGAGCTGGACGTGGAGTATCAAAGAAGCAATCAGGTGCTGACTTAGACCACAGCCTTAGGTATTAAATACCGATTATTTAGTTTATATCAGTGTTTCCCTGAGGTTATGCTGGGTCAATCCAGAAGACCAGGTTGTGGTGGCATCCCTTAGGCTAGGTATTTAGTCATTATTTATTGTTGTCCTAAGAATAACAACAGTGATAACAACAGTAACTAATTTTGAAAGAGCACTTGCTTTATACCAGGCTCTGTTCTTGGTATTTTTAATTTATTAATGCATTTAATCCTCACAACTCTATACAGATGAGAACCCTGGAGATGTCAGTTAATAGCATGAAGCCGCTCTGGGGCTATTATCTGCCCTTACTTCAAATATAATAGTAAAAAAATTCTAGTTTGAGTAGGAACTGAAAATGTTATCTAGTCCAACCTACATTGGAAAGAATTTATGGTGTGTTTTGTTTTTCTAAGATGAGGGTCATAGCCTACGGCAAACACCACATTGATTATCTCATTAAATATATATTAAGCACCTGTGACATTCCATACATGCTCACAGAGGTGAGCAAACGTTTACTGCCTATAGTCTAAGAAGAATACAGTCATTTAAAATCAATGGAACACACAGGTATAAAATTATGACTGTAATGAGCACTACAAAGATTTGTCCATGAAAAGCCTATGTTATAGGGAATTTTTGTTTGTATTTTAAACTTAGGTTAGGAAAGGCTTTCCTAAGAAAATAGTTCTCGGGTTAATATTTGAAGGATGAATAGGAATTAACTGACTGAAGAGGGGGAGAAAATCCAAAAAGAGGAAATCACATGTGCAAAGGCCCTTGACAGAAAGAACACGGTGAGCAGAAAGGGGCTGGAAAAAGAGAGATAATCAGTGTAGCTGCAACCAAGAGAATGGTAGGAAGGCCATCGGCTGAGGAAAGGGGGAAAATGTAGAGCATGCTGAGCCATTTTGTCTTCATCCTAAAAGTAGTGAGAAACCATCAAAAAGTTTTAAGCAGAGGGGGTAACATGATCAGATTTGTGTTTTGAGAAGATGCCTCTGGCTATAATGTGAATCAGAGATCAGAGTGGGGCCGGCATGACTGTGGTCAGAGCACTTGGGCGATGACTGTGGTGGCAGAGCGAGAGGTGGTGCTAGTTTGGGGGACCAGGATGCGGTGGAGTTACAGAGTAGCCAATGGACATATTTGGGGGCAATAACATGATGATTAACTAGATGTGGAGCCAGAGAAGTAGGGGTCAAACCTGATCTCCTCAATTTCTGATCTGGGTAGAAGGGTTTCCGTGTGTTTGCAAAGGCAACCCTGGAAAAAAAACAGGGTTTTATGGGGAAAATCATTAATTTGGCTCTAAAGAGTTTAGATTTTGAGCAGTCAAGAGATTGCACAAGGGAAATTAGGGTCTTGATGGAAAAATTTGGACTGGGTATAAAATGTGTGTATCCATATAAACGTCTGCAAATGCGACAGAGCAAAAGGAGAATTAGGGATGTGTGGACCACAAAACCCAGGGGAAGAGAGTGGTCTATAATATAGCATGCTCCTGAGTAAGATGAGGACTTTTGAACAGTTCATTAAATTTGGCAACATGGAGGCACTAAATTGTAACCTCTGTTTCCATAGAATACTGGGCAGGAAACCAAATTGGAGTGGATTGTGGGGTGAGTTAGAGGTGTAGAAAGGAGACAGCGAGCATAACCGAGTGTTTTGAGATATCTAGCTTGAAGTGTAGTGGAGCTGCGGGCGAAGAGGGGAAGTGAGGGTTTGCTTTGCGTTAATGTGAGAGGCAGAAGCATAAAATGGAAAAACCTACAGGACATTGGTGAAATAGCATCTGGCATAGTCTGTACATATAGCAGAAGCTACCTGCTTGGAACAGACCTAATATATTTTAGCAGTGGTTGCATTATTTCCAGACCATTATTTTTTGCTTTTTGTTTTTTGTTTTTTAAAGGCCCTCCAAAACACTTATTTTTTTGTTTGTTTTCATCTTTTTAAAAGTCCTTTGGGAGGTCACCATTCCTCATTCCTGTCACCATCACCACCCTGCGTGGCTCCTAGCACAGAAAGGTCACTGCTTGCTTGGCCTTTATCCCTGTTGCATTCTGATGCTATAGATCATTCATTTTTTTCCTTAAAGAAAAGAAAAAAGGTGTGAAGGTTCCTTATTTATTATTCACTGAGCCCCTTTTCAGGCAGCTTATGTGGAGGAAAGTCAAGCCTTTGAGTGATTTGCTTTTGCAAGTAAAATGACCTGGACCCTAATTACCAGCAGTTTTACTGATCTGTGCTGCAGAAGTGCCTGGAGAGGTTGTGTTTTTCTCCCAAGGTCTTTGCTTTTTTCCAGCCTTTAAAACCGGCACTCTTCTTGCACAAAGGCCATCCCCAGTGAAAAGGCATGGGTGCCGGTTAACGGCCAGAGTATCTCGCTTGCTCGCTTTGCCGTAGCCTGCAGACCGCATCATTCCCCGCTTCTTCCCCGGCCTCTGAGTGCAAAGACCAGTCAGCACAGGGCAGCCTGAGCTTTGTGTTCTGTATTTCCACGCCAGGGCCTAGGCTCAGGCCAGTGTGGACTCACCTGGCACGAGGCGATCACCGCTCTCGTGCCCGCGGAGCTGCCGAGGCCGCCCTCCGGGCCGCGCTTTGCCGGCGGGTCCCCGCCCCGCCTTCACTGCTCTCAGCGGGCTTAGCTGCGCTTGTGGCTTCGCCCCGTTTTGCTCTGGTCTCAAAAGATGCCAGTTTTATTGAAGTTTAATTTTGTACCTAGGGTTGAAAGAGACAATCACTAAGTGTTTCTGAATGCCTAATTTATTTTCGAGAGGCACAGATCTGTGTAAAAGCAACCTAATGGTTGTATTTATTTTAACACTGTCAAGTGGGAGTCTTATCACTGCTGAACTGTTTAAAATTCGAAAGCTTGCTCCATCATGTCATAGCCACACGAGTGAATATGGGGCTGACAGCGCGTCAGATTTTTGATTGTCTCAAGGCAGTGCTGGTCCAGAGTATAGTCTTTATTTTTGTTTTGTTTTATTTTTCTGATTGTAAAAGGAGCTCTTATTCGTTGTCAGAATTTTGGAAAATAAAGAAAAGTACAAAGAAGAAAACCAGAATTACTCATAATTTCACTACCAAGAAGTCTGTTAACATATAGGGTATTTCCTTTCTGTATTTTTCATTAAACCTAAATACCTTTTACTTACAAAATTGAGATTATAATGTATCCATAGCTTTATTATTTTTCTTTTTTAACTTAATGCTATACCGTGTTCTTTTTCTTCCATGTTATTAAAAAATCACATTTTTGCATAAAGTACTCATTGCTTGCTTGAACCGTGATCCGGCACCTTCTGTTGCAGTGGGAAGAGGAGAGGAACTTCGGCGCTTCCCTGTTACTCCCAGGCCTGAAGCAGAAGAACTCAGTGGGGCTGAGCTCTCAGTTGTATGGCTGTGCTCTTCTTGGTAAGCTAAGGGGTCCTCACAAATTTTGGTTTTCATGGGTAGAACTGATGCATTCTTTCCTTCATAAGAGAACTAGAGTTTAATTTAAATTTGCTAGCGAAATTCCTATACGGTTTTCAAATTTGCTAGCAGAAAACCTATACGGTTTTGTGTGTGGGCACACACAAAAAAATAGACTTTGAAAGCTTTACAGTTACGACATAAGAGAATAAAGAGGGTCCTAAGACCTGTCACTGACTTGCAAGCTGAGAGCTAGTGCTGGTGGCTGCAGAGCATACAGCCAATGTGAGGAAGGGGTAGAGGAAGGAAAGTGCTAGCCATCTTTGGGGAGAATAAGCCAGTAGACTCTTGCCTAGTATAAACAAACATCTTCTTTCTCTCTAGATATGAAGTCCAGGACGAAATTAAGAGTTAAGGTTGAGGTTCTCTCTTTGGTACTATTTTCCGGTAAAGAAAGAGAAACTGAGCACAGCTAGTAGCACTTTGGGAAAGCGGAGAGGAACTCATCGGTACAATATGGCTGTGGCATGCAGGGCAGTGGTAGCTTTACTCTGACTGCACTGTAATCAGACAAGTCAGGGGGACAAAGCCTGCTGAGGTGTGGCCTCAGAACCTGGGTCGTGTGGAATCTGGGCGAATAACTTTTCACATAAATGTGCCCCGTTTTCAGAGGTTTATTAAATGCCTATTACTTCATTACTCTTTCATTCTCTGTCTCAAGGCATTTGAGAAAGCACCTTCTCTTGATTAGACACTGCTCTGCTTACCTTCGTTTTTTGAAAATCATCAAAGTTATAGCAGTGTGGCTGCATTTGAAGTTGTTCGTCACCAACAAACTGTAATGTGGCATTCTTGCATGCGGATTCTGATATAAACTGACCCAGAGAGAGGAATCTTGGGGTGTATCAGCCTGACTATCAGACTAACAAAAGAGCTGACCACTTTTTAAAAAATTGTGTTCTTATTTGCTCTATCTATTTTCAGTGTGGATTTACATGTTTTTGCCTTCAGATTAGCCTTCAGGACTATTGCACTGCAGGAATTATTCGGGAAATTGTCAGGGCTAAGAAGACGCCCTTAGTTAGTGTTGCGGGGTGCATTGGGACTGGCAGCCATTACGTCAGAAGCTTCCCCCGCCTTTTGTCATGTGCTGGGCAGCCTCACTCAACCCGGATGGAGGCGGCTTCCAGGATGTGGCTGCAGTCTGGCCCCAAGCACCTTAAAGGTCTAAAATTAGCTGTCACCTGATAAGCTTTGTCTGTTTATGTCCTACTATAGCTTTTCCAAATCCCCCTTCCCAGGAAAGATAAGTGAAGGTGGATTTAAGACCTGGCAGCTCAAGGTGACCTTGGTCATTAGTGCAGAGAGGGCTTCTGTGCCACAGGAGTAGAGATAGCCCCTCTCCCACCAGAAGACCCTGCTGTCCTGTGTCCACATCTTGAGTTCCAGTGGTGATGGTTTGAGGTACCAAAAGAAACACTCATGTCCTGAGAGGCAAAGGATGATGAAGACTATATTTTAAGATTGATAAAGCTCAAATAAAGGAAAGAAGAATAAAAGGAGTTCGTTTGTTTTTTTCATAAGGACAGTCAATGGGATATGTTGGAGCATTTTGAAAAATGTCATACGTTTGTTTCTTGGCAGGGCAAGTTGTCCGATGTTGACAAGATTTTCACTATAGGAAAGTTGTAGAATCTTTTTTACTGAGGAAAATTTTATTCTTGAAACAAAAATAGTATTTTAGTTGACTCATTTTTTTTTTAAAGATTTTATTTATTTTTAGAGAAGGAAAGGGAGGGAGAGAGGGAGAGAAACATCAATGTATGGTTGCCTCTCCTGCGCCCCCTACTGGGGATCTGGCCTGTAACCCAGGCTTGTACCCTAGACTGGAAATGGAACCAGCAACCGTTTGGTTTGCAGGCCAGCACCGATCTACTGAGCCGCACCAGCCAGGGCACATTTGACCCATTTTATAAGGGTATCTCCACTTAGAGGCAGATATATCAAACTCTCTAAACTTCCCTCAGCCCCGTGCTTCAGTTATCCTCATGATAAATCCCCACCAGCCCAAATGGAGAAAAAGAAAAACGAGTTTATAAAACTATATATTAAAAAGCATATGAAGTAAATTTTACTACATTTTCCATCATCCATCTGAAATGCCACCACGTTGCTGGTGGGATGGGGCCCATGGGACAGATGTGGAGTGATCCTTCCCTGTTTCGATACCTGCCGGGTGCATATTCACGTGTGACTTGGAGTCCTGGGTCTCAGATACAGCGGGAAGGCACGGCTGAGCTGTCTCCATTGTTCTTTTCGGCCACAGGGAAGGTGGAGTTGCAGCGAGGGCTGCGGGCGGTGTACCACAACATGCCTCTGATGTGGCGGCCAGGCTACCTTGACAGAGCCCTTCAGGTGATGGAGAAGGTGGCCGCCTCCCCAGATGATGGAAAGCTGTGTAGAGAAGCGGTATGTCCTTAGTCCTAATTTAGTGGGATTTAGCCATCTCCTGTTTCTCCTAAGTCAGGTTTTAGATGTGTTTTGGTTTTCTTTCCCTACCCCCCACTTTTTTTTTTCTATTTTCTGTAGAATCATGTACTTATCCCAGTGAAAAGGAATGAAAACCCACACACTTCCTCAATGTTACTGACAAAATGTACTAGAAAACGAGGTTATTGTTGACTTTATAGCTCACTGTCTAGAAGGAAAACTCTTCCTCTCCCGTGAAAGTCAAACTCTCCTGAGTTCAATAAAGCACTCTCCCCCTCCCCAACAGAATCTCGGCAGCAGCTCAGGAGAGGTTAAGATTGCATTTAAAAATTTTGGCCTTTCTATACCCTTAGAGTCCTGAGAGACTACACGGTCATTTTTCTCAAACCTGCAAGAAATGAATCGGGGGACCACAGATGGGACAGCCCTCCTTTCCTTCCATTAAACCTTCCCGTGGTGGATGCACGGTGCTGAGATCGGGATCACAGGTTCCTTTCAAAGGTCTAAGGAGTCCACTTTGCCGGGACTAGAAACTTGTCCTTCAGCCCCAAAGCTCATCTCTCTTAGTCACCTACGTCTCTTGACACTATGAAGTTACCAGACTTAGCTCAGGCTACAGGAGATGTAGCATCTTAGAGCCACGTGACACTTACATGCCGTAGGGAGCCGCAGCGTCCACTCCTGTTCCAGCAGCGCTTGCGGTCAGAATGAGGCCTGGGAGCACATTGGTTTTCTTACTAGGGTGCAAAAGTTAACTCTGGGCTGTTTATTTGTTTTATCTTGACCCTCATCACTTGACTCTCGTTTCAGTCGAGAGATGTGCAAGTCTGGTTCTTGTAGTGGCTCTTTATACCAATATCTCACAAGTCATTACATTTTTTGCCAGGCATTTATAACAAAGCATAGACATTTCTAAATATTTATTCTTACTTAGCCCTGCTATAGTCAGTGCTAGCGACTGAAAACAAAGTTATACAGAAATTCTTTGACAGGGAAAGATTCCTTCCAGTCTGAGCCAGGTTTGTGTTCTTTGTGTTCTGACTTAATAAGAATGTGATTCAGATGTCGGCGAGAATGGGACATGTATTAGGTTTGGGTGTAATGTATTAGGGGCATTAAAAGGCCTCGGAGTAGTTCTGGATTTTTGTTCTAATGTGACATGGACAGAATTAAGTGACGGCAGGTGCTGATGCTGGCCAGGAGGTTGTTTCCATCCCATCTCTGACTGTCAGTCCCTCAGGGTGGAGCGAGGAGTGCAAGGTGACAGTGGTGAGGGAGAGGGGTCAGAACCAAAGGACATGCTCTGTGTTTTAATTTGCTTACTCTTTAAGTCACAGAAGTCACTGTTAGAATGGGCTTCCTGTGCGCCTTCTGGGTCCTGGCCCACAGCACGTGTATGTGGATTGCCCTGATCCCCACCTAACTTACAGACACTCTGAGCTAGAATCTGCCCCTGAAGGGAGCGCTCGCCTGGACTCGGGCTTCCCTGTGCGTCCAGAGCGGCCCTTTGTCGGTTGTGGTCTGTGCTGGTTTTTCTTCCCCTTTCTCTCAGTTCCAGACTGACTGGGGAAGAAAGGCACAGCGGCGTGTGGGGCGGGGGTGGGGCAGGGTTCTCTTGTGCCCATGGAGCATAATTCTTGGATTCCTACCTGGTTAATTCGAAGTAAAATCAAATGCCATTGTGCTGATTTATATACAAACAATTCTGAGCTTGCTTAATTGTATCGTTTGTTTCATACTAAGTTTTTCATGCCATCCAACAGGGTGTTTCTAATACGAAATCACATAACGATTTCCATTTTTTTGTAATTTGTTAAGTGAACTCTTCTCATGACTTTTTAGATCCCAGATTTCCTTCCTTTCCCTTCTCCAGCCTCTCTTCACTGCGGGCTTTCAGGGCCCCAGGCTGATAGGTCCCTGCCCCCCTTTCTGCTCCACAGCTCGATGTGCTGGACAGAGTCCTGAAGGCTCTAACTACCGCGGCCCCCGCGAAGGAACACGCGCCTTCAGAGGAACAGCCCCGCGAAGGGGAGGACAGCCAGGGGCCAGAGGAGCTGATAGAGCAGTTGGACGTGGAGGAAACCGAACAGTCCAAGCTTCCCCGATACCTGGAACGATTTAAGGTGAGCCCCAGCGGAACGGAGGCCCTGTCGGCTGTGCATCAAACACGCCGCTCTGCCATAGCGGCAGACAAGCAGTCCTTCCATGCATGGATGTCACACACAAAGGCATTTAAGACTGATTGAAAATTGCATTTTTATTGCCTCACACGGGAAGCGGTGTTAAAAGAAACAAATGGAATTTCTATGCTCCTTTTTATACGTGAGCTAATGGGTCACAGTTTTGTTCCCTAAGGCACCATGTCATTACTGCCTGGTCTCTGACATGTGCCTGATAGGTGGCTAACAGCTTGCCTCCTCCTAGCAGTCACCTGACTCCAGCCGTGGGTGGAAAGGATCCGGTCATTTCTCCATCTTGCACTGAGTGTGCTTGACAGCCCAAAAATGCAGGTAGAAATTACAAAGCCATGTTTGAGAATGATGGAGGTAAGATGCAGGCATCTTCCTTTACTTATCTTGGCGGCTTTGTGTTGTACACTAGGGCCATTAGAAATGCTCTCTTGCTCTACACAGAAGATGGAAACAAGTTTCCACTGTTTCTTTTCAAAACAGCCCTGGCTCTGAAGCTGCCTTGGGTAGCTGTCAAATGTACACCCCAAAGGGTTCTGTGGTTGTCAGGGAAGAAGAGCCATGTTTAAGGTTTAAACCCTTGGCCTCTTGAAAGAAAAAAAGTGCTGCCTGAAAGAGAATTCTTGGTATGAAGCAGAAAATGTTCTAATCCATGCCCACTGACCTATTATATCACTTGCGGACAGAATGTAAGTTTTGCCTTTAAATCTTCTCAGTAATTATATTGAATCAGCTACGGGAAACCTATATCCCCGTTCTAAGGGGGATTCTCCTGCACTTTTAGCAGCTGTTCCTCCCAGTACTTCTTTCCGTAAGGCCATTGCTCCGCCTCCCTCTTTTATATGTGAAAACTGGGAGAGAAGGGATAATCGATGTTCCCAAGGTACGCAGAGAATTAGCAGTAGAACAATCTACATTCCTATCCTTTCCTCTTAACCTTGCCTAATTTTGCATATTTAGAAAGACTAAATAAAAACCAAAAAATTTTCCTTAGCCCATAGATTATCATGTACCATATTTATATTGACCAAGGCTGTCACACCATTCCTAAAAGTTACCACCTCTTTCTCTTGTTTCTTATATGTTTAATCTTGGAGAATAGGAATCTGTGCCTGCATTAAGTTCTCAGCCCTCATTCTTCCAAACACACTTTTTTTTTTTTTTTTTTTTTAAATCAAGAAAAGACAAGAGGCGAATATTCACTGACAGCCAGCTGTGCGTGAGACACCGCCGCATTTCATCTGTCCTCCCCGAGGCTCTGGGTGCCGGTTCGGCGCGTCCCGCATCACACAGCTCTGAGGCTGAGAGAAACCGGCCCCCAGACCTTGGATGTCAACAAGTTTTCTGACTCAGTTGTGTCCTTACTCTGATGTCACAAGCCATCTCCTTGGCCTCAGACCACGTGGATAATGGTTTCCAGTTTACATTTCCTTTTCTTTCTGTCACCTGGTATTTATTAGTCTCAGGTTATTTGTTTGGGACCCATTTTTATGACAGACCCGTCACACTACACCTCCGGCCACTCCTTGAAGCCCATGGACCTGCCCACACTCCGCTCCCCATTGGAACAGTCCTCCCCACCCGTGCTGAGGAATTGCACTCGTCTGTGGAACCTGGCATGTGTGGTGCAAGCTCTAGCTGGGGCCATAAGTGGCTGTCTCTGATGGTCTACACCTTGAAGCACTTTAGTAGATTAGCGTTTTTCGTACTTCTCCGGGAACACAATCCGAATAAACCAACCTGCCATTTCAGATGGAGCTGTAAGCAGTCAGTTGTAAAGGCTGACCTTCTGTGAGCACAGCAGGTGGAAGCCTATAATAGTGCGAGCACTCACGGGAGCTGTTTAGCATGCCATTAGTAAGAAATTCTTGAAATGATTTCCATCTGTTGAAAGGAACGCGCATCAGGCAAACGCTTATCTCAGTTATTCTGGAGGAAAAGATATGGATGGGCTTCCAGTTTTTCGTCTGCTTCTGCCGTTTGTTTGCATCTTTGAGTTCTTTGTTCTCGGAGTTCGCTGCTTGGTTTGGTGCAGGTCAGGGTGGAAATGCGATTTATTATACTTACGTTGTCTTTGTGATTTAAAATAAGAAACTAGAGGGAATCACAGTATATGGGGTTCTGTTTACTGTTCGTGAGTGAAGGGGGAAATCACATGTAGTGCACCTTAGCAAACTTGCTAGGCTGGAAATAAAGAGCAGAAGCCAACAGTGCTTGGATGAAAGGCAGCCTGACTGGCTCCCGGCAAAGTACCGTTTCCTATAAGCAGAATGTGTGGAGATTTTGCAAGCGACTCAATCTCTTCTCCTCTTTGTAGTTTTCTTCCATCTGCGCCTGCCCTCCCCCCACACACACCTTCTCCTTTTTTGTTGTTTTTCTGTGTTTTTGTTTCCAACAGGCCTTACATTCTCAACTTCAGGCTCTGGGCAGAGTTGAGCCGGAGAGCCTTTGGGCTCTGACCACCCAACTCGTCAAAGAGCAGCTCCCTGCCTGTGAAGCGGAGGACATCGCCGCCTACGGGCAGAAGCTGCAGCAGTGGCATCAGGAGCAGCTACACTTGATCCAGAGGGAGCGGGAGCAGAGGGAGAGGGCGAAGCAGGAGTACCAGGCTCGGAGAGCAGCAAAGGCGTCTGCCTGACAGGGCCCCACGGACCCCAGCCCGCCACAGGGACTTCAGCAACCACCGTGATGGCGGCCTCAGCCCCTCCGCCTTCTCCTTTCCTTACAGCAGGCCACTTGTGCTGTAAAAGCCGTGGTGTTCCGTGTGTGCAGGCCCTGTGACTGCCCAGCCATGTAGTTCCAAGGGCTGTGGGACGATGAAAGTGGCTAATGGTCAGACCGAAGCCACCAGCTGAACCCCCTAAAAGGAGCTCTTGCGGCTTATGGTGGAGTTCTTGAGGCACAGGGGCCAACTTTGAACATCGAAGGTTGCTGATGCCCAGTGATGGTGGCAGGAGAGGCCATGGTTTAAGTGTCGGATCTGAAGAACAGGCTTTTGAGTGGTCTCTCTCCCCCAGCCAAGGCAAACTGCACATCCTGGGACCCTGTCCCCCTTCTCTCGGGAGCAAGCACTCAGCCTGAGCTGGGTATGGGTGCCCATTCATCCCCACATTTTCCTTACCCCATGTCTTACCACCAGGCCCAAACTGGGCAAAGTTCCGTACAGGAGCAAACACAGGACCCACTGGCTTTCACATTTCAAGAACCTGTAGTGGCATTTTGGAATGTAAGGACTTTTGAGGAGAAAGCTAGTCTCCCTGGCTAGAAGCTTCTCCATTATGTTGGAGTAACTTTTTTCCAACACATTGCCTCAACTCCTTCATCAAGTAGGCCAGTCGAGCCTCCTGTGCATGCGCACGGACAGCCTGGGAACACATGCTTCATTCAGAGACGCTGAGAAAATGGGAGATGGGATGGGGCTTGTAGTGCGTGGGAGACACGAGTAATTACAAAAGCCTCAGGAGGTGGAAAATTCCCGAAGTTTCTTAGTAAAAGCGGTTGGGGACAGCTCTGTCTACCTATGTAATTTTGCCTTTAAGTACAGTGGTGTACTTTTATTCAAGATTCTGTTCTTTTATCAGGAACCTGTGGAAATAAATGTTCTAGGAGTCTTTTGATGTATTTTTTTTTCCTTTTAATTCATATGCTCTTTATCTTTCAGGAAAGGGAGAGAGGGAGACACAGGGAATCTCATCATCATAGTTACCATGATTTTGAGCAACATTTTCCGCCCTCTGCCATTAGACTGTGGCTTTTATACTAACAATCGCTAACGTTGACTGGGGACTCATTGTGCACCAACCACCTCAGCAACCCCACGAGGGAAGTACTGGGAACCGCGGTTCTGAGTGAGGAACCTGAAACCTCACCCGCTGCCGCTTGGCCTCGCCCTACGTGGTGCGGCCACTTTTCTACAGGGGTCTCCCGTGGGGCCTGTACCAGCAAAGCTAAGTCTGACGTAGGCAGAGGGCTGTGACCAAGCTAGCTCTGCACTTTGGTTTATCAGGGGCAGGGCTTTTTCAGCCATTCCCTTGTTGTAGCAAGAGGAAGGTAGAAGGTAAATCACAAGGCACCTTTGACTCAGGAATGGCCATCACGTGTAAAGCATCTAGTTAATATTTCAGCTCATAATTTTTCTTCCTGATCCACCCCCATTGCACTTCTCCAGTCCTCACCGAAAAAGACCACTTCTCCGTTGTACCGCTGCCCAGCAGGAGTTGTCCTGCGCCCACTCGGATTCTTGCCACACTTGGGCCTCAATCTCTCCTGGAAACTACCCCATCTGGGAGCCTTTCCCCTCTCCTAACCCTTTCTGCAGGCTCTTCCCTCCTGAGCTATCGGGCATATTTCCACATTCCTGGACGATTGTGAGATCTGAGATGTTGTCCTCTGTCCTTTTCCTAAATATCACCTTCTGTGTTTCTTCCACACAGATGGAGAAACTGCTTTCAGTACCCTGGCCTTGGGACGACCTTAACTGTAATAGTTTACCTTCCCTCTAGCTAACCTACTGTAGTCAATGGCCAAACCTCTCACTAACGCAAGAGCCTAGAACTTACGTCCCGTTCTTCCAGTCTCCCCTTCCTCTCATCCCATGACTGTGCTCCACCAGCTTTTCTGTGCCAACACTTCGCCTTTACGCTGTTGCTCAAACCTTTGATCTCACCCTACTTGCCCTCCTCCCACGCCGGGCTTCCTGGTTGGCCGGCCCACCAGTGTGCTCCGTGTCTTCAATTTCTTTTCACTCTCTCTACCGAGGCCCACTTGCCATCCTTGGACCCAGCTGTTAAGGGTTGAATTGTGTCCTCCCAAAAAGATGTTGAAGCCCTAATCCCTAGTATCTTAGAATTGTTCGTTGGAAATAGGTCTTTACAGAGGGAACCAAATTATACTGAGGTTTTTCGAGTGGGCCCTAATCCAATTTGACTGGTGTCCTTACAAAGGGAAATGCGGACAGACACAGAGAGGGAAGACAAGGAGAAGAAAGCCATGGGACTGGCGTGGTGCGTTTATAAGCCAAGGAAGGCCAAGGATTGCCCGCAGCTACCTACCCATTGAAGGGAGCGTGACCCCGCTGACACCTTGATTTGGGACCTCTAGCCTCCAATACTTTTCTGTTCCTTTAAGCCACCCAGCTTTGGCACTTCGGAAACCACTACATCACCATTTGTTTTCTTTCTGTTGGCCCCTGCCTACTAAGCGTCGGTAAGCAGAGTCGTAGTATGAGGCTAATCGATTCCTCTACAAATTTGCAGCTATCCTTTTCAACTCAATAGTCCTTTCGTTTTTCTGACTCATTTTTACCTCATTGGCTTTTCTGTTCTGCGGAAGCCCCAGACTTTTGCCCCCAAACTCTGAGTAGAAGCCATATCATGTGACCTCGGTCTCCCTTCTTTCTCCCTTAACAGTTCTCCGTCCTTGCTGGTTCTCCCGTTCGCCCCTCCTTCCGAGTGAGGTGAATCCCCTGCCTCCTTTCAAAGGCTAGGTGCTTCGTTTGTGACCTGACCCCACACCTGTCTGCCTGGCCCACAGCCATCAAGCCTTCCCTTTTGCAAGGCCTTCTCCACTGAGGGAGAGGAGGCAGGCATACACGCAACCAGCAGTGCACAGCTAAAAAGTATTAGATGGATTTAAAGTGATGTGCGTGTTCACAGGAAAAGCACGTCAAGCCCAGAGATGCAAAAAGCTCTAATGAAGGGAAATCTCCGCATTGTGAATTAGTCACATAGGCCTGTCCCATGCTGTCCTGGGGTGGAAATGGCCCTCTCCCCTCAAGAGTCTTTGATAGAGTAAATGTTCAAGAGATATAATTTTAAATTGAATTTAAATGAACAATTCAGACTGAACCTGTTTTGGCTCATAACCCACACCCGCCTTGGCAAAAAAAAATAAATAAATAAAAGGCAGAGTAGGGGAAGAAGAAAAAACAATGATGAAGTACACATACATTACTCCTCTTCGAGTTGTGCTAGCTTGGCACCAAACTTTGCATTTTGTTTTCATACCTTCTAGCTGGCTGTGGATATAAGATATGTAAGTAGGAAAGTTGGCTATAGATTTTACACATAGTCAAAGGCACTGAAAATTAGTTTGTTAAAGGCATGTTTACACTTTGGATTAAATAACATCTAGTGAGTAGAGGCCAAGGATGCTGCTAAAAATCTAACAAGGCACGGACAGGACTGCTCCTGTGACAGAACTGTCTGGCCCCAAATGTCAACGCTGCCAAGGTTGGAAACCCTGGCCTAGGTGTACAACCAGGGCATCCAGAAGAATTTTTGCAGTGATGTTGATGAGACCCTAGAATAACATTTGTGCAAATAGCTCATTTACAAATGGCATTTACCAAGCTAGAAACATGACAGTGGGTTCTTATCTAAATGAACATGAGTGTAAAATAAGCAGTGATATAGGGTGGACCATTATTCTTCCTAAACAAAGTCCATTGTGGAAAAGGGGAACTGGTGATTTTTATGATTTTACTGCCTGGGGAGATGTAACTGGGACCAGGAGCCTTGAGCCAAAATGAAGTTGCTGTGATATGACCTCCAACAAGTCGGTGGAATTCGACGCCACTGCACCCAGTGACCCCGAGGGTCCTGCGTGGGTACAGAAGGGATGGAGCTCAGAGGTCTCTGGCTTTAGTGAATCCTAAGAGCAAAATACGTGGTATGATTGTATTTTCATGAAATGGTTAGAGCTGAACTTTTCAGAGTTCTACTTCAGAGCTAAACTTTACGAACTCTGAAAACAAATTTTAAAAATCTTTCTTTTGAAAATGGGAAAGAGGAATTCTTTTCAACATAGTTATGTCAGGAAAATTGCCTTTTATTCTAAATAATAGCTTCTTGGCTTGAAAACAACCTTTCCTTCCCCAGCCCCCAGCCCCACCCCATTGATTTGGCCTTTTTGCTAACATTGCAGCAGTCCTAAGGGTGTTACCGCCTTCATGTGACAGGGAGGTCCAAACAGAAGACCATGGCAATGCCCCTGCGACTGTGGCAGTTACCACTGGATCTTTGTTTAACACAGTGACTTAGGCTGTGTGCTTATTGTGTGTGAGTGTTAGGGATTCCAGATCCGAGCTGGGCGTGTTCAGAAAACAGCTTATTCTTACAAAAAAGCATCTGAAAATAAATTCTATTATGGGCTTTAAAAGCCAGATCAAGAACACAAGCAAGATTTATGAAGGGTTTTTTATAAAAATTTTATTTATTTTTAGACAGAGGGGAAGGAAGGGAGAAAGAGAGGGAGAGAAACGTCAATGTGTGGTTGCCTCTCGTTTGCCCCCTTGGGGGAACCTGGCCTGCAACCCAGGCATGTGCCCTGACTGGGAATTGAATCAAACCAGCGACCCTCTGGTTTGCAGACCGACGCTCAGTCCACTGAGCTACACCAGCCAGGGCAATTTATGAAGGTTTTATAAAAGGGTCATTGTATCCTGCAATATAGGAGAATTTCACTTGCTTTTCTGGTTCTCATGAACCTTCATCTCTGCAGAGTTCAACATTTAATCTGTGAACCACCCTCTGAAGTTAAGGTGCCTAAGCCAGTATGTGAAATGGAACAAGGATGCCCACTGAAAGTTTCCTCCAGTGCGAATGCTGGGCCAGTGTGGCGCGTCGGTGTTTCCCAGGCCCTGGCTCATGAGCAGTCAGGTGCCCGTCTTGATTACAAAAGTTATATTTAACAACAACACTCTGTGACTGTCCATCCCTGCCGAATTAAACACAGCCTTGCTAATCCTTACAACGGTCCTGCTGGACAGGGATTATGACACTCATTTTTCAGAGTAGAGAACTGAGACTTATGTGACTTGCCCAGGGTCACACAATAAGTGTCAGGGACAGTATCCGAACCTAAGTTTGTCTGATTCCAAACCCACTTTCTAACAGCTTCACCCACCATGTAACCACTGTGCCAACCTGAAACTAAGTACATTGATTCATTCATTCAACCAATATTTATTGGACACCTACTATGTGTCAGGATAGTTAAAATAGCCACTGAGGATACGGTGAGGAGGGAAATAGACAAAGATCCCTCCCTTACGGCGCTTACAGATAAATGTATAATACGGCAAATGGTGACATGTGGTATGGAGACAAAGCATGGGAGAGGGAAGAGGATACTGCTTAAGAGCTGGAGGTTGCAACTGAAAACAGGGTGATTAGGGAAGGCCTCCCTGAGAAGACATTTGAACAAAGACCCACAGGGGTAAGGTTGAGAATCACGGAGTCACCTGGGTTGAAAAGCGTGGCTGAGAAAAGCCCCAGTCAGCCCCTAGGCCCCGCGTGGAAGCATGTGCGGAGAGTCTGAGGAAACAGCAAGGAGGCCGGTGTAGCTAGAGGGGAATGTGTCTGTCAGGTGGAGAGCTGCAGGGGATGAGGCCAGAGAGATAAGTGACAGATGGCATAAGGCCCCGGGCCCGTGTGTCAGGATGGTGGCTTTTGCTGAGGCGAGAACCCGTTTGGAGGTTTGGATCACTGGATGGCATGATGTAACCTAACATGTTTAGAAGATTAATCTTAGCTGGCCTGGAAAGAATGAATAGGAGGGCAGAGAAGGGAACAGGAAGAGATCAGTTGGGAGGCTGCTGCAGGAATCCAGCGCGGGGGATATGATTGGCTTGGACAAAGGCAGTTAACAGTGAATGTGAGGAGAAAGGGTTAAACTGCATGTATTTTGAAGGTGGGGCCATCCGACTTGCTAAAAGGTTAAGATTTTTGACTGGAGCAAGCGATGACATAGTTGCCATTTACCCAGGCAGAAAAGCCTAGGGAGAGAGGTACTTCGGGGAGACCAGGGGTTTGTTTGGGGTCACGTTGGATCTGATTCAGGATCGTTTAATGATCCATCCAGATGAAGCCGTCAGTGCGCAGCTGGATATGTGAGTTTGGATATATGAGTTTCCTGGAGACACGAACTGTAAAAGCCGTCAGTTTACACACAGCATTTAAATCCACGAGACAGCATTAAAATAACCTGCATTTTAAGTCTGAGCACGGAGAGTCTAAGCCGCGAAACAGAGATGTACCTACTGTACATTCCGCATGGTGAGGTCACCGCATGAATGTGGCCCCTGTGAAACATGGCCAAGAACGCCCAGAGAACTGGCCAAAACTCATCTTGAAGGAACTGGGTGTGACCAACAATCAGTCAGCATATGTGGTTCCAGTGAATTTTCAAGATGTACGATGCAAGATCAAAGAGAAAACAGTGATCTGGGATTATGCGCAAGAGACCAATTCATGAGTCAGGAATGTATCAGAAGATCGTGGCAGGGACACAGAGAAGGATTTAGATGAACAATACAATTAAAAAGACAGAAGTATGTAGGCACAGTACCTTAATAGACCTTTGTCAGTTTGCCTGGAAGACAGGAAAACAAAAAAGTAAAAAAAGAGTTACCTCCAATGTATAGAAAAAGACCACCAGGAGGGGACTAACTTCCCCATCGGTGATGTGCCTAGGTCTGGAGGACCCGGGATATAAACACATAAAGGGGTTCAGGCACGGTGACCAACTGTGAGGGCTTCCCTGGGATGAGGGGCCTCCTGGGACACAGGACATTCAGAGCTAAACCCAGGGTAGTCCCAGGCAGACCCAGATGGTTGGTCACCCTAGTTCAGGCCAGAAAGCCTTCCTGAAACTGAATAGTCTTACAGTGGAATAGAAAACATGTATTTGTTTAAGGTGAGTCTGGTCGATGTAATTAAAATCTTTTGGTGATGACTTCCCACTCTGTTTCCACGTGTTTGCTTACTAGCTCAACTTCTGGAGAAATCAGAATCCCTCTGGCAAATAGTGATTTCTAATGGGACAGGCCAATGACATCCCATGGCGTTTGGAGGCACGGTGTATGATCAAAAGGAGTGTGTGTGACAAAGGAATGTCATTGACTCAGGATAGGCTGCAGTGGCCTTTCGAGGCCAAAAGACTACCTCTGAAGACTGACAGGCCACATCCTGGAGGTCTCTACTGAGCTCTCCATGGGGACATTTTCTGTGACCATGTGGAGGGAATTGAGATGCCAGGCCTCCCACTCTACGCCCTGCTGTTCTGGGCACTCTGGGCCCCAGACACGCTGATCCCGTTCTCCTCTGAGCTTCCGTGTGAGCTATTCCCTCTGCCTAGGATTTGCTTTCTGTCCAACACACACACACACGCCAGGTCTCAGCTTAGACATCACTTTTGGTAACACACAGTCACCAAAGCTTACCTTTGAATTTTGGGAGCCCCTGTCACCCCAATTAGGGTAGCACTTCTGTTTTGTTCACCCTTAAGTCTTCACAGTAATGCCCACTGCTGGGTATAGATAAAGATACAATAATTTGAGACTAAGAGGAGATCCTCCTTTTTTCAGATACTTACTCACTCATAATTACTTTTTTGAAACAGCTTTGAGTTCCTGGGTGTCATTTAAATGTACAACACACTATGTTACTTACATAGAGCTTATTCTGTAACCAAGCAAGAAACCCCAAGAGATAAGGTATTGGATGTAATTACTGAGTATGATGGCCTTGTAGAGCCCCAGAGAGTCAGCCTTGGGAGGGACCATCTAGTGTGACCATCTATGTAGTCAAATCCTCTCATTTTACAGATGAGAAAAGAAACTCTAGATAGGGATAAAGTGACAGAGGCCATGCAGCCAGGTGTGGCAGAGCTCAGATGAACATCTGGTTTGGGGTTTATATTGTGGTTTATGTAGGAAACTCTTTACTGCCCCTCCAACCACACTGGTATATATTTCTTTTTAAGCAATGTTCATTGTCTCTTTCCCTCACTTTCCAGCTTCTGTCTTAAGACCCCAACGTCCTCTAGGGCTTGGTTACATAAGATAACAAGGTAGCAGTTATAGAAATAGTATCAGGACCCTCTCCTAGGTTTACTACTTCCCCCCAACCTCTTGGGTGGCAAACCCCGACTCCTGATGAGCCCAACTCAGTAACACAAAACATAAGACAGCACATACATGAGCTTTTGCCACTTTTGTATTTTATTGTGGAACTGAGTTTTTTTTTTTCTTTTACATCAAATATCCTCAATGGAAGAGGGGATATTGCACACAAATATCATAAAAGCACTACATATTACTTTCACTGGAAACTAATTTTCTACATTAGATATGACTGGATAGGATAGAAGTGATGCAGGATTATAAGACATAATACCATACACAGCTGCAGACTGACACAAACACCATTCAGAACAAGAGAGAGGAGTGGGAGGTGCCTCTCCGCTGGGCTCAAGGCCACTTCTTTCCAGGGCCGGAAAGAGAAGGGCTGCATTCAGCGCGGCGAGCACGCTCGGACCTGCTGCAGGGTGTTCCTGAAAGGGCAACCTGGTCTTGATGTCTCATCTCGATGGTTCCTACTTGGGGAGCTCCAAACGAGTGCAGAGAAGCTATTTTTTTTTCCCCTTTTCAGTTTTTGATGCTGCCTTTTAAATCAACTTAAGAAAGTCACAGAATTTTAAAACAGTAAATCGTTTTAATACCAGGTGAATAACCTAACTGCTTTCGAAGAAATGCTCATCCCTAGGCTGCTTTTGGTGTGTGGTTCAGTTGGTTAGAAGAGAAAAGCTTGCAGTTCCTCTCAAATGGAAACAGAATCTTTTCTTCTAAATCTGAAGCGCGAAAGAAAGATTATTAGTCTAACTCACAATATCATCACTGAGCAAGAACCTCCTGTGACTGAGAGGGGCAGTTGGAGTCATAGAACAGCTCCTGAGAGCTGGGATTTGGTAATACACAAAAAATGGAAGGTGGCAAAATTCCCAATTAGCAAATGATTTAACCTTATTAAATGAGTATTGAAAAGCTCCTAAACTGCCTAAGCTATTGGAGACACTTAAAACATTCATATACACTGGGGAAACCATTCACTATGATATGTAAGGTTAAGGAAAAAAAAATTTTTTTTAACTCCATGGAAAATGGCATTTGGGGGAGGGGGGTGAGTCATTGTATCCAGTCCCACCACAAGACTGAAAAAAGCATGCACAAGGGCTGGGTTTGAGAAAGGGGAGAGAATTAGTTAAAATTGAAAATGGAAGATCATCTCTAACATTTAGTCTCTGTAGAATTTTGCTTAAGACGACTACCGAAAAGGTCATGATCATGAATGCTATCTTGATGGAATCCCATCACTTGAACAGAGTGTAAATTCCTTCCACTCAAATATTCAATCTACACAATTGGATTAAGTAACCGGTATGAATACAGCTCCTAGAAGTCTGTGTCAATCTTTAGCTCTCACCATGAATGTACATGGCGCCTTGTGATGGCTATTACTAAAGTAATTGTGTATTTATGGAACTAGCAAAATTAGGTTAGTCACCCAGGTAGAAAAGGTTTCTGGAAGGACAGGCGCAACCTGTAATGCAAATATTGGTTTTCCTGGTATCCTCGGGCTCTGTGGTCATCGCTGAGAATGATGGACGGGGAAAAGTACTGCTATATTTCATAGGAAAAAGAGCCAGCTGACCAATAACAGCTTTTGTATATATTTCCCCATTAAATCCCATAGGAAGAGAGACAGAAAGGTAGGAAGGAAAGGAAGGGAAGGAGGGAGGGAGGGAGGGAAGAAGGAAGGAAGGAAGGAAGGAAGGAAGGAAGGAAGGAAGGAAGGAAGGAAGGAAGGAAGGAGGGAAGGAGTGGGATAGAATCATTATAATTGAAGACTGGCTATAATTCTCCTAAAATGTTTGCATTTTTTAAAAGTAAAATAATGTACATGTTAAATAAATCGAATTTGAGAAATTGGAGAATAATTCCATCTTCTATCAAAGAAAAATCAACCAGAGGTCTGGATTTGGCAAGAAGGCTGGAAATCTGCTTCTCTTTCCAGGCATTATGTGGGCTAACTCAACAACCAATCATTAGATAATTATTTTGGGTATCTTAGGTTGTCTAATTAAGTTTGAAGTAGACGAGTTTATACTCAGTGAAATTCAATGTTGTCACAGTGAGTTTTCCATCATGTGATAATTTTTTGTACCCTTAATCAATGTGTTGTTCTTAAGGACTTGGGAAAAAAATGGTGTAATAAATAAAAGCTGAATTTCTAGAGAAACCTAAAAAAAAATAGAATATTAATTTTTAAAAAAATTAAACATTTGAAAATGTAATTCACAGCATTAAGTAGACTGCATAGGTCCTCAGTGAAGGGACCGCGAAGAAGCATTGGTTAAACCCTCATAGTAGTTAGCAGTGCAAAACATACACTTTATCAGACAAAAATAAACTAAAATGTTATTTTTGAAATAAATAACTAACACAGAAAATAAAATGAGGTCATTGTTCACTACTCCGTAGATCTTAAGAGTCTGCAGGAAACGCAACGTGACAGCACAGCAGAGTCGTCACTGAGAAGTTTGCCACATCTGAACACCGGGTGCATTGACCTGTAGCTTGAAACTTGACATCAGTTTGAATCATGATCTGGCTTCCCAGATTCTGAGTTCAATGGTGACAATGCTGGAAATGATAGCTGAACTCTATATGATGAACAGGAGGAGCTGGGGATTCATTTGCTTTCAATGTATTATTTCTTTTATTTTTTTCCAGGAAAGAAATCCCCAAGCAACTTTTTACTAGGGTTCTTTGAACTTGTCTTGGCCCTTTTACCTCATGGTTGAAGATCTTGAAAGAAGAATGTAGGATATCACTGGGTAATGTAGAGGCCTGGAAAAGTAGCCTACCACGCCATTCTCCCCCACTCTCAAACCACATACTCAAGATTTGTACGTTATGGGAATCAAGGGGTGGGAGGTATCAGTCACTATTCCTGGTAGTTATGGGTTTTAATAAATATTATTACTGCATTATCAGACTTCAATCTCACCAGAACTTCAAAAAACATTATTCATTTTTTTTGTCTTACGAAACACTAAAAAAAAAAAAAAGACTGTCACTTGAAAATTTTCTTTGCATTTTCCTGCAAATGAAAACATTTGTTAAAAAGTTTGTCTATGAAAAATTCTGACATATCTAAAAAAAAAATTCTGTACACTTGTTCCCATAATTATACTGAAATTAATGGAAAATTTAAAAAAAGCCAATGTAAGACAAAGGAAGGTAAATACTGTACACTTGCTGAGAACCTCCTCCACCGCAAGATTCACTGTTTTCCCAGTTCTGATCATAGAAGCCATTTCAATCTTGAACTTGCAGTAGTGAAGACGCTATGAAAGGCTCAACTGGTTTGGCTGAGAGGCCACTGGGGCACCAGGTGGTACTCCGCAAGCATGACTCAGCACCAAACCGCTGCACCATTCAGATCGGCTTCTAGTACCCCCACACGCGCGCACACATGCTCCTGTAACTGGAGTAGCTATAATCCTACATGGATGTTTTATAAACTTGCTGTCTCACATTTAAAAATAATAAGTGCATCAAGAATCTTTGTACATTCAAGTCACTCTCTAAGGCAAATTGTCTACCGTATGTACTCCCAACTGCTTTGGTATTTGCTTGTTGATTGGGGTGAACTTGGGTGTTTCCGCATGCAGGTTAATTGACTCAAAGTGGACTAACTGGGTGCACGGATGCTGGGAGCATGCCTTAGATCAATCTACTCGTGTGTTTGAAGAGTCTGAGAGTTCCGAATGGGGTTCAAACCACTTGCGCGTCCAACCTACACTCACTATGTTATATGTCAGTGTGCAGCCTTCACACTGAAGGCGCTTAATTAAGGCGTGAAAATCTCACATGCCCTCATAACAAGTTTTATTCTTTTTGTGTTCTTCCAGCCAATTTGTTTTAGAAAATTAAGACCCTTTTTGATGACTCAGACTGACACAAGTTGAAAGCTTTGCCTCTGTAGACTACAGAATACACACTGCCTGAGAAAATGCAGACCGAATTATTGGTTCTTTTCTCTTCCTTACCCCACCCTCTTCTCTCTTTTCCTCTCTGGGTATCTCACCAGCGCTCTCTACCATTACATCTCCTTCTTTTGCATTCTTTTTCTTTTTCACTCTCTCTTTCTCTCTCTTTCCTGTGTTCTCCCTCTTTGTGCGCACACTCTCTCTGTCTCTGTCTCTTTCTCTCTCTCTTGCTTTCTCTCTCTCTCCCTCTGTAAGACAAACGCCTCTACCTAGCAGAAGTCAGCTGGGTTTGCTAGTGCATGTTTTCCAAATGATCGGCAGAGATGAACTGGGGTAGGTCATTTTGCAGTAATTTGAACCCTATTGTGGGAATGCTGTGACTTCCCTTAGCGATCAGCAAAAACTGAGAAATATTAGTGACTCGTACCACCGTGACACAGTATAGCGTTTGGCAGGTAACAGTTTAGCAACTTATTTAGACTAATTGACTTTTTAGAAAAGGTGGTTTCAAACTGAAGAATTCCTGGAAACAAAGTTCAAATCCTGTGGTGTGGCTGGCCTTGGTCTTTACAGTTCGATCTTGCATGCAGGGAAGGACTCATCTTGCATAACCACAGTGCTGCTACTTGCTAGAACCATGATGTTGAGGTCTTGCTGCTTCTCGTGGGTCTCCTGGTACCATTCCCTCATCACCTCTGAGTCATGGGTTGGGATCAGGGTCACCTGCGGGGAGAGAGAAAATAGCTGT
This sequence comes from Mormoops blainvillei, assembly GCA_004026545.1. Lineage (NCBI taxonomy): Eukaryota > Metazoa > Chordata > Mammalia > Chiroptera > Mormoopidae > Mormoops > Mormoops blainvillei. The sequence continues at coordinate 117,686 of PVJD01002416.1, read as the reverse complement.
TTAAGGGCAGAGGTAGAAATCAGATGACCAAAAAAAAAAAAAAAAAAAAATAGAGCAACAATAAGGCATTCATTAGACAATCAGAAAGAAGGGTAAAGAAAGGAAAATTTCTCTTTTCCTCAAGAAATGCACAGGACTTTTCCTCGACTTACAATTTCCAGGAACCAGAATAAAGCTGCAAAAAAAAATCCAATCAAATTCTGGGGTGGGAAGGAAGACTGGAACCAAAAACTAATGACTAGTCAATTGGTTCATCCATATTCACCATCAGTTCAGTCCTTTGATTTTAAGAGAAGTGCTTCAGTTTAGGTGGAATTTCTCATATTTCCTTTAACATACATGGTACATTTTGCATCAAAGACGTTGCATATTCGATCCAAAGAGCTCTGGTTATTAATGCAGCTCACGGCTCTCTAATGTGTGCACCTAACATTCTGTCCCGAGAACAAAGATTTGTAGCTTTAATTTGTGCATGTGGTTAGGGACAGAGGGATGGAGTGGGCGGGTACTGGCTTGACTAGTAAAAATTCCACCCAGTAGTCATTAAGAGGCCACTGGTGCTTCTTGTGAGATTTCATATGATTAACTCACAAGTAATTCTAGTTAGTGTTACACAAATACAGTTTACTAGGTGATTTTGCAGACAAGCAACACTTAGATAAGCAAAGATCACAGCCCAAATAATAAAGACTGGTTTGTGGCCAATCATGTCTGTGAGCTGGAAATATCCTGCCGGGGACCATCTTCAGCAGTGCCCCTGCTGTAGAATTTCACATGGACAGTTAATTTTCTAAACGGCCATACTGCTAGCTTTGGTCTATTCATGAAACAAAAAGGAGTAAAGGCAATTCCTTACCAGCTCTCGCATAGAAATATGAGCACTTTTATTCATACACGCTTTCTCTAGATGTATATGAGGAAGGGCAAGTAATCTTGGGCCCATCATGCCTGCCTTAGGGCAGTAAAGTGGCTTTCCTCCCAAGCCATGGCTGTATTATATTGGAACCCAGAATACTTTAGACTGTCTCCTGTGTGTGAAATCTACTTTGTTCTCGGGGCATTTCATGTGTGACTGGCCCATGAGCATTTCACATGGATGCACAAGCACAGCGATGCCTCTTTAAATGCGATTCCTGCCCCCCGCCTGTGGGCACAGCTCCACAGGCAGTGCAGAGACCGTCCTGGAGCTCTTACCTGCATGTTGCTGCCCCACTGGGCCTTCCCTTCCAACAAGGCATCCAGCACAGCCCGGCTGGGTTCCTCAGCAGCGGGGTCATTCCCACTCACCACGTAGTAGGACGACCTCACTCTCTTGAAAAATTCAACATCAACGTTCTTACTATTGCTGTGGTTGGGAATATAGCACAGGTCCAAGTACACAGGGGGGCCGGGAGGCACAGCTGAGGGTTTGGCTGTCTTGGTGGTTCCTGGTCCTTTGGTAAACAAACAAAGAGAAAGCCAGGGTCACAGGAATGCAACGAGACCGCCACGTCCCGTACACCTCCCTGCTCATCCACAAGAAGGCCTACAGGACAGGCAAAGGGGAGACAGGGCATTTCCCTCTCTCTGGTGGACGGCACTTAACACTGGCAGTTGAGAAGATACAACATTTGCCATCTCACCAGGAGAAATGAGAATGGAATGGCTTCCCTCTGTGGACAATTCATGAGGAAGAAAGAAGAGGCTCAAGGCATTCCCACAAGAGGCAACCGGACGACAACAACGCTCCTAGGGGGCTGCTACTGTGCGTCTTAATTTGAAAAGTGATCTAAGAAACAGATTTTAAAGTTAAAAGGAAGCACCTGCATTTGGTAAACCACAGTTAAGCAACGTTAATAATTCCCATTAGGGTCTCATTTGAGGGCAACGTTGCCCACAGCTGAATATTACACCCTAACATTTGACCTACTCACTGGTTCAGATCTTAACTCGGTATGATTTCCAAGGCCTTCGACACCTCAGCCTCATTCATAAACTCAGGAAAGGCTGTTTTCTCTCGTTAGTACAGTAGCCTGAAAGTGAAACACCTCTCGCTAGACACGGCTGGATACCAAACTTGAGGGAGAGGAAGGCTCAGAAAGACTGGGATTTCTTTAGCCAATCAGGACACATCAGACTGGAGAAAGGGACTCCTGGTTGCCAAAATCTTTCGTCTAAATTAGAAAAGTCCCGGGCAAAGAAAAATTCCGTTTACCCCTCAAGTTTCCTGGTACCTTGTTCGGTGGGCTGGCTTTCTGACTCGTTCTAGTTAAAGGTTTAAACTTTTTGAGACATTGGTAGAACGAGCCTTCTAAGGCGGTGGTTCTTCATGCTGGCTGCATCCTTAGAATCCCTAAAACTTATTAGTACTTAATACTTAATCCTGATGCCCAGGCCGCACGCCCCAGAATCTGACTGAATGGGGCTGGGGTGGGCCCGGGCACCCCTATCTTTTAAAAGCACCCCAGATAATTCTTATGTGCACTTGCTTTGAGACCACTGCTGTTGAGTCATTTACTATGAAATACCACCTGGATCCTGTATGCTTAATCCCATTTCCTTTCTCCATAGGATGTTTAAAGACTGTCATCATCCCAGAGTCAAAACCACCAGTGAACTCCATCACCTGTCCAGTTTTACTTTCAAGGGTTTGGGGGATTGATGAGAATCAGCTGAACTGGTATTTAGATAGGCTGACTCATTTTATTAACCGGCCATTTTAATGAATCCAAGCTGAAAGCTCTCAGATCTTCACATGTAGGCCTCCCAAAGAACTCTGACTTACAGTAGAGGTTTGTGAGTTACAGTTCTTTCAATAATTAAAAATGCCAGCAATTTTCATTTGCAAACTAAGTTACTACCTGCCATCAACACCAACTGAGTATCTTTCATACAAAAGCACAAACTGAGGAAACTGCCAGAAGTTAACCCAGCTTTGTTTTAAAAATCAATTAACAGTACAATTTTGTCTTTTAAGAAATGTATTGGAAAAGCATCTTCAAAGTACGTTCTAATTAACTCATCTTTATTTATTACTTTGCCGTAAAATCTTCTCTTTAAATTATAACGCTGTTTTTAAAAATGAATTATGTGTATGTTTGGCAAGGTGGGTAGCAAATTCCAGTTGTTTTTTATCTGTTTGAATGAATTTCACATTTTCTCCCAAGTGCAGGTCACTTGTCACCTCCTTCATACCAAGGGGTCAGTTATCTGGTGGTTTTCCATTTACTCTAAGCATGAACAAATCTTTTCCACATGCATGTGAAGAAAGGAAATCTGAGGAGAAGTGAGTCTTGAAATTGATCTTCCATGTTGCTTAAAGGAAAACCGTGTGTTTGTAATACTTCCTAAAATGTAGGGAATTTGAGAGCCCCAAGGTTTATCTATCAAATTTTCCCTCATTTAAGTTATTTTTTCCTTTACATATTTGGGTCAATTTATATTACTTTATGAGCTGTAGTCTAAAACCTTGGAGTAACTACATAAAGCATGTAAAATGTACTAATGCAAACCCCTGTGATTGGTTTGAAGCAACAAAATAGGTCTGGGCCGTCAGAGACCTATTCCATCAGAAACCAGGTATCGTTGAGAACTCGATAAATCTGGGAATTGGAACCAAAACAGGAATGACCAGAAGTCAGGGATATTGCTCCTGCCGTGTGAAGTTTCAATCTGAAACAGAACTCCGAGTCTGTTAGTGAGACTGTGGGGTGAGAGGGGTGTGAGAAGAGCCTTCGATGCCCTTCTCTCAATTTGTTCAGAATACCTACTGGACAACTGAAATTATGGTATTTGTTGGCCAATTTAAAAAAATAGAGCATTGCCTTTAATGGGAATGTAGCCCTCACCTGGTAATTTCTTAAACGTTAAAAATGTCATAATTTTTCATTTTAAGATGTTATACTTTTATTTTTTTAAATTTTTAATTAAAATAATGAAAACTAAATCTTGGGCCCTAGAGAGGTCAGTCCAGGGTTGGCTTGGAACTCTGGTTCTCCCCAGGCCTGTGGGAGATCCTGGGCTGTGTCACCGGAGCTTCGTTCTGGCATTAGCATGGCTGAAGCCATTGCCAACACAGCCTCCCAAAGGAGCCTGAAACACGCTCCTTGGTTCTGAAGGCTCTGAACAAGGCTGCAGTTGCCGAGCTGCAGAATGAGCAAAACCCAGGACTCTCACGTGGCGAATCAGAGCTGCTCTGGGCCGAGTGCTGAGCTCTCCCCAAGCCTGTGGACAACACTGAACTGAGACTGATACCTTTCGGCAGGAGAGAGTAGTAAACGGAAGGGAGAGCACCAGCTGTGCTCCCTCGTCTTCCAAGGACAAAGTCAAGTGGAAATTCAAAGGCTCCGGTTAAAACTGTAACAGCTGTGGACGCCGGCCCCTCCTGCCTACCTGCAGTCGCGGTCTTGACCGATTTGGAGGTGGAGGCGTTGGCGGCATTCTTGGTCTCTTTGTCTTTCTCTTCCCCACGTGCAGCTTTGACCTCGGGTGTGGCGGTGGGCTTCGTTGCTTTTTCCACGGATTCCTTCTTCTTAGGAGAAGCCACTCTGGACACCTTATCTGAAGATTCTTTCAAGCCCCCTGGTTTCGGTGAGGCTGCAGAGGGCTTGGACTTCCCATCGCTCTTTTTGACAGGTGAAGATGACTTGGTCTTCGTACCTGGCTTTTTGGTTTTGGTCTTCTCTTTCAGGTCCTTCTTCAGAGCTTTGCCCAGGTTCTGCTCAATCGCCAAGGCCTCTGGGTCCATCATGGACACATCAGGGTGGCGTGGAGAAGGGCTGCGGTCCTGCATGGGGGCTGGAGGGGGGTCCATGTGTTTGTATGTGACAGTTTTGTCTGTGGGGATGGTTTCTGATTCATCTTCAGAGTCGATGTTTGCATCAGCTGTGATGGAGGGGCACTCTTCAGTCTCGGGGGGAACATCAGAGTCAGTCTGGGATGGGGCCGACTCGCTGACTGAGGTGGGAGGGGTTTCATCACATTGTCGCCCCTGTGGCTTTCCTCCTGGAGGCGGTGGGGCTCCCCCAGATTGGGTGAGGGGCTTCTCGGATTCTTCAGTTGGCTCTTCACTGGCAAACCACTCAAGAGGATTGGGATTAATGAAGGAGGGTGACAGCTCTGTCTTGGGATGCTTGTATTCACAAGAGGACACAAGGCATAAGTCAACGTCCTGGCGAGCCTCTGAGGGGGACTTCTTTTCTGCAGTGTAGCACTGATCTGAAGACTCATAGGAATATGTAGACCCCTGGGGGGTTCTAGTGATTTTCTCTGCAGTCTCGTAACAGTATGTGGAAGTATCAGGGCTTCGTGTAGTTTTCGTAGATGTCTCATAGGTGTAACTTTCAGACTCAGGGAAACTGGCAATTTTCCCCATGGTCTCATAAGAGTAGCTGGAATCTCCAAGTGTGTGGCCACCATCTTCGGAGTCATCATAGCCATTGCTGATGTCATCCAGCAGTCTTCTGGACCTCTCAGTCTTTTCGTAGCTGTAACCACTCATTTCAGGGGTTCTTATCGTCTTCTCACGTATCTCATATGAGTACCCACTCTCTTCGGGGGTCCCTGTGGTCTTTTCAGTAATTTCATAGGCATAGCCACCATCTTCAGGAGGCTTGGTGCTCTTCTCAATGGTCTCATAGGAGTAGCCACTGTCACACGAGGATTTAGTGGCTCTCTCTGTCTTCTCGTAGTAATAACCACTAACATCTGGGGTTCGGGTAGTTTTCCCATAAGACTCGTAGTCATAGCCTTCTTCTTCTGGGGACCTAGTTGTTTTCTCAGATTTCTGATAGGCATAACTAAAGTCACCAGGTGTCTTCCCTCCACTGTCCTTCTCCACACCAGATGTAGTCAAATCTCTATTCAAGGCTAGATGGTGTTGCATCGTATCAAATAGCATAGAGGCACGGAAGCCGTAGGGCTCTGCGGATGCCGCTTCTGCTGGTGGAGGAGCAGAAGTGTGGCAAGCTGTTATGCTCTCCTTGACTGCAGAGGTAGAATCTGAAAAACTAGGTGAATATAAAGGAGAGGACTCTCTTGGGGTGAGTGGAGAGATATCAGATTTTGGTGACAGCTTCTCTCCTTCCAGACTTCGTACTTTTTCAGAGGCGAGTGAGGCATATAAGGATATATCTCTGGGAGGAACAACATCGGACAGAGTATCTTCTTGGAGAGGAGAAGCTATCTGAGAAGGGGTATGTGCAGAAGAGGTGGATGGGGAGGCCTCGACCTGAGATACCGAGATGAGCTCAGAAAGATCATTATCTTGGGTGTAGGATGGCTCCTCCATTGGCGGTATCTTATGTGATAAACTAGAGTCCTGCATGTCAGAAGGACTGTAGTCCACCTCAGTTGGCCCGTTTTCAGTGATGTGAAGCGCACTTGCACCCATTGTAGGGTGATCTGGAGACTGTCGACTGAAGTCCATAGCAAGGGAGTGCTCAGGAGATTCTTGACCAAATTCAATAGACATCGAGGATTGTTCAGATCTGTGATCCTGAACTGGTGTCCTGGATTTGGCTGTTTTAGGAGAGAAGTCTGGTGGAGAAATTGACATTGGTCTTGGGCATTCTTCTTTAGATGGAGACATTTCTGTTTCCTGAAAAGTGGTAGGCGTTTGCACAACGGACACAGAAAGGGAGTCGTCCACTTCTGTGGAATGTGGGGAACCAACCTCAGCATGCAGAGAAGGAGACACATCATCTGTCGTTGGCTCTGGAAATGAGCTCGTAGCCACGGAAGCTGTGGAGACTGAGGCCACACCCTCCATATGAGAGTACGTGTCTTCTGCTACACCTTCATCAACAGGAGTAGCTGACTTGTCTGAAACGGTACCTTCAGAGATGGACATCTTAGTGTCTTCTTTAAAAGATCCAAACTGACTGACATCTATTTGTGTAGGAGAAACGTCTCCTCCCAACTTCCTCTCATCTAAAGCCAGTCCCGGTTGAGAACTCATGGCTTCAACATCATCAGTTTTCTTTTGTTGACCAAAGCCTTCCTTTATTGGTATAAAGTCTGTGCTTTTCCCTTTCTGTTTGTCTTGGAAAAGCCCAGTGGAAGTCATGTCAGAAACTGGACTTGTTTGGTCTGGAAAGCCTTGTTTTCCATTCTTTCCTTCAAAGGGGCTTTCGGTACATCTACCAGGGGCCTTGTCATCAGCACTTAGAAAACTTTCATATGCAGACTCGGATCCAATTAGGGGAGGACTCCGTAAAGGAGACAAAACTTTTTCCACAGGAGACTCCGAGTCAGGAACAGGTTCGTCCATGGGGCTGACAGAAGCCCTTTCATTCTCATCTTTGGCTTCGCAGATTTCGAAACTCGCTGGAACTGCTGCTGATTTTTCGATGACTTCTGTGGGGAGGTGAGCGGCCTTCTCGTCAGTGGGAGATTGGTAGTAAGGTGTGTGGCCAGCACTGCCAGTCACGGACTGAGATGGGGACACCACTTCCAGGGTCTTATCCTCGGGACTTGCACAATGTTCCTCGACTATTTCTTGGGTCACCTCAGGAGACACGGGGACTGCTTCTGCCTTTGCCGAGGCTTTAATCTCATTAGGTGTCAGAGAAAAGTTCACACTGCGTTCGCCCAGGGGGGTCTTTTCTATGGGTGATGGTGGAGATGGACTCAGGGATGGGCTCTTGGGTGGACTAAGTTTTCCATCTGAAACCGCTGCGACGGTGTCTTTGATCTCCAACGTGGCACTGGCTTTCCTGCCTTTCTCTTCAGCGCAGTAAGCATCACGTAACACAGATTTGCTAAATTTGTCTTCCTCCATGGATGAAGGGGGTGAGATGGTGGAGGCTGAAGCATTGTAATCTTTCCCATCAGTGGCATCTGTTTTTGACCCTTCAGATAGCCCATTGAGTGATGTGACGGCAGCTTTGGCGTATTCCTGAGAATACAGCGAAGACTCGTATTTGGTGATGTTTACGAATTCTTGAGATGGGGATTCTGTCTCTTCATTGTTGGTCTCATCGCTCATCACATCGCGAGGAGTAGACATCTCATCCATCGGGGTGGGCTCACTGGATATCTCAATGGTAGACTGCGTGTAGCCAGAGGTGGCAGTGAATTCCTCAGGCTGGTCTTCTCGATTCTCCTCATCAGAAGCAGTGGCCTCACTTTCCGAGCCTCCAGGCAGAGTCTCATCGTGAATTGAAGATGCAGGTTCCCGGGCGGGAGACTGGGCTCCCAGTTGCTTGGGTGAAGTGGTGAGGAATCCGTACTGATCCTCGGCACCAATGGCCTCTGCAGCCTTGTCCACCACGGCCATCACATAATCTTCAGCTTCAGCTTTTTCGGGCTCATATTCTTCCTCTCTGGCGTCCTCAGCTTTGTCCTCCTCATCGCCCTCCTCCTCAGACTGTTCAGCTTCTCCCCTCTCCACTGTCTCATCCATGTCTTCCTCTGCTCGGTCATCGCCACTGGCCACTGATTCCCTCTTCTCCTTGACGCGCACGTCGGCCTCGGCCTTGGCGCTTTCCTCGTCCTCCGCGAGGCTGTGCTTGGAGGTGCTCACACAAACGTTTTCTTCACCATCCTCTTCTGGCTCCTCAGCCTCCTCAGTTTCTGCTTTCTCTTCGTAGTCTCCAGTCTCTGAAGACTCTTCAAAACCTGCTCCTTCATCCTCAAATTTTTCAATGTCGTCCACTCCCTGCTTCTCAGCTGGCTCCAGCTCCTCCGGTGTTTGCTCGCACTCACCCTCCCCTTCGGTGGTGGTGATTCCCTCATCTGGGGACTCGGCAGAGCCTTTGATGACTTCTGTCTCTTTCTGGATGACATAGGCTTCGACCGGCTCAGACTCCTTCAGTTTCTCCTCGCCTTCAATCAGCTCCAGCTGAGGCTTGATGCCTTTGGCGACATCAACCTCTTCAGCCTTGAGCTCTTCAAAGTCCTTGGTTAGATCCTCAGGGGATGACATAAGGGACCTCTCAGCTTCCAGTTCTTTGGCAGGGCCAGTGGTTGCTATTCCGGCTGCCGCCGCCATGGCAGCTGCAGTGGCCACAGTGCCGATGGCTGCTGCCGCGGCCACCTCGGCTGGCTTACCTTCCTTCTTAATGACTTTAATTTTCGCCTTCTCCTTCAGCTTCCCGGCAGCAGCAGGATCTTTCTTGACAGGCTCTTCCTTCTTGGGCACTTTTGGTTTTAATACAGCAGGTTTTTTTGCTTCAGATAGAGGAGTCGATGATTTCTTTATGTCTTTAGGAATTTTCTTAATTTCTTTTTTGGGTTCTTTCTCTTCCTTTTTCAATTCCTTCTTGTCTTCCTTCTTAACTTCCTTCCTGGCTTCCTTCAGTGGTGTTTCTTTCTTAACCTCCTTCTTGGGGTCTTTTTTCTCTTCTTTCTTGATTTCTTTTTTGACTTCCTTTTTCACCTCTTCCTTTTTTGGTTTTTCCTCCTTCTTAATAGGTGTCTTATCCTCCTTTTTCACCACTTCTTTCTTTGGCTTTTCCTTCTCCTCTTTCTTTTCTTCAGACTTAGCCTTTGTTTCCTTCTTCACCATCTTCTCCTTGGTGACTTTGGGCTTGACATCTGCGGCTTGCTTTCCAGCCGCCTCGGCTTTTCCTGGGGGCTGTTCTTCACTGGGCACCTCCTTTTCCGTCACTGGAGGTTTGCTCTCTGTTTTTACTGGCTTGTCCTTTTTCACTGTTACCTTTTCTTTGCTTTCAACTTTGAGTGGCTTTTCCATGTGGTTGGCTTTCGTGACCTCAGGGGTTTCTTCTTTAGACTCCTTTCGCACAGATTTGCTGGCAAGGGGTTTCGTGGTTGGCTTCAGACTTTCTCGGCTATCGGCCCTCTGTTTCAGTTTTACTTGTTTCACAGCTGGAGTGGCCCCCTGGCCTGTGAGATCCTTCTGCGTGGCCAGTGGCTGCTTCAGGAAGTCTAAATGTTTGAGCTTCTCTAGTCCTTCCAGAATATTGTATTGGGCACTGTTTCCAGGAAACAGGACTCGGATGATTTTCTCTGCAGGATTTGCGGGATGCCACACGATCAAAGACGAGACTGAGGTTAAGTAGGAAATTGGAATATCTACTTCTTGACCATTAGGCAGGATTAGGTCAGCCTTGTCTTTGTTGGTGCCAGTCCACTGCTGCATAAAATACTGCATTTCCTTGCTGCCCTTGACTGGGTTAAGCACATACATCTCAAGTTTCCCGACTCCCATTTTTTGGAAAAGAATGACAGGATCGACGGTATTGCCTGCGCTTCTGAACAGAGGTTCTGGTTTCATGGACAGTTTGTTTAGGTACTGGAGGGTGAAGCAGGCTTCTTCTATGCTTCTCTTCATCCTGATGTTTGGCTCTGGGGTTTTCAGATTTTCCGGGACATTGAGAAATACAACTCCTAAGTCAGGGGAGATGAGGTTTTTCATCCAGTCGCTGTTGGTGGTGGAGCCCTGGGACTGTTCTTCCTCCAGTTCCGCGATTTTCCGCTGCAACATGCTGTTTATTCCGGGCAAGTTGTCGTCCCCAATGTGGGTGAGTAGGATGGAGTCCACTCGGTCCAAGTGTCGGATGAGCTTCCAGAAGCAGGATTTTCTTTCTGATCCTCCATTGATGAGCATATTGAATCCGTTCACCGCAAACAAGGCAGAATCGCCCCTCCCTCCTGGAAAAATGTAGCAACAGGGCTTGGAGAGCTTTAGAAATCCACCCGAAGTGGGAGGTTCCAGGATGTCAAAGGGAGAGGGGACTTCCACTGATTCGGAGAGATACTCGGTGAACTCGGAAAGTCCTTCCATTTCTGGCAATATAGAAGCTGAGTTGAGTTTAATATTAATGAAGTCTTGGAGGTTGTGTCTGTCAAGATTGGAGTTCTTCCAGTCCCCTTCCTCGGGACAGAAGAGGGTTAAACTAGCTTTGTTGGCAGGATGGGTGGTACTCAGTAACTCCCCAATCTGGGATTTAAAAAATAATAATAAACAAAGAGAGAAAAGGTTTAAGTGAATGTCATCATTGATTGATCATCTCCATCTATTACTAGGTATTATGGGACCATTGGATGTATAAAGGGATGATTTCAGAGATGCTGGTAGGTGCCCAGCCTCTGTCCTGACCAGCCCCCACCCCCACGCTACTCCCCTTAGGCCTCAGCCATCTCCCCAGCACCTCTCCATCCTCTGTTCTTGTGTAGCAAGAGAACTGCAGAACTCTGGTCTAAGACCAGTGACCATTTGTAGGATCAGGGCCTATACTAGAGCCATTATGAAATACTTTGAATACCCCTAGGTATCTGCCATGTAAAAATGCCCTTTAAAAAATATTGAACTGTCATAGAGGAAGGCTATGTGAGTCATTCCATCACTGATATAAAATGTTTTCTGTTATTCCACTGGGCTTGGCAAAAAGGCCTAATTGATACATTGAAGGAATTTAGTACAAATGGGTAGTTACCGGGATGTAAATGAAGTACGGCATAGCGAGTAGAGTTGATAATACTGTAATTATTATGTATGGTGCCAGGTGGGTACCGGAAATATTGGGGGGAACACTTCGTAAAGTACACGATTGTCTAACCACTATACTGTATACCTGAAACTAACACAAAATAGTATTGAACATAAACTGTAATTTAAAAATAAGACTCTTTTTAAAAAGAAATAATAGTCAAGCATAAACCGGAAAAAAAAATTCGTTCAGACATTTTTCAATACATTGTTCAGTATTTCCCATAAAACGGGAATGCAGAAGAGCAAACTGTGACCAAACCAGAGACTGTGGTTCATGGAAAATGCTATTTTTGTCTCACTCCATATTATGGCCACATGTTTCATGGTCTAAATAGTGAGGAAGAATCATGCCATAAACTCCGGTCTTCTTCTGGTTGCAGCAAAGCTCATAAATCAGCCCAGACATTCAGCCGAAAAGAGCTTTGTCCTGATGGCAAAGGATCGAAGGGCAAAGCAAAGGGCTCACGTGGTCCAGGCATCCCTGGGCCAGCAGGCCTCAGCTGCCGGCTTTAGCGCGGCTCCCTCCGTCTCGCACAACCTGCTGGCTGCCGGATTCTGAGGCTACGAGTGCGTGTGCCCAGGGTCATCTACAGAATCTGAATTTTTCTTCCCGAGATTGTAGTGAAATAGCCACTTTTGTTTTGTTAGCCTATCTGTCCTACGTTTCATATGAAGAGTCACAAAATAGCAAAATAATAAGTCTTGGATTTTGCTGTTTCCTCTGACTTGATAATCTCCTATGAAAGGGATAAGAATCAACTTATTTTGTAAGCTAAGAAAACTGAAAAAGTGGATGGTAACCATCCCTGGGTAGTTGTTGCTCAAATTATTTCCTGACCAAAGCAAGCATGACCACTAAATACATTACATTGTACAATAACTAGCATCACCACCACTGGAGCACAGTTAGGATTCTCTCAGTCCTATTTCTCACACAGAGCACAGGCAAACTAGTCATGTTTTATAACACATTTTAGAGAAGAAATCTAGGATAACTCAACTGCTGAATTTTTAATAGTAAAATTTTTAATTTTAGTCTATTTTAATTTTTGAAATTTCACCCTCAGTGGTATGGCAGCCAGGGGTTTGATACCACTGTGTGTAGGAAGTATTCAATCACTAGCTTTTTTAATGAGATATATGTAATCACCAGGTTCAAGGACAAGGTGAAAAGACTTGAGGAATACCTCCACACTTTCCATCTTTCCACCTCTATCCAAAGAGTTCTTACAAAATGAAGGGAATGACCCCAAAAGAAAATAAGGTTGCAGAGAATTCTGAGGAAGTCAAGGGTAATAAAAGGTAGCAAAGAGACTGGTGAATGGAAAATTATGATTTATGAAGAAAACAGGTAAAAAAAGTCAGCATGGCTGGACAGGTTTCTTTTCAGAGAAGGTAAGCCTGGTCCCTCCGGGTAAAAAGCAGCATGTTGTGCAAGATGACACCAGGCAGAGGCTGAGGCTAGAGAGAGCCCTCCGAGAAGGAGAGGTGAATGGAATAGAGAAGGAGCGACAGCTACCGCAGCCTTGAAGCTACAAAGGGGAAACAAACTTCCCCACTTACCCACGCGCCAGCCTGCCTCCAGGCCTCTCCTCCAACACACATCCTAGAGACTGAGTACCTCAAGGGCAAAGACTGGGTCTTACAAGCATCCAGCCCATGGTGGCATTTAATCAGTGTTCGTTCAATGAACAGATGAGAGCAAGAAGGAGGATCCAACCAGGGAGCAATGGCGAGGAAACTTGCGATCTAGGTCTTAGACTTGGAAACTGAGGCTTCTCCTAAAAAAGTTTGGGAATCATCATCGTAGTAAATGGTAGCCATAACAGCCCATTATACCAAAAGTTCCTAAATAGCAGGAAACACACCTTCTGCTTCTCTGTATCGTAGTTAGCTCTGTTTCCCCAACATATCATCAGGCTCAATGGATATTTGTTGAATTGCACTAAACTTGATCAATTCAATACGTATTGTCCTCTTGGAGTGGACATTGGGAAGTGACGTGGGCCTGCTCATACTTCTTAAGCACAGAGATTGCTACCCTGCCCTTATTCTTACAAAGATGGAAGAAATATTGCTCCAGGCAAAGATAGCCCTTTTTGTCAATTTATTTTTCTAATTAAATGCAGGCATACTGGAAAAGGAAGGAAGATAGAGGAAATAAATTACTGCAGATAATGTTAATGAAATATGATTTGAATTTCTAAGCCATGGCCTAACTACATTTCCTTTTTGATTAGGTTACTTGCTTGGCTAATGAGGGAATACGGTAAACTGCGTGTCTCTGGGTTTCAGCAAGACATTCGCCAGGATCTCGGAACGGTGTGACAGCAGAAATTGGTGGATTTGTAGCAAGCCATGTATATAGGGCTGTTTAGTGTCAACCTGGGAAGAGGTCTGTGGTGGGCTGCCTCCGGGCTCATTCATATCCTTGGATAAATGAAGACACGATGATCAAATCTGTGATGGCATGAAAACGAGAGGCACAGCAACATGCGGATGGTAGAATTAAGACATTTACAAAAGCACTGGACATTGGGATGATGGTGGCTCTGCCAACTCTAACAGGATAGCGTTCTAAAAGGATAAACGTAAGGTCCAATAAACTGGTTGGGTAAAGTGCAGGATCTGGAGATACGGCTTAACAACATCCATAGAAAAAACTCAGGGATTTTATTTGACGGTCAAATGGATTTATCATAAAGATAAAGAAGCTTCAACTTTAAGGTCCCTCACTGGCAAGGGTGTCTCCCAGGCCCTGCAGTTAATTGTATATTAATAATTTGGGGGGGGTTGTTTTCTACTTAAAGGGAGCCCCCAAATTATGTAAATTACAGAGCTCCTGAAAGCCTGTATCCTCTCCCCACTGATATTTAATTGTGAATGGTATTAGTCAAAAGTTTCCTTTAGACTAACTTAGTAAAAGACTGCATTATTGAAAACTACAGAAGTCATGACTCTCACAATCCTAACCTGGCCAATGATCCCTGGAGTATGGTGTCCAGTGTGAGTTATGACATTTTAGAGAAACCAGATCACAAACGAGCAAGCAAACATATTGAAACAAGTCTCCTTGCTGGCTCCTTCTTCACGGCCATAACCTCGAAATGCTAGACCTCGACCCTTTTCTCTTCTAAGACATTGCTCTTTCTAGATCATTTCATCTATGCTCTCATATATATTAATATGATAGGATATATTAATTTGGAAGCTGATGATGGCTTCCAAATTGACACATCCAGCCAGCCCTGCGTTCCCTGAGCTCTGGACCCGTAGATCCAACTTGATGTTTGGTAACACAGGGCACAAAAGCATGACCAAGACTGGGCTTGTGAATTTTCCGCATACCCATTCCATCTCCCCTTCCTACCCATGAAACAAGCTTCAAGGACAGTGACCAGGGAATGTAAGGAAGCTTTCATATCTGGGTTTATGAAGAATGGTGGGTGGAACTAAAAATAATTAATCTGGAAGAAAAAAAATGGCAGCATTAGGGAAGGCACGTGCCTAAGACATTGTCAGGTGGAATAGAGATCACGTTTCTTCCTTGAAGATACAATGAGACAAATAAAGAAACACTTTCTCACAGAGAGACTAAAAACTGTCCCCAGGAGACGGTGATTATCGCATCCTCAGATTTCAGGGAGGGATGGATTGGCCAGAAAATTGTTTTAACTCTAAATTCTAGCTTTGTAGTTGACCTCCACTGACTAAGACTCCCAAAAACCTGAAGCTCAAAATGCAGTGATAATTCTATTTTTAAGTCCATTTTTTAAACGATACTCTCATTCAAAAATGTATCATTTTTGTTTTTCGAAAGTTGTGTTTCTAATTTCTCTGGAGGGGTGAGTATGTACTGAGACGGGATAGTAAGAAGCTAGGAAAATTCCTCGGCAAGTGAAATAGGGAAACTGAGGCAGATAGCTGAACACAAAGGTGCACAATTTACAGCCAGGTGCAGATGGTCCCCAAGGCCCCCCACCCCACCAAGGCCCTGGCTGGGGGCAAAACTGGGAAAACAAGGACCTCATCCCCAGGGTAACCTCTCCTGCCCTGGCCTTTCCTTCCTAGAGATAACATCCAGGCCTCAGCTGTGTTTCAGCTTCAGGCCCCAAAAAACAGCAAAATCGGGCTAACTGCAATGACTTAAGACCCCCTGCCCTGTGACTGACCAATCAAGGGACACCCTGGCCCTAAAAGGGCACACCTGGAAAACTGATGAATAGTCTACTGAAGCCCTCCCCTGAGGCCTCCCCTAAGATTCCTGCCTGCAAATGGGAGATAAAAGCATCAAGACAAAGGACCCAGGCTCTGGAGAGCAGTCTGCCCCATTCCCTTCCCTTTCTTCTTCCCCTACTTCTTCCCCCACAGGCAAGCATCTCCTAAATGCTACTGCAATGGGCAGCTGGCAGCTTGTCCCAGGCTAATCCCCTGAACCTGTCCCCAGAGCCCCCTTTTCTCTGACTTTCCAGAGAGCTAAGGCAGCCCCGCCTGGGAGCTCTCCTGTTGTTTCTTCTACGCTAAGCCCTTCCCTGTTTCACTGCCCCCAGCTTTAATAAATGTATCATCATAGTCACCCAGACTCCTGTTGTGAAATCCTTCCTCCACAAAGTCAAGAACCCACGCATTGCAGCTGGCCCTAGGCAGGCCCACTCGGGGCCAGGTCCCTGTCCCGAAACATGTATCAGGGACTAGATAAAAGGAACAAAACTGGACACCAAATGGCCTTGAAGGTCCCTTTGTTACTGAGTCATTCTGTACTCAAACCCTTTTTCCAGTGCGACTACAGGCGATCGCAGCTCTAAAAGGCTGGTAACCATTGGTCTTGTCCAGCGATTTTCAACCTATTTTTAGCTGTGGCAGCCTCTCTTCAAAGTCCACAAGGCCAAAGGATAAAGCCTGACTTGGTCTGGTGGCGGCAAGAGGAAAAGAGTGGTGAATTCTACCCAACGTTCTCCCCTTCTTTTACCTTTCCCCCACCCGCAACACCACTGATCTAGCCCGTTCTCGACAGTCACAGAGATCCCTTCCCACATGTGTTGAACATTACTTTCTCCAAAATATTTGGGTGAACTTATGGGGCAGGTAGAGGAGACCGTGATAGAGTCTCCGGCCTCAGCAATGCCTGGCTGAGCATAATGAAGGTGTATGCTCTTCAGCACCCACCCCAGTGATTACAAACCGTGGGGCACCTGCCCTTCTGTAGTGCTCACATTCATCAGTTAGAGCCGCTTCTTTTTCTTCAGTAATTAGGGGTCAATTCTGATAGGTGCACTGTCCATTGTGCTAAAATTCTACTTCCATGGGCTAATAAAAAGGGATTTAAGCAGGAATTTCACAACACTATGTTTTACTTAAAGAGAGCATGGGGTATATTATTTGGGGTCTGGATGGATGAATTGTGATACCTCCTTATTTAAAATTTGGGCAATGACAAACCCTTTTGTGTATATTCTTCCTCTGTTCAATTTTACTGGTATGTGGCGGGGGGAGAGGAGGAACAATGACATGGGACAGAAACCAGCCACTAGAAGCTAACTGCAGAATGGCACAGGAATGCAGGGGAGGCAACCATGCACATAAATGAGCTGATGGTTCGAGCTGAACTCAGAGCCTACCAGCAGGCCAGTTAACCCACCCACCAGTGTTACTGGGCCACAGGGCAATTTCCAGGTCTTCACAGCTCTCTCCCTTCCCTGGGGCACGGTGCTGATAGTGTGCGACCTCTGATCTACCAGACAAATGCCCACCTGCCCTCAGGCACAAAATGAACACGGGTACACAATCTTGCAAAAGATTCCAACTTCAAAGTAATCGCGCACCAATTTTCGGACAGCAGCTAGAGTGAGAACTGTAGTTCTACCTTGGGAATTTCAATGCCAATGAACAAGGTTTACCGGGCCTTTACAGTGCATGGGGGTGCAATGGATTTGAGATGGAGGATGACCTGCCTTGGAGGAAGACAGATCCCAGGCTCCGGAGAACATGGCCTTGGGGCCCCTTCTCACCGCCGTGAGCAGCTAGGACTATATGACCCAGATGGCAATGCTAAGTAAAATGTTCCTTTCCACAGTTTTTTTTATTCCTGCACCCCCAGTGGGTAGATATTGAAATGTGGTTATGTCACCCAACCAGTCTTTTTATAAAAGCTTCCAGGTGAGCCAATGGAGCCGAGCAGTTTATTTACAGCTCTTGCCAGTGATGAAAAGTACACGGAGACCTCTCTGGGAAGCACAGTCTGAGGAAGATTAATGCAGAAAGACAGATGGCCCTTCATAACGCCCTTGAGACCGAGAGGCCGCCATCTCAGGAAGTTCCCAGGAAGACGGTTTTAAATAGATGTGATAGCCCGTCCTGTCGGCACCTCCCTCAACGCTCCCTGTGGAAATCTGCTATCAGCTCCGGGCAGGCCCCAACCTGCCGAGGGGACAGCCCGAACTGTTTCTTTAACTACCATAAGCAAACAAACAAGATGAAAGAGGCACAGTATTTTGGAAAGAGAAGTTGCCCAGCCAGGATAAGTTCTCCAGCAGAAATAACCAAACTAAAATCTTCATTCTCATTTTCCTAAATATCACTTTTGTAATCTAGTTTTCAGTACTTTGCACATATCATCCTTGATAAGATATATTCATTAGAAATGTTAATGATCTGGCTTCAGTCCAGCTACTTCAACTCTCTTCTTGCTTGGGGCATGAATGTGAACCATGAGTGTGCCCATTTTCCTACAGGTATCCTTTTTCGAACCCTCTCTTTTTGGGGGCTGTTCACACAGCCCCATTTCAAACACTGGAACCAAACATTAGATCAGGAAAAGTAAGTTCAAGTCCTGAAAGAGAACAAGGCAATTAAATCCTACCAAAAGCCTAAGAGATTTTTAGAATATTCTTTCAGAAAACAGGAAACCTGCATTTTCTTTTGGGCTCATTTCAAGTGTTTCCATCATTTTTGCCATCTGTAAAATGCTGACTGTTCCAATCCTCCTCCATCTGTACCTCGGGCCATTAAAAATGCTTCCAATTAATTATAGACGAGGGCTCTAAATTCTTTTGGGGATGAGCGAGAGAATTACAGTACGTTGGGTCCCGGTTTTGCTTATTTCAAAGGTGGTGTGACATTCCCTCCCCTCCTTCTTCTTCTAGCTCCCTGGAGTGCTTTCAAGGAGCAGCCTGAGGCTACAACAGTAACAAAGCAACTGTAAGGCTCAGATACTCCCAGGCAGGAGCCCACCTCTTGATCAGTGAAAATCTCTATGAAGTTCTGGAAGGAGAAAGAGCCAGACTGAAGAATGAGCTCTCCGGTGTTTTCAAAGCACTGCCCCGTCAGCACAAGCAACTTGTGTCGGGCGGCGTCCGTGATCATTAAGCGCACCTGAAACAAAGCGCAGGGTACAGGACATGAGTCAGCAGCACCGCCGTTCCACCTCCAGGACAGGGTTAGCCCTGGGAATGCTTGATGTTTGTAGCTGACAGAAATCATCCGTTCCCTCCCTGGATATTTAGATTTCCCCTGGGGAGCAGGGCAGAGCCAATGGCTGTGGTCATCAGCTCGCCCATGAGGCCATTTTCAAGTTTGGCTACAACCAAGACAATGGTGGTAGTTGGCTTTCTCCCCCTTAGTTTCCTTGTCTCTGTCAAAGCTGTCTCCATAGCTGGTGATCATTTGTTCCACAGCTGTGTCTGTTAGCAGCATGTGGGCTGAGACTTAACAAATATCTCACAGGCTGGGTCACAAGTACAGTCCAGGTCCCCCAACTGCTGCCTCAGGAAACAGAAGTTTCCAACTAGGGTCCCCAGGCAGCCCCTCCCATCCAGGATCCCTTTCCTTCCAAACCACACACCAAACACACAGCCCCAAGTACAGCCTACAATGGGATCAGCGAGGTATCTAACATCAAGGTACCTCACATGGAGCATAAACAAAAGGCTGCCCCTGAATGGGAATCTTTTAAACAGAATTGTAAATTGTTTGCACTAAAGAACTCCGCAAACTTAAAGTGGTAGGACGCCAGCCTGTCCTTAGCAGAAACCCCGTTCTAAGCACCAAGGTATTCATTCTACACCAATTCCGCTCAGGGACAGACACAAAAGTAAACAGGCCACAAGGACCCACTGCTTCCAACCACCCCACAGCCTAATCAAGCAAACACAAGTACTGAGGTACTTGTTCCAGCCCCACCTGCCCCATAGGTAAGCCTGAATTCCTTAAAGAAATCCCCCCCCTTTTTTTTTCTTTTTCCATTTCTCACAGCTATTTCAGGCAGTCTGGCTGGATATATAGCCATCCTCCACCTTTTTTCACATTGTATTTACTCCCTGAATCGGTTAGTCACAGAGAGATGCTGGCCTATCAGTGGCCTCAACTTTGTGCCTGAATGGATTCTCAGAGAGGTCCCGAGGTCCTGCTAACCTGAAGCAGGAGAAAGTGGGATCAAAACCAGCTACAGAATGATAGCCAAAAAGTGGAAGCAAACCAAATGTCCATCAGCTGATCAACAGACAAACAAAATGTCGTGCATCCGTACAATGGCGTCGCACTGAGCCATAAAAAGGAATGAAGTACTGACATATGCTACGATGTGGATGGAGCCTGAAAACAGTATGCTCAGTGAAATGAGCCAGGCATGAAGGGCCACATATTGTATGATTTCATTATCTGAAATATTTAGAACAGGCAAATCCATAGGGGCAAAAAGTAGGTTAGTGGTTGCTAGCAGCTGGGGGAAATGGGGAATAATTGCTAATAATTGTAGTGTTTTGTGGGGGGTGATGTTTTGTAATTAGTGGGGGCGGTTGCACAACTTTGTGAACATACTAAAATCCACTGAATTACTCACTTTCGAAGCATGGATTTTGTGGGATGTGAATGGTGTGGTATGTAAAATATCCCAATGTAACAAAAGAGGCTACACAGTCACAGAGACGCCCAAAGCGCAGGCAGAAGAGACCCTTCAGGTAATGGGGGCCCCCAGTGACTGTGGCTACTTCAATGTCCAAGAAGCAACTCAATCTCAAAAGTGCTAAGCCATAATAAAGGAAAGGGTAAATGGAGATCCATCAACTCCTCTGGCCTGGGTCAGAGATTCTCGGCTTTAGCCAAGTTCCTATCTGACAGTGGGCTCTCAAATACCCTGTTGATCTCTCTGGCAAAAATTTCGTATGATGGAAATAGTAACATCAGTAATAAGAACAGCCAACATTTATATTCAGTTGTTATGTGCCATGCTGTGTTCTAAGTACTCCATATTCCTAAGCACAACATTAAATATAAAAATTAAATGTAAGCACTGTGTAATCTCCATTTCACAGAGGAAATGGAGACAAACAGATAGTAAATACCTTGCCCAAGGCCACCAGCTAATGAGTAGAGCCTAGGCAGTCTGGTACCAGAGGTCACACTCCTGACTGCTAGGCATCTTGCCTTTCCACAGTGGTACGGGGGTGGGCAGGACAGATCTGAAGGGGGCTTGCATCTGAGATGTCCTTTTTCTCCAAATTTGGGTCCTGGATGTCCCAGCCTGCGGGCTTGCCATCTATTTCCCCTGCTGCATCCTAGCAGAATCCATCCCAGCAGCACACCTTCCACATATAGCCAAGATTTCTACCACTGGCCTTGATAAAATATCCCAGTTCTGGAATATTCTTCCATTTTGTCCTTAGTAGGAAGGGTAGTCTGGGGTGCTGTGGATAAAGAGAACCAGCCACTGACTGGACCCAGCATCCTGAACCAAGAACTTTTCTTTCCCAGTCCCTCCCTGCCACCTGCCCCAGTCCCTCCAATCGGCTGGGTCCTGCCCACTGCGGGAGGCTCTGCCTGAGACACTGCAGCGCTGCCTGCGTACCTCAGTGCTGACTGCTTCATCTGAAGGGTTGATCAGGACCACTGTTTCTAAAACGTCACTTCGGTGATGAAGGATCTTTTGTCCTGCAGGCACAAAAACACAGACAAAAGAGGAGACCTTTAGTTTTTCCAGATTAAAACCTTACCCTCCTCCCACCCCCAGCCCCGACAGCTTCCGGGGCAGCTGACGCATTTCTGCTTCTGAAGAAGCACCAGGCACCGAGATTCTCCACCTCATCTTGGGAAACACAATTGATGTGACTAAGCAAGAGGGTGCAGGC
This sequence comes from Mormoops blainvillei, assembly GCA_004026545.1. Classification (NCBI taxonomy): domain Eukaryota; kingdom Metazoa; phylum Chordata; class Mammalia; order Chiroptera; family Mormoopidae; genus Mormoops; species Mormoops blainvillei. The sequence goes on along the minus strand of PVJD01002416.1, from coordinate 96,131 downwards.
CCCAGCAGGTTTCTCCAGGAATCGGGTCCGTGTGGTCCAGGGCTCCTCCCGCTCTCATAACCCCCTAGTTTTCATGGTTGATCTCCAGGCTGTCTGATGGTTAATGGCGGTTTTCATCTGAGACAGGGGTGGACGCCAGGAAAACTCCACGGGGCTCTTGACATTTCCTTTCTCATGGTAATTGGGGATGTTTCTCCCTATCAGCCTTTCTTCTGGTGAGAACTGTGCTGAGATTAATTAGGAGCCTTATTGTGAAATGAATGACATCCAGAAACCCAGCTAACAATTAGCCCAACAACCAGAATGGCTGTCTGAGGCAGGCTTACAGGCTGTTGGGGTATTCATTAATTCGTTCACTTGCTCATAGGAAAGTGGGGAAACTGTGAGCAAATGAAACATGGAGAACAGCTCTCCTGCTGGACAGGGGGGCCAAACTCTCCCCTAAATACAAGCAAAGTTGAGGGAGAACAACAAAGCAAAGTGTGTGGGAAGGAAGAAGCCTGGCTAAGGAGGGTTGAAATTCTGCAATGTTTTTGGCTCCACAACCCTGACTTCCTGCACTTTCGAGACTCTAGGGACATCCTAAGCTGAAACCACCTCCAGCTGCAGTGGACTGAGGCCCACGGATAATCTACAAAGGCTGCCCCTCCTTAGACAATGAGATGAAAGGGATCAGGCGATATGTGGCCAGAGGAGGTGATACAGGCTCTACCAGTGGATGAAGGACAAAAAAGACATGTGAGAGGCAGGCACATGGTTGGGAGGGGAGATAAGAACATGTCTGCTGATTGGAAGCACAGCGAAACTTGGACAAAGGGAGGAAATGGAATAGAATCTGAGGAAGACAGACACCAAAGAAGAGAAACACAAGAAGAGGGAATGACCAAAAAGCAACTGTTTTCCAGGAAAATAGTTGGGCATTTCTTAAAAAAGCTAAAACAGAATTATTACATGACCAAGCCATTCTGCTCCTCAGTGGACTAAACGTGGGGGCCTGAAGAGATGCCTGTACGCTGACATTCACTGCAGCATTAGTCACAACAGCCAATGTCTACCTGTGGATGGAACAGACCGTGGTATGCCGTGCAGTGGACTACTATTCAGACATACAAAGGAATAAGTCCTGATACACACAACATGGGTGAGCTCTTAAAATATTATGCCAGGTGAAATAAGTCAGACACAGAAGGACAAATACCGTACGATCCCATTTACATGTAATATCTAGAATAGGCAAATTCATAGAGTCAGAGAGCAAATTAGAAGTTATCAGAGGCTGGGAGAGAGGGAATGGGAACTGAGTGCTTACTGGGCACAGAGTTTCTGTTTTGAGTGATGAAAAAATTGGGGAAATAGAGGTGATGGTTGCACAACATTGTGAATGTAATTAATGCCACTGAACTGTACATTTTTAAATGGTTAAAATGGCAAATTTTATGTTTTCTATATATTTTATCAGAACTGAAAAAATGAATAATGTAATAGACCAAAACCTATTGCATAGTACTTTTTAAATGGGAGAATTGTATGGTATGCAAATTGTAATTTCAATAAAGAGGTTTCTTTAAAAAGCAGTCCAGGGTACACAGCTTAGGGCTTTTTTTCTTCCTATCATCAAGGACCAGAGCTACTATGGAACTGCCCCATGTCGAAACACCACCATTGCATCATCAAGCCTGTCCTCTTCCATTGTCTTACCTTTCCTAACAGCCAATATTTACCAGTAGACCCCACATTAAACGTGGAAGGAGCCCAGACTAAACACTAAAGCTGCCAGGCACTGTTCTAAGCACTGCACCTGTACTGATTCATTTAATCCCCAGAAGAGCTCAGTGACAGAGGTATTAATGGTCCCTTTTACTAGAACAATGATGTCTATAAAGACAATGAACTAGCCCAAGGCCACACAACTAGTAAGAGCCAGGACTTGAACAACGCACTGACGTTAAATGCCAAAGAAGAGCTAGGGAAAAATCCAGAGGAATAAAATCAGAAATGTGCTTAAAGAAGCAAGAAGCCAGAAAGCATCAGGAGAATATTATACCCCCTCCCCAAAGAAACAGCAAAGGTGGCAGAACACCCACATAAAAGAGAGTAAATTTAAGAGAATGTGTGCAATTCTGTACTCCCAAAACTTGAAAATGAAGAAACCCCAAAACAAAACAATGTCACACAATTTGAGCAGGCGAAGGACTCTGCCTTAAGAAAAGTAATTCAACTCAGCCCTTGGAAAAAACATTCGCTTCTGAATGCCAGAGTCTATGCTTTGCTGGACATTGCTTTTTGGCTTGGTTGTTTTTGCTTTTGACAACCATGTGCATTTAAAGCTCAAGCAAAAGAACATCAAATTAAACAAGCAAATGATAAAATGACAACCAGCCAAACACAGAAAACAAACTGTCCCCTAAGTCCTTCCATTAGTAGCCTCTGTGAGACAAAGACTTCAGGGGCTTCACAAGCACTAAGGTGAAACAAAATTAAGCAAACGCTTAAGACCAAGGAGAAGTGAAAGGCTGTTTCCTTGATCAAACTTTTGACCTGACTGTTTTCAGGCAGCATAATGCCACAGTTTGGCTGTAGTTATTACTATATTCTGCAGGAACCCATAAAAAACAGACTTGGCTCCTTCCGCAAGAGATGGTAAGGAAATCAGTCCCCTTCTTCCCTACGTGACCTACATGCTGCCCCAACCCTGCCAACTGCATCCTTCCAGATGCAGCATCTAAGCAGTAGCCCGGCCAGCCCAGCCCAAGCCTTGGCCCACCCAGTGAGCCCTTCCCCAGACACGCCCTGGCAGGGGACTTCTTACCATCCACAAGAAGTTCCTTTCTTCTGTGGCTTCATCACTCACAAACAAAACAAATGCCATGTGACAGCGGCCATGTACCTCTACTCCTTCCAAGTCAATTTTCAGACCTCTTTGCCGAGGAATTCAACTAAGGATGTTCCTCTTGTCCATCTTTGGAAATACTGACACAGCCGTGCACCAAGCTGCCGGGGCTGCTCCTTCAACAAAAGCCTTTTGATAGGAATGGATTTGAATGAAGGAGGGGGTTTAAAGAGAGAAACTTCGAGCTCTTGTCACAGCCAGACTGTTGGCCAGATTCTTTTCCCGACGACGTAACCAGGGGCTGGGCCTGCCTGAGGGGCCGGAACGCTGAGCCCTGTCCCTGGCGTCCCCGTGGGATGCCAGCTCTTCAGGCGGCAGGCGGCTCTGGGCTCCGGCTGCTGGGACGCTTACAAAGTTGCATATTTGGGGAATGTTTCACACTGGGAAACGGGCCAGGCACTCTGAAGGAGAGGCCACCACCCGCGCCTGCAAAGGTCTCATTCGGTTGCTTCAGAAAATACGTTCCCAGGAAAGAAAGACAACACGGGGGCAGCCTCTCTCTCCACCATTACAGATTGCATTCTGCAGAATCAGCTCACAGGGGAAGCCCGATGAGTAGGTACCTCTCCTCAGCGGTGGTTGAGGGACACAAAAGCAGGGCTCGGAGATGGAATGACTGTTACCATTGCTTTGATAAGACAGTCTTGGAGGGCTCCCTACAAATTTGGTGTAATTGTGAAGGCTCTACCTCAGGGAAGTGAAGGGGGGAGCTGTTATGCGACACAGGAAAAGGGGTCTGCTCCACCTTAGAAACAACAGAGGATGGTCTGGGGACCCCCTGAGACATCAGGAACCTTGCAGACACTGAGTCTGTATATTCCTAAAGGCCATGCTTGAAACTCAAAGTCTGTAGTTTTCAGTTATTACTGGGACTGTTTTCCTTTTTGAACATTGAATCTATGTCTTTTAAGGTTGGGCTATTCTAGTGGCTTATGTTTTATTATATTCAGGTGACTCTGAAATTGCTTAAAACAAAATGTTATTTTCTAGGTGTATAATTTGTGGGATGTTTATGGGCTCTCTTCTTCACAGAGTTTGATATTCACCTCCTCTCCCTCTCCTCCTCTTCCTCCTCTTCCTTCTTCTTCTCTCTCCCCACCCCTTGGTTTTGAAGAGGCTAACCATGGCTGAATTCAAAGACACCCAGTGCTGAGGCACAGCCACAACCAAACCTCCACAAAACTCACACACAGCTGACTCATCTCTCCAACACACAAGAGCCCCAGAACACAGTGGCTGAGGAGGTTGTAACATCTCTGCTGGGGCCAGAGAACACCCAAACCAGTCAGCCCGTGAGGCGGCTGCTGAAGGACGTAGCCAGGCACAAAGGAGAGAACACGGGGCCTCAAGTGGCAGCTGCGCTCAGAAAAAAGGAAAACCCTTGATAAAAATCATAACTAGTAATGCTAAAACCTTTTCAATTGTCTTTAAGTGAATGAGAACTCTGTAGGTCTTAAGGATAAATATTTAATTTCTATTTCCATTAATGATCACAATCTAGACATTTATTTCTGGAACTCCCTTCTCCTGAAAAATGAACATGTTGCAAGCATAATTCAGAAACAGAAACTGAAGAATAAAGAAGGTCTCTGATGTGCTTTGGGCGTGGAGGGGAGCAGACAAGGAGGGTCCTGAGTCCCTGAGATGGGCAGAGTGGTAACCAGAACCAAGTCAGGGCGAGGCCGTCAGCAGAAGGGCCCTCGTGCGCACCTACCCCCGCCCCTCCCTCCATCAGCTCGCACCGCTGCCGCATCTTCACCCACCCTGCTCCTCCGGCACCTTGCCCAGGTGAAACCAGAGTGGATTCTTTTTGGAAAAAGCATTTGACATTGTGACTCAGGACTAGAAACATGTCCAATGTGAAGAAGCAGAAATCTTAGGGTTAAAGAAGTTTCTAGAGTTAGAGGGGGAAGTGCATGAGGTAAAGGACTAGGATTATTTAGCTAAAAGTAAGGGTTGGTGGATCAAGAAAAGGCCGGGAGCACAAAACATCTTGACATTAAAGTCCATCTTCATTGGGAGGGAGGGAGGGAAGGAAGGAGAGAAGAAAAATGAGAGCAGTGAGAGTTCTTCAACTCTACCTCTTCACCAAAGTGGATCTGCAAAGAGGAAACATCTCACCTCCAACCCCACATGCCAAAAACATTCCCCAGGTTAATTTTAGATAAAGAGATAGAGGAAAGCAAGAAATGAAAAGTACTCAGTGCGGTAACTAAAATTAATTACCAGCAGCTCTCCCAGCAGCTTTTCATAAAAGCATTTTGTTTGGAATAACATCCCGGCCTCCTTTCTGCAGGAATCCACGTAGTCACGTCAAGCAAATGTGTTAAGAGATGGGTGAAGTCTGAAGAGAAAGGAGGCTGGTGTGGCGGAAGGAGGGATACCTGCATCAGCAGTTTTCCAGTGAATCTCCTCTTTCCCAGAGCCCTCACAGGTGTCCTCTCTGTCCCTCACAAACAACGCTGGGCACGGAGCGGGCCCCAGGCCCCAGGCCCAGGCCCCGCCGGGCAGGAAGATGTCTCCCAGGCTCCCTTCTCAGAGGGAGGAGGGCAGCAGCAAGCAGGAGACCTCATAAGCAGCATCGAGGCCTGTTCCCCAGAGCTTTCGTGGTTCTCTCTGTGCTTCTATCCCACCTCATCATTCCCAAGTGAGAAAAACAGAGAGAGAGAAAGAGAGAGAGGGAGAAACGGGGGTGAACCCGGCTTCCGCGAGGCCACAATCCGCAGGTCTTCCCCAGGTGCCCAGAGTGAGGGCTCGGAGGATCCTGGTCTAACAGAAGAGTGCCCTTGTTCCTTGGAACATGAAACCACCTCAGAGCTGGGGGAGAATGTGACCATGAGGCAGGGCTAGACAACTGAGCCCCTGTCGCCTGCCACTGAGGCACTCTTGAGAAAACACCGGTCCTGGGAGACTTGGTATCTCCTGACTGCAGGTCCCCGAAGACTAGGTGTCAGCAGAGAACACAGAGAGCCGGCTGCTACCCGGAGGTTGTGCAGATTCCCCCTCGAGGGAAGTCAAACTCATAGCTGGAGGGGGTTTGATTTCCCGTCATCCCTCGCACATCAGAATCAACTCGTCACCTGTCACATCCCTTGGTTTCAGAAGCTCTCAGCAGGAGGCTGGGACAAGGAGCCTTTCTAGGCTGTCAGAGGCAGCAGGGAACATGGGGAGAAGGATGCCGAAAGAGGCCGGTTTTCAGGTCGCGCACACACTGGAGCAGCTTCTGCGTGCTTTGTGCTATTTTACCTGGACCAGAATAATATCTAAATACCACACGAATGCTTGGAGGTGGTTAGTGACAGCACCTAATTCTTTAAACACCACAGAGCCCATCATAAGAACACAGCAGGATGCCCTGGTAGGTGTGGCTCAGTTGGTTAGAGCATCATCCTGTAAAACAAAAGGTCACAGGTTTGGTCCCCAGTAGGGGCACCAGTGAAAGGCAGTTGATGGATGTTTCTCTCCCTCCCTTCCCCTGTAACCATGTCCTCAGGTGATGATTCAAAAAAACAAAAAATAAAAAAGAACACAGCAGGAAACCCTTCCATATGTAGAGTGCTTTAGACTTCTCAAAGCATTTTGTCCTATGGATGGTACCTTGGTTATCGTCCTAACATTCCTGTGAAGTGGTGGGGACAAGTATTATTACCCCCTCTTCATGGACCAAATATCTGAGGTCGAATGATGTGCTCAAGGCTCACAGACAAGGTGAGAGGGCAGAAGGCGGCTCGTGGCCAAGGTCGTGACACTATTCTTTTCTCTGTCTTCTGATCCACTCTCAGCCAGAATTAAGGTTTTCAAGGGGATGCCAAAGTTTCCCTTTGTGAGAGGTGACCATGCAGCCGGGGTCAGCCACTGGTCAGCCAATGCCCGCTGAATCACGGCCCCCTCCGGCGGGCATGCTGGCCTCCCACGCACACCCCGGGGCCAATTCCCTCTTTGTTTCTGCTGAACAATCAGAGCCCAGTTCTCTCCCACCTTCCCCCTAATATTCCTGGAAATGGCATATCTTTTCTGCTGGAAATAAATTTTTTTATTTCTACATTTGTTTCATCTCTCGATGTATGTTGCTGTGTGTCATATGGCCCTCCAAATTTTCAGTGCTTGTTTTTTTTTTTAAGAGAATAAAAACTTGAATCCCTTTCTAAATGAGTTCAGGAGACTTTGTAAATAATTGTTTTAATGTAATAACTTGATCATTGCTTGGGAGTTAAACTTTTTTTTGGACCTTAGATATCTTTTTGTTATAGAGTTTTGTCGTCACAGAATTTGAGCCTATTAACTATTTTTCCTTTTTTGTTGTCGTCAGTTAGGTTTTTCACGTGTCTGCTAGTCCTTCGCCCCATCCTTCTCTTGGTTTCTCTGCCACCCTCTGATGTATACTTCCCTGTCTTGCCCAAAAAGGCAAACAGCCAAACACCCCAGGCTTGTCCTCACCGTGTTCACTGCACCCAGAGATGAACTAGAAGCCTTCGGTGACAGCCAGGCCAGCTTTGCTCCTGGTAGGAGATGGAGGCTCGTTCACCTTTCCACACCCTCTCCTGTCCAACCATTGACACTAGGAGAGCCTGTAGGGGATGGGAATGCCAGCTGCCAACAGATCCGAGTCCTTTGGCAGGGTTCTCACTGCGCCCTCTTTCTGAGTCCTCTCCTTGGGGTTTTCCTCCTACCTAAGCTCATTCTCATAGGTTCTCACTTCCCTTTTCCCTCGCCCTTTCTTACGGTCCTCACGGCGGAGGAGTATCAGTGCAGGCTATCCAGGTTTAGGAGTGAGAGAGAGTGGAGAAAAGAAGTTTCAGAGAATGTTTTTGAATCTCACTGGTCTTCTCCCGCCTTCCTGTATTTCCTGTTTGTTAATACAGTGTGAATTATGGACAAAGGACACAGTCTTCTGGAGTTTAATTCAGGTGAATCTGTGCTACCTTCATAAACCGGCATTGAAATTCAAACATAAATGCAACGCTCTCCCTGTTTTAAGGAAAAGATAGTTTAACAGCGGGACTCAGAGTTTGGACAGCACCCCATTTAGGAAATGCAAGTCAGAAGTAGTGTCTGATACGCAGCAGGAGTTCAGCCAATATTTGATCAAGGAATGACTAACAAAAATGGCTAAGATATATTGAACACCTGTCCTGGGTCAGGCCCCAGCCCATGTTCTTAATGTGTGGTCGTCACATTTATTCTGCACATTAACCCCATGAGAAGAGCCCTAGTCCTGTTTTCCAGATGAGGAAAATGACGCATAAGGCAGTTAGGCAACAGCCCAAGGGAGTAGGTAGTGGAGCTAGGATGGAAACTGGGCGGTCAGTGCCCAGAGCCCAGGCTCTTGGCTAATAAGCCACTTTCAAAGGGAGCGTGACAGACAGACAAGGGTGAGCTTGCTGTGGGGCACGCCGAGTTGGAGGTTCCCATGGGAGAGATCCGGATGACTCCGTCCAGCAGGCAGCAGGGGTGTGGGTCTGATGCTTGGGCACAGGCCGGGCCAAGAGCACAGCTCCAGGAGGCACCGGTGTGTTTTTTGGTGATGCCGCAGGAGACCACGGGAGGAGCCTTTTGCTGAGAAGAGTCTTGCGAAATACCATTATTTAAAGGACAGGCAAAAGCCAGGGAAAGTCCAGGAAGGTGATGGAGAAAAAGCAGGTGAAGTGACGGTGCCACGCCTCCTCTGCTCACCTTCACCCCCATCCCGAGGTAACCTGGAACCACAGTGCTGTGCCAATTTGCAAACTTAAACCACCTCTGCATACAGGACAGTTGAGGCAGACTATTCCAAAGACATTACATAATCCCAAAATAATTCTTACCTGTCTTTCAACTTCAACCCCAAACATACTCACTTGGACCTACACATCCACTGCTCTGCTACACTGCTTAGCCTGTGGACATAGCCTTAGCTTCTGTCCAGGAGACATCTGCCCGATGGAAGAAAAAGACTGTGGGCTGGCAGGTCTCAGAATGTACTAACCCCCACAATCACCAGAGTTGCTCACTAAAGTGCAGATTTGCATGGTCACCCTCAGAAGGTCTACCTGATCAGGAGGCAGGGGGTGAGGTCTGAAACTGCATTTCTGCAATCTCTCAGGTGATATCGATGGTTCTGGTCCCTTCTTTGAGAAACAAGACAGTGTAAATGATGAATAGGCTACTGATCGATAACAACATAGTAAGTCACCGTATTTAAAATCATCCTCGCATTGTTTTTTATGTATTGCTATCCTAAAGCCTGAACCTGCTGCTAGAATTATTTCCCTCGGGAGCAATGGTCATTAAGGGCTCAAACAACTTTTCCCGGTTAAGTATCGATTCTCAAACCATTTGACAGTTTTATCTGACATTTAATTTGCCATCAAACTCCTGCCATTGATCAAATCCAGAAAAATGGTTGACCTTTCTCCCTCATCTGTTACTGTGCAGAACCAAATCATCACACTGCTCACCCTCAAAGCCAGCTGCCTTAAAAACAAAAATCAATTTAATCCTTCTGGTACTGGCTACTGAAAAGGAAGCAGAAAAAGGGAAATGCAAACAGCTGACATAACAAGTATTATACCTCATATCTAACAGTTACCAATCCTTTGGAAGCCCCTAGCCCTAGGCCAGAGAAAAATGCCATGAGTTGGTCTTTTCCCAGTAAAGTCTCAAGGGGCAACGCTACCCAGCCGTGGCAGCATCAGGCTGGGCACAGCTACCAGCTTGGTGATCTGCCAGGAAGGGTTTTCCTAAGGTCAAGATCCTGACCGTGGAGGATGAGGCTCAAGGGACCTGAGATCTGGTCTTAGCTGAAGTGGTGCCTCAGCTGCCACCATCTGTAACAAGTAATAGAACAGTGGATGGATGCCTAGGGTCCTGTGTTCTAGCTGGTATGAGTAAATCTGATTATCTCTTAAAGTATTTGGCATAAAGCCTTAGCCCAGCCCAAGGGAGCTGTGATTTTTATTGTGTGTTTTAGTTTTGTTTATTTATATACAGCCTCATTCAGCAAGGGGAGGTTGAGACGGCTCATTTGCACGTGCTGACGGAATTGGTACATGTATATTTCCATATTTCCACTTTCCACTGTGGCTGTGTCGTCCAGTCATGGTTCAGTGCTTGGGCTGCCCAGAAAAGTACACCAGTTCTCACTGACCTGGGGCTTCCCTCTACTAGTGCTGAAGTGCAATTCAACCCACACCTGGGCCCCAATTCCTCTTTACTTTCCTGGTCTTTGCTCTCAGTTATGTGCACTGTCTGCTGACTCAAAGTGAAGTTCTACTTCACGCCTGGCCATCAAATCTGGAATATATTCTTTCCGTTTTCGAGGTCTTCTCTTACAATTCATGGTTCCAAGACAGTCTTTCACATTCTCCACAACCTGATTCCTTCCTGTCCTCTGACAGATGGCCCCAGAAGAACCAACATCCCGGCTCATGAGTTTCCCTACTTAGTAAGCTCCTCTTCTTACTCTAGGTGGAGAAGCGAGTCTCTCCAGCCCCTCCTGCATTATCCTTTTCTGCTCTCCGTGTTGCTCTAACAGGAGAAGGGTGCCATTTTTGAAGACTGGGTAAGATACATGAACACAAAGCTTTGGGTAGCTATTTTAGCCCTATTGACTAAAAAGTATATCAGATATTCATGCAACAAAGTCTAGTAGGTTAACTGCTCTGAGCTCGTCTTCAGAGACTGTCACAGACAACACTGAGCCCATGTATGGGGTAGTTCCAGCTCCTGTCAGTGGGCACAGAGGCAGGAAAATTTATCAGAACTTTCTCCAACTAAATTTTTCACCTCTCCTCCCTGAAGCAAATCCAAACCCTACCTTTCAGTAGTAAAATATTTTTTTAAAAGGGCAAAGATGAATTAATTTAGTATTATCCTAGGAACACCATCCATAGAGTTGACCCTCTGTTTTTCGTACAACTTATTTTTAGGGAAAAATATGGAACCTAGCTCACTGCTGACTCAGACCTAATGCAGAATTGCACTCTGATGGAAGGAGGCAGGCCCTTGACTTTCAAGTCTGCCAAAGTGCTTTTCCATTTCACCTAATAGCATTCAATTTCAATCAGTCATACTATTGTAAGTTTATGTGAAATAAACTGGTAATTTACAATACTGATGTCTTCATTTAATTCACACTAAGTAATCTAAATTTTCAGTATATCAGATATTCAAGTTTGCATAAAGGTTTTTTAACAACACCTTTTTTTAAAGGGTGTTGTTTGATGATACCATTTACTGTGCCATAAAATAAGGCATCATGCCCATTTAAATTTAATCCATTCCTTACAGGTCCAGCTCACATTTTATTTCCTCTGGGGAAATTGCCCTGTCCACTTCAATTCTGATTTGCCTTTTCTTCAAAACTTCTGATAGTGATTCATTGTCCCTATACCATGTAACCCAGTTAGAGGAAGTGCATAAAATTCATATGAGCTATTGCATCCAATCAAATTAGAATGTCTTAGTTAACAAAATGCTTTCACTTACTTTCACATAAAGTATCTCATTTGAACTTTCTGTGAAATTGGCAACTTCTGTGTAGATCTCACAGAACCTAGATCAGAGCCTTCCACCTATAGGCATTCAGTTGATAGCTTTGCAAAATAGGACAAATGAAAATATATGTCTCCATAGTTACACACAAACACCTATTCAATTTCTGAGTAGGATTTAACATAATAGAGTACATTGAAATTCAGGCAACAGAAGTGAGCAAATCAGGTATCTACTTTCAGGATCTGAAAAATATATGTCTATGTCATCATTAGCAGGAAGTCTACTGCCATATATAAAGAAGATACCTGTTTAGCTCTTTTTATGTTGTTAGGGAAAAAAGTGGCCAAAAGTGTTAGGAGTTGTTTGTGTTTGTTTTTTGCACAAGTACATTGAACTTTGCCTCTGGTCATTCAGCATTTATTGTTTTCATTTTGATTTTATATTCAATCATAAGGTCTTCACAAGGTCGCCATCACTGGGGTGTCATAGCATGTCCCTATATGACACTCGACCTCTTCTGCGAGACTGTGGCTGAATAACTGCATCTATAGACTTAGGAAAATTTAATGCAGGAAACAAGGGATAAGTACAGCGCCATATATTTCATTAATATTTACTTAACAAGTAGAGGTTTGTTTTTGATAGATTGGATCAAATCTGACTAAGGGGCATTTTCAAGGCACCGATAAATGTATCTTGAACCATCAGATGTAGGTCTCCTAAGGAAAAAAGATCCAAAATGATGCAGAAGTGATTCAGACAAGCAAGCGGTCAAGTAAATTCTACCCTCTTTTGTCGTCTTCTAAGAAAGACTGAAATTCCAGTTTAGAATGAGTTTAGGGAGGAAGACAAATAAACTGAGGATTCTGGGAAAACTTGCTCTGGTGAAAATCTCCAGATTTTCATTTCAGCGGGAAGTAATAGGTTCTCATCAGCAAATCAGCATGCATAGAACCACCTTCTACATTCCTATCTTGCATTATTCTCTACTGGTTATTTTGTATGGATTTATGCACTTGGGATACATGCAATTATCCATACATATGGCAAGCAAAGTTGCTATGATGCATTACTCTCTGCTCTCTCTCAAAAAAAAAAAAAAGAGTGCATGCTGGGAATATGTTTTGTCCCAGTAAAAATGCCACCAGGTAAAGAAGGCAGCTCTGGAGAACGGACCGAGGCAGGCTCCGCCATTGGAGTTCCGGAGTAAAACGGAAAAACAGAACATCTGATTCTGCTCCAGAAAGCAACACTGAACGCCTTTGCATTTATTTTGGAGTGGATGTTGTCGCTGGAGAAGCTAGAAAGGTGAGAGAGCACACTCAGGCAGCTTGTAGAGGGCACTCACGACTCGATTTACACTCAGACACCAGGGAGATGCAAGAGAGGCAGGACTGGCGCCCTCCCGAGCTTGTCGGCTCAGGGCTTTGGAGGAGCAGCAAGATTGGATAGCAGTGGCAGCCAAAGGGAGGCGGGCAGCGCTCGACCTGTTTTCTGGGGTCTAACAAGAGCAGAATCTGACCTTGTTCCCAATTGCCAGCTCCTTCAAGGACAAAAGGACCCCCAAACCGAGGAAACTGTGATGTGGGTCCTGGATCAGGATGAAGGCTTGGGAACCTTTTCTAAAAGAGATGAGAACACTCTGCTCTGCTCCTAATCATAAGGTTGGCGTGCACAAGGCCAGAGCTGGTCACGAGCAGGCTCCTGGCTCTCTCCCAAGTTTGTTTTTTGGAATCCTCGGTACGAGGCTATCCTAGCTGTGCAGCCAGGTACCAAGGGGTTTACTGTACTCCAAAGAGTTATCATGCAACCACACTGAAGAAAAGGAACCACTGTTCATCCTGTCTTCAGGCAAATCTGTCACAATCCTGTCTTTCAGGCCTGGCCTTTTTCCAATGAAGAGGTTCCAGAAAGGGGAGGATGCCCCCCTCTTTCACAGGACTACTCTTTTTAAAAAATACATACGTGTTATATTTAATTCTTATCTGAGGAAAGAGAGGGGGAGGGCGAGAGAGAGACACATAGATGTGAGAGGGAAACATCGATTGGTGGCTTCCCTAAGCACCCGGACCAGGGATAGAACCCACAACCTAGGTATGTATGTGCCCTGGCTGGGAGTCAAACCGGCAAATTTCCAGTCTGTGGGATGACACTCCAACCACCTGAGCCACATGGGCAAAGGCACAGGACTTTATCAGGGTCTGGATGTAGCTCTGGAAGCAGCTGCCTAACTGAATTCTGACCAAAATACCAGCTCCAGAAGTGGATGCTCTTTGTCTTATAACTTCAGGTTTCACAAAAAGAATCTGCCTTCAGGCAGTTAGAACTAGGGTAGAAAATAGACCAGAAGAGGATTTTATAATATAAAATAGAGATTTCCCTCTATTGGCACTTGATTATGTATTCAGTATCTTCTGTGCAGTATAGCTAAATGTTCACTCCAGGGGCAAAAAATTGTACAGGAATTTTTAAACATCCAGAAAAGAAGCTTAAACTTATGTTACTTTTTACTCCTTATTCCTAAATGATATAAGCTGATGCTTTAACGTGTTTTTCACACTGTTCTGGAAAATATCTGCATCGCCTTTCTATCGGATCCAATCAAATCCATTATGAAATTTCCTACATGTCTGATGTCTATAAAATTGCTTTACAAAATAAATTACATCTTTTTAATTATAAAAGAATTAAGGGTTATTGGGATAAAGATAAGACGTCCACTTCAACCCTGGGGATTTTGATGTCAAAGTTAAAGAAAAAATATATTTCTCTTCCCTGGCCCATTTTTTTTTTTCAATATAAAATGTCTGTGCACTTAGATAAGCTTCATTAGACAAACCATTATTTTAATATGTTAGTCTGTTTTTATTTGATCTGAAGAACATCAGTCACTCAAGGGTAGCTAATGGAAGGAACACTTAGAGTTACATGATTTGACAGGCAAAAAAAAAATTCTGAGTCAGTCTTTCCTATTAATGGATAATTACGTTAAGTGGGCCCAATTGTGTGCCCTCCTCAATTTGCATCTGCGTCTTACTGTGTCTTGTCCAGAAAAGTCATCTCACACTTTCTTATTAATATTTACTGGAAGCTTGGATTTCATCCTGCTCACTTTCTGTTCTTTCCAGAGGTGGAATTTTGCTTCTAGTTTAAAAAAGACAAAAAACAATTCGCGGGGAGAAAATGGGACAACTGTAATAGCATAAACAATGAAACATTAAAAAAATAAAATCAATACATAAAAAATTGTAAAATCAATTTGGAAATTCAACGAACCAATTTCAGACTATGGGACAGAAGCTGCAGAGAGCATCACACATAGGAGACCATACCCTCTGCTCACCGCTTTTCCATAAGGTTTGCATGGAAGAGAGGTGCTGATTTAGCAGAATGCTAAGCCGTTTTGTCAATTCAGATCCCGTGTGTCCCTTTGTTCCTCCGCTCTTATATAATGGCCACATTTTGGCATTTCTGCATGGCCTCTTTGGTTTCTGAGCTTTACAAGGGAGCATTTCCCGTGGAGGAAAAAAGGAAATAGAGCAATTAGCATATATTATGTAGCTGCACCAAACTAGTCTACTCGCAAACATGTCTATGTGACAGGCAAGTCGGCCCTGTTTTGTCTAGTTTCCTGGCCGGCCCCGCCCTTCTCACAGCCTGCCGTTTGCCAGCTAGAGATGCCGCCCCTTCCCTTCCGCTGCCTTCGGCTTTCCCAGCCCTGGCGTAACCCGCCAGCTTTACTGGCTCAAAGAATTTAATGAGTTTTTAATTCAGTTTTGGCTCTGGAACCCGGCCAGCTACTGCTGCCTGAGGCTTGCATTTCTCTGTACGCATTATCGGAGAACAGCCATAAAGACAAGTCCCGTCACCGTCACCGTTGGACTTTTCCAGGGAAGATTCGCCTAGCCTCAGGTTATCACAGGTCTTGCTGACCGAAGACAGTGAAGGAACTAAAGGCGGTCACCGCAGAGAGCTGCAGGCAGAATGAGGGAGACACCTCTGGGCGCTCGGAAGCATTTTCTAGGGAGTAAACGCTGCTCTGTAATCACTGCACTTCAGTCCAGCAGGGGAGAGAGAGCCAGACCACATTGAATGTGCTTTGGGCCAAAATTACATGCATTTTTACACCCAGGTGCCCATCATATAACAATACCCTGGAATACTCTTCTCCACCACATTTCCAATGGCCACTCCTCTCAGGCACTGGAAATGGGTCCACATGGTGTCCTTACCTCCCTGGCCTCCCACGTGGATCATGATATAGCAAGTGCTCCTGGTAGGGAGGCTCTGTAGAAGTCACAGAAGCTATTACTCTAGGAAATGTTAAGAAAACTCTCTGATACTTAAAGTGGCTGGGACATGCCTCATAAATTACGTACTTTTCCCTGCATTAGCCAAACCATAGTTAGGATGTTTCAGCCTTTTCTACCCAGCCTTTCTGGGTCTTTGCATATGCTATTCCCTCTGCCTAGAACACCTGTCCTCTCCTAGGTACTTGGCTGCTCCCTATGGGTCCTTCAGGTCTTGGTGCAACACGTCACCTCTAGCTACGAAGTCGTCCGGAGTGCCCTGTCCCCAGAGCAGCTGGTGCTTACTGCTGTGGTCGCAAACACTGAGTTGCTGTGCAGAGCCAGTGCTTGAGGCCACTCTGATGTCAGAAATCAGGTTTCGAGATGGAATCTGTTGCTTCCTTACAGATGAATGTTTGGCATTTATTTATTATTCATCAGTGGAGATGGCTGAAAATGTCTCCCTAGTTGAAACTGTAGTTTGAGGTTTTGAGAAGAGCACAGTCATTGATTGAATGGATGCAGAATAGTTGAAAGGAGGCTTTGCAAATGCAGCAGACAGGAATAGAAACTGATTTAAATTTATAGTCAGATATTTTTAAATAGCTGCATAACTGTATCCCACACAAGCTGTGATTCTACCTACTCATAAATACCAAGAACAAGTTGTTAAAAATAGGTTCCTGATTCAATCTAGTCATTAAATAAATGACTATATTTTACTTACAACTAGGGGTTTTAAATCCAATCAACTGATCATTTAAAGCACTTCAGAGCCAAGGCACATTTCTAAAGACTGGCTAAATAGGGCTGGTTATCTTATGAACTAGTGAGACCCCCACTGTAGAGATGGAGATGAAACCAGGGGCTTGTGGCACACCTGTCGGCGGCTGTAGAATGGTGGTTCCTGGTCCTGGCTGAGCAGCAGAAATGCATGGGGTGCTTATTAAAATTACATATGGCTGAGCCTGATCTAGGCCTACTGAACCAGAATCTCTAGAGTCAGAGTTGGAGTCTGTGATTTAAAATCTGTCTATGATTCTGATCACCAGGCAGCTTGGGGGACCTCTATTCTAGTGCTGGGTGACCTCCCTAAAAGCTTCTTGAGGGACCCCTTTCACACCTAAGTTTCAGTGATTTATATTGGACATTGTAATAAGCGACTCCTCTGAGGAGACTCTGCTTGTCAACATATCAACATAGTGATCTCTAGGATTTGAGACACAAGATAATCATAAGGGACTTTTACGAGTTAGAGAACAGGAAAAGAGGTGGCTTCCTGGAATAAAGGAAAAAGATCTCCAGCCAGGAGGAAACCAGGAAAGGGAAGGGGAAACAAATTATAGAAAAGAGCTAGAAGCCAAAGTGAGAACAGGAACAAATGACTGGGCAGAGAGGTCCTGATTTACCTTATGACTTGGTGTAATTCAATCCACCAAATACTGGCAGAACACTGCCATGGGTACGTGCCTCAGAACTGTTGGTGGTGGTCAGCAAAAAAAAAAAAAAGACGAACACTGCCTTTTGGGTACATACACAGAGGTGGCAGGAGAGAAAGTACATAAGAGAGCACAGGAGACAGTCATGGGGTGACGAGAGGTTTCCACAGGAAATGGCGTCTAGATGCAGCCTAAAGGATGGCGGGTAAAATGAAGCAAGGAGCCACACAACAGGGAAGCTACAAGTCTGGGTAACAAGCTCTCAGGGAAGGCCCAGAGCCCACAATCCAGGGTTAGAGAAATGTGAATTTAGACAGAACTATTCCAAATTGCTTTACAGATAATAGACATGAACGTTCAGAAAGGCTAAGTGACTTGTCCAAGTCACAAAACAAGATAATGGCAGAAATAGGAGTAAGGCGTGGGTAGCCAGGCACACAAGTCTTTTCCTCCCCAAAGGACCACTGCAGATGTGGGGTGGCTCCTAGAGGTCCTCGTGACCTCACAGCTCTGTGACCCCGGCACCTGCCTCCATGAAGTGATATCATCTCAAGTGCCATAAAAGGTGTCTTTGATTCTTAATCTAGATATTGCTCAGATTCCTTATTAGAAGCCAAATATGGGCTACAAGAGTAGTCTAAACTTAATTCTTAGGTTACTTATTTGGGTCAGCAATGGCAAAAAGATGGAATCTCACCCGCTTAGGCTAAAACTGTTGGCTTAGAGCTGGTCACACATTCCCCCTTCTTTTAGAAAAAGATTAGACTAGAAAACATAACTGCTTTTTTCACAAAACAATTAGAGTAGAGGCAGGGAATTATAGTCTAATACAGAATGTCCAGTAAGTTACCTCTCTTTCAGCTCTTCCAGGTTTTGCTTTTACAGAGACCCCTAGTGACAAACTCTGAAGGATAGATGAAATGAAAATCCTTACCCTTACCGGTGAGGCCCAGGTGACTGAGCATCCCACAAAGTGAAAGGCCACTGGTTCAATTCCTAGTCAGGGCACATGCCTGGATTGTGGGCCAGGTCCCGGTTGGGAGTGTGCGAGAAGCAACTGATGGATGTTTCTCTCTCACACTGATGTTTCTCTCCCTCTCTTTCTCCCTCTCATCCCCTCTCTTTAAAAATTAAATAAATAAATAAATAAATCTTTTAAGAAAGGAAAGAAAATGAAAATCCTCACACTTCGCACTAGTAGCCTTCACACAGGTGGCATAATCACTGCTGAGCAACACTCGCTGTACTGCAATAAATATTCCACCCCTGTGCATTCATAAAGGGACTCGAAATACAGTGGAAAGTGTTTTTTAATGATAATAATTTAATATTTCCAAAGCCCCGACTTTGTTGGGTCCTTCACAATACATGTAAACAGCAAAGCCTGTGGGCTCTGTTTAGGTGACAGAATTTAAGGAAGGAAACAAAATAGGATGTGAACAGCCTTACATTTCTTTAGAAATAGTTCATAAGCACAGCCCTAAAGTAATATATGCAACTTTAGGAAGTCACGTAGTACACCGTTTATAAAGAGCCATTTCCTTTTTTGTTGTTGTTAACTTTCTTTTTCTAATGCCATTTTTTTTCTTCAGTGCCATTTTATTTTCATCTGTCCTCCAAGGACTAAGAGAAAAAGGGGGGAGTATAAGATGCCCTCCCCATTTTTCAAGTTCGCCACCACAAAAAAATCTCAGAGGACACAAAAAGGTCTTTAATTGTCATGTTGACAATGACTTTCATAGGGAAAAAAAATTCTTCTGCCTCTAGTTTTGGTTCTTCCCTTTCTCCCAAGCTCAGACACTCATCATGTCAATCACATTAGTTTTGCCAAGAGACACACCGTATCCTTGATCACAAAATGTTAGGTCTTAAGTGCCGTAGAATCAGTCCAGTGCCTTAGCACCTGGGGCGGCATGATGTTGCCCATGGTGCTGACCCAGACTTGAAAGCCCTTTCCACTCCTGGTGATGATAACTTAGTACTAATTCATCATAAGGCCTCTGGCCTGGCTGTCAACTCTGGTTTTGCCGACACCTATTTTTTGCCACATCATCAGCAGAGCATCAGCATGAGCTAAGGGTGCAGAAATCTCTAGGGGTAGAGAAGAAGTGCAGAGGAGGCCAGGGGCATCACCATTACTCTTCACCAACTGCAACTTAACCCTGTCCATTCGTCCATCCACCAGACTCCTGGATGTGGCAGGCAAGAGACCCTATTAGTTGAGAAGAGTCTCAGAGAAAGAAGCATTTTCAGTTCATTCATCCCTTCACTGTAACACAGTACAATTGCTAGTATCCAGAGGAACCACACAGCCACCATTTACTGACTGTTCATTATGTGTTCTTTGCAGATAACATTAAATCTAATCCTCAGCGAGAGCTATATGATTGATTTCATTGTATGTTCAGAACTACATGGAAAAACTGGGTACAGAGACATTAAGTGATTGGTCCGAAGCCACGGCTGGTGAGTGACATAGCTGGGATTCAAACCCAGGTGCATCTGACACTGAAGTTCATCTTTTCCCCTCGACCCCCTCGGTACTGCCAAGTCAAACACCCCCGCCACAATCCAAGCTGTGCTCTTCTCTGTCCTCAGATCCAGAGCTGAAATTCTTGAAGGTGGAGATACCAAAACCTGAGGGAGAAGCTATATGTTCTCCCCAGGGCCACTGGTTGCCAAGGCCCAGGAGCACAGTCACTGTTCACAAGATGTAAAAGGTGTGCTCTGGACGTAAGACACCCAGGTATGTGCTCTGCAGTTTTTCTGGCCTCTGAAATCTCCAACTCTCTCTGCGCCTAAGGCCAGGCTCACTCATCCATCCAGGCACCACTTCGAGGCCCAGGACTGATGAACACTTACTTAATTCTGTGCTCGGTCTAGCTTGCTCTTGAAGCTCTAGCAAGTCACACAGAGGATTCTGGCCCCTGAGGTGGAGAGGGCAGGAGTCCTACTGTTTGTCTATTCTTCACTTTCTGAGAATTAAGAGATTTCTTACAAGCCTTTCTGAGGTTGCCTATATATAATACTCGTCTCAAGGAACAGGACTAGCCCTGTTCTCTTTACAACAGACTTAAAAGACTATAGTCTAGAATAAAACGATTGCATTATGAGGCTACTGAATTGATAATAAAAGAAGGCACCATGGATCATCAGCCACAAGAACATTTATAAACTCTCTTACATGAAGAGATTGCAAAGAAAAAAAAAAAGGACTTATTTCTGAACAGTGTAATCAGTCAGGCTATTCCCAGCCTACACTCAATTCCTAGACAATAGTCATGGTTGCTAAAATAACTTCAGCTATTTCTAGCCCAGCAAAACAAATATTGGCTCCAAGAAAATTATAACTTGTAGTAAAAGACTAATACTATTGCTCTTGATTAAAGATGTTATGTTCCTTTCAGAGTCTTTTCCAAAATAGCTGAGAAGTGGCTGCAGAAAGTTTTGAGGGGGGTTAGTTCAGAACATACAACTGGCCGCCCCCCTTTTCCCCTGTCCCGAATCCACGGTAACATCTCCTTCCCTCCTGCTTCCTGATTCTCACTCATGCTCAAAGTGAAAAATGGAAATACAAAGGAGATAAATGAATGGGTGAAAACTTCCCTTTGCTCGGTTCAGGAACACACGTCTGCCCTCCCCCACCAAATCTGTAACAGTCACCACATGCTGGCTCCAGCACCACAGAAACATAAGGCAACAGAGAAGGAGCCGTTCAGGTGTAATTCTGATGCAGCCCCATCCTCTACTGAGTGAAAAGTATTATTTCATGTGGACAGAGAGAGGACGCCCTTCTCAAGTTTAAACAACCACGAGTAAGGCCTGAATCTCACACTATCTGTGGAAAATTATTTATGAATTTGGTATGAAACTGTAGGGCCCCCTGAAATCCCTACTGAAATTTAACAAATGTTCCTTTCTTTATGTCCACCATTCGATAACTAGATCCATCAATGTCAATGTTTAATGAACATTAAGGGTCTAGGAAGCACTTCTTCCTCCAGGTCATAAGCTAAATCACTGGTATAATGGTGTTTATTAACAATATAACACAATATGTCAACTTAAACAAATAATTTCATATATACAGCCAAGCTAGGAAATCGCCTATTGTTAATTACTTGCTAGCCCTTAGAAAGTAGGCACTTAGTAGTACTCTTCATTGTGTTAACATGTCCTATCTGCCTTTTCAGGAGCTTCTAGATGCTGAACACATTTTTTTTTTCAGTTTTGACTGCATAAAGTTCCTTCTCTCCTAGAGGCAGTGAAAGAAGCAGATCTGAGTTCAAATCCCCATTCTGCAACTTGCTAGCTATGACCTTAAGCAAATTATTTACTCTCTCTGACCCTCAGACTCCTCATCAGTAAGTGGGAATGACAGGACTCACGCCTTGAAGGGCTGCAGTGTGGATGACGTGAGGTCTCATGCAGAAGGAGCCTGGCATGTGGGTGTTCAATAAATGGGCGGAGCTATCACTACTTCAATAACTAGGCTTGGATATTCTGCCCAAAACCCTAACTTCCCGCATAATGAACCCTTTCAAAAAATCATGTGGACACTTATATAAAAACCTCCTTGATCCAAATCCCTCTCCTCTTCTTGAAGATGCCACCATGATCTTCGTTCAGTGTCGCCCATCCATCAGCACTTACTCCTAAACCACCTGGCCACGAGAGTCTGAGAGCAAAGACAGCACAGGTGCTTTGGCCAGGTGCTTCGGACTATCTGTCTTAACTGCCGTCTTCCTTTTTCATTTCTGTGTGCACCAGTTTTGGCTCACATTAGGAAGTCACTGAAATTCTAAGTTGTCATTGCTTTACCAATCAACACACTGGTGATCCTCTCCAAATCAGTCATCTCCCAGTCACAAAACTAAAACACCATTGAAAACTCTCCCCATTCATCTACATGACCTTTCCCTTGTGTCTCCATCGCTGATATCTTTAAGGGTATTTGGTCACATTTTCTGAACACCTCTTTCTTCTCTCCAGTTGCTTCAGTCATCTAAATAGTTGTGTGACATTGGGACAACATTTAAGGTTCTTTTAGTTTTGCCTCATTTTAGAATTCCCCCCTATCCCTTACTAACACATCCGTACTATAACAGAAGTCAGAGGAAGAAGAGTAATAGGAGCAAGCCTTTGGTAACTGCCTTCTCTGTGCAAGGCATCGCTGAAAGGGCTTTGCATATATTCGTTCCTTTACCACGGTCACGTCCCATAGTCCAGAAGTAACTACTGGAAGGTTGGGATTTTGCTTCTCTAGCAACAATCTATTAGAGGATGGCCATGAATTTATCAGGCCGGTAGGGTCTGTCTAGTCATTTTTTCTACTTTCAGGAACTAAGATAGATAATTCCTTGTAGGTTCTGCTGCCCACTTGCCCCCAGGCCCTCCTCCCTTCCCTATAATCCAAGATATGCTCCCCAGTCAGTCCCTAGGGAAGGCGTGGGAGGGAAGGCGTGGGAGCCCAGGTTGGTTGTCCCCAGGAATCCCACCTCTATCTTGTCCCTTGGCTCCCACTGTCTGCGACCCACAGCTGCAGCTGCTGACCTGTGTTTGCTGCTATTTGCATTTCAAATAAGTTAATAAAAGCAATGAACTAAGTAATAATTGGAGATGTGTATTTAAAACAATGATAATAAAGGCCTTTGACTAACCCCACTGTACCACATAAAGGCAACTCAGTTACACCACTAATGGTACTTTATATACATACAGGGCCTCTCAGCGGATTGTCTCAGGATTTTTATAAATACTACCCTCTACTGCACAGTGAAAAGTATCATCTTTGGGTAGGAAGAATAGGTCAAGATACATATAAAAACAATTTGCATATGGTTACAATTAAAGTCAGTGAATCATTTATACATCTGTTTAGCACATTGACTAAGCACTCACTAAGCACTGGTCACTGGGCCTTCAGCCATTAGGGTGGATGTGGGGAGCTGACAATGCATTGCTCTACTCAGGTAACCTACAGTGGTTAGGAGCTGGGAGGGACGCAGGTCTGGTCCATGATGTGCTGCTTCTCAGCTCTGATCACAGGCTCTCGCTGGATCTCGGTCTCTTCGTCTGTAAAGTGGGGACGGATGGGGAGGGAGTTTGGACTGGCTGCTCTTGAGAGTCCCTTTCTGCTCTGACACTCGACAGTAACTCAGGCCCTTTGGCCTTGCTCTGTGTCCCTGTGTCCGCAGCACGTAACGTTGTTTCCCACGTTGCGCATGGAGCCCGGAAAACGATGTTGGAGTCCCTAAATCTTACCAGGTCCTGGTTTCCTGGTATACAAAATGTAGACAATGACAATTCTTATCTACGGAGTTGATCCATAAAAGAAGGACCACACAAGAACCACGTCAGAAAGGCCCTGCCGGAATGTGAGTTACCACTAACATCCCTGAAATTTAACAACCATTTTCAGGGTCAGAAATTGAAGGCTCACCTTTCTCCTGTGTTTAAGCATCTCTGTCTTATTTTCAGTTTCAAATACTCGATGAGCACACAGTGGCTTTTATTATGTGGCCATTTCAGCCCACTATCAAGTTGCCTGTTTTTTGGTTAAGATGAGATTTTAAATTTTCCTCCCTTCATCTATTGTCTTCTTGGTCTATAAGTAAATGTTTCATTTAGGCAGACAGATTTCTGTTTTCTCTCTTAAAATGTATGCATATTGGGGGTTTAAGAAATTCCATACAGAAGGGCAGGATGACTAGCAGGGAGTGATGGGAAGCTCAAGCAAAATCCACACCTTCCAGGCTGGCACTCTTTCTCTGCCCAGAGTTGCAAGTGTGACAGCAAATGCCGTAAAGAAAAATCAGTGTTTCAGAAGCAGAGGAACTAAAAGCCAGGAGGGAGGGCAGAGGCGCAAGCCTGGGGAGCTGCATGTGTGCTCGAAATGAAAATTTTACAACTCTAGTGCTCTTCCCATTGGATGTTCTACCAAAAGGCTACAAAGTAGCCTTTTGAAAACTGTCGAGAAATAAAGTGATTCAGGACACATTTCGAAAATGGCCACCACAAATCTCAACACCACTGCTCTCCAATGCTGCTGATGCTGGGAACATTCGGGCATGGCGACCCCGAAAGTGGCTGGGTATGCCTGGACAGGACGGTTGTGCGATCCCTTGATGAAGGTCACTGCCCTTGGAAAGACTTAGCCACTCTGTCCTATTTACAGTGAGATTTTCATTTAATCCAGCACAGATTTTGGTTGTTAGGGTGTGTAGCTACCAGAAGCTTCCCAGGACAGGAATACACAAAATCATCACCTCTTTATTTTTGAGCCAACACACTCTTACTAAATCGTATTCTCAGTCAATGCTTTGGTTAAGTTGGTCCACAGCTCAAGAACCACCAATGGCTCCCCAGCACCCTCAAAATTAAATCCAAGCTCCTCGGCCTAGAATTTAGGCACTTTCATAAATTGGTTATTTACTATACTCTGGGGGGAGCAAGATGTACACAACATGGGATTACCACTTTTGAGCCAGTGAGGCCAGATTTTTGTATATAAAATACTTAGAAAATAATATACGCTAGAGTATAATCAAGTGCTAAGACAGTGAAGGGACACAATGTGAAGGACGTGGATTCACTTCCAGTTCACCAGACTGTCCAGCCTTTCATTTCTATTCCTTTTAGAAAAATGTCTCATTCATTATCCAATCTGCAGTCTAGAATAATCTTGGTTTTGGAGCACCCTGATTACTTTCTAAAATTTCCAACCCTGGCTGGTGTGGCTGTTTGTGGAGGGTCAGCCTATAAGCCAAAGTGTCACGGGTTTGATTCCCAGTCAGGGCACATGCCTGGGCTGCGGGTTTGGTCCCAGCAGGGGCGTAGGCAAGAGGAAGCTGATCGATGTTTCTCTCGTACCTCACTGTGTCTCTCCTTCTCTCCCTCCCTCCCTTGCCCTGTCTCTAAAATCAGTAAATAAAAATTAAAAAACAAAAATCCAGTGCACTTGGATTTTTCAGGGCAAAAGTTCCCCAGATAAAAGATACCCAATTCAGAAGCCACTCTGGAGATGGGTAGAGGCTGACAGGAGCAGTTAGGATGCTTGCTCACAGCGCACGGAGGAATACACCAAGGGGAAGGCGTGGGAAAGCTCAGTACCTATCGGAACCCCCAGAACCAGTGGATCTAGGGAACAGAGGTCTCGATGAACAGAAGCAGCTTCCAATTCCCTAAGTCTGGTCACACAGAATGGTACAACTTCTAGGCCTAGAGGCCCTGTTCTACAATCACCTCTCCATCTGGTAGGGGCCCTGTGTTTATTTCCTCAGGAAAACTGCACTTGGCAAAGTTCAGCAGCTCAGCTGGGCAAGACGCTGGGCACAGCTGAATGGGTAAGCCTCAGTGCTCCAACATTTCCCCTGACTCTCGCCTGCCCATGGCCATCTGTATTGGCCAGATTAACTACACGTTGTCAACCCTCCCTTCATGTTGTACAGACACTACCTCTATGTTTGTTTACAAATAGATAAAGTTGTTAACAGCAAACTGGAAGGGGACCAGAAGCATTCAACTGGTCCAAAATTCATCAGCCTAACATGTACTTGGAGGAAAGTCACTGGGTCTGTGTGGCTAAACCTGGGCACTGAGTGGGGTTCATCCAGATTCCTTGGTCCTAAGTCCTGTCCCTTCTTCTCATGAGAACACCTCATGCACACACTATTTCCAGAGAATCTGAGGGTGTCGTGACCACTGTGACAGACGCACAAGGGTGAGCTAGGAATAGGAGGCAAGTAGTAAAGAAAATGAATTCCCCAGTGGAAATAGAAGCAAAACAGTAAAAGTAATAATGATCCCATAGCAAAACAACTGTTTTGTTTCTGCTGTTGTTTAATACAGGAAAGATTTGCAGGGCATTTAAATCAAGAACTGCTTCCTAACTATAGTTCCAACCTGCAAGTTTTAATCAGAAATTGTGTTTTTGAAGATCATCTTATCAACCTAAAGAAAAGAGGGGTTTTTTGTTTGTTTGTTTATTTTTTGTTTTTTGTTTTGTTTTGTTTTTGAAATAGCACAAAGTTTGGGGAGGGAGTCTGTGCAGCATGCTGTCCTCCATAAGGTCCCACAGCTGAGCAAAGCTGACCCCTGGTATCTGAACGGAAAGGAATTCCCTCTCTCTCCTTGTTTGTTGACCAACCCAGAGAATATAAAAGGGAAAGTAGACTGGTTTTGACATCTTCAAGGATTTATATTCCTAAGTGCCTATCTTATTTATTCACTGCCCCTCCCACATGTGGTCTCACCAGGGTTCACTCCCAACCCATCATTATAAATTACCACCACGCTGACTCTAGGCCTCAATTCTGCTTGTCTTCACTTTACTTTTGAGTAAGACTATAATGGAAGATTGGTACCAACGGAAATGGCGGAATATAATACTATTGCTTCTAACGAATATTTCCAGATTGGAGTCAACTAAAAGACCTTCACAAGACTAAACTTCAGTGAGTGATTCTTGTCAAGCAAGAGGTGATGCCCGCAGATTTGAGAAATAGTTTCCAGCAGGGAAGATGACACGGGCTGGCACATCCCCAACCCTCCCAGCTCCCTCATGTGAGAACCTGGCCACCATGAGCAGCATAGCCTGTTGCCGTGTAACAAGGCAAAGCTAACAGGTGGCCTTGTGTGTGCAAAAGGGAAGGAAAGAAAGACAAATCTGTGTAAAAAGATTCAGCAAATACTTCTCTGAGGCGAATACAAGGTAACCGAGCAAACACTTGTCTCTCGTCTGGTCAGAATTCATAAAGCCAGACGACAGACCAAGCCATAGAGCAATCTCCTGACTACACTTTGTCTCCTTATATTTACTCTTGAGGCCCTACATAGCTTTCTTCTCAGACTTCGGATGGCCTTGGTCTCCTTGTGGTTGCCCAGGGGGAACCACATTGCTACTTCCTGTTGCAGCAAGGCCGGCCAGCGGCCCAGGTCCACATGGCAAACACATTGCTTTCAAAAGCCTATCGGTACACTGTTCTCATTCAAAATGGTATTTTCCGCAAAAACGGTCTTTAAAAAAACAAAACAAAAACCTGTTTGATTTGTAAGAAATTCCATAAAAGACAGCATGAGTATTTAAAATTTTTCAAAAATAAAAGACATGTCAAAGAGATTAAAAACATACTCAGTCCTGACAGGTTATTTCCTACCTGAAAAACAAGGGAGGGAGTTGTGAAAACCAGAGAGGGACAGAAGCAGGACCCTGGGTTAGGCCGGCCCCGTGCTGCCAGTTTGGGAGCCCACCTGCATGAGGAGCAAGACCACACCCGCTCTGTCTCATAAAGATGGTTTGTCTTAACCGTTAACAGATTATTAAAGTCTCAGTAAATGTATGCCTATTGTGGACAGTCTAGATGACACAAATGAAGCAGCGGCTAGCAATCACCCATAATCGCCTCCCCCCCCCAAAACAATCATTATTATTCATCTTTCACCATATTTCCTTTTGTTTCCACACATACATTTTTCACACTGTTGAGGGCACACTGGAAACACAATCTTGTGGTCCTGCTTTCTTCACTTAATGGTCTACCATAACCCAAAACTCTGCAAACACAAGATTTAACGGCTGCCCGAGGCCACTGATCCCCAGCTCTACAGTCTACCCAACCAGAAACTGAGTACGGAAATGAGGATGCAACAAGGTTACGGCTGTTTGGTTAATGCTACAGGATGGCTTAAGGGAAAAAAAAGTCAGTTCTGTATTCAGTTCTCTCTGGGTTTAAATTACTCCTCACTGGTAAATTAGGCAGAGGAAGATGTTCCAGAATGTTTGGGTCCACTTTGGCTTTGTGGCCAGTTGATAATGTTGAGAATAAAATGCCAGTCACCACCAGAGATAATATTAGATCATGAGAGAAGAGAATGCAAATTAACTGCCCTGAATAATATTGGCATAAAATCTTAAATGGATTCTAAATCAGTAATTAGTGTATAAGTGATTTTCAACATTTTTCATCTCATGGCACACATATACTAACAATTAAAATTCTGCAGCACACCAAAAAATATATTTTTTGCTGACCTGACAAAAAAATAGATATAATTTTGATTCATTCAAACTGGATAGCCATTGTTGTGTTGGCTGTTGTCATTTTTTTATTTGACAATCTAGGGGAAAAGAAGTCAGTGCCCCGACTAAATAGTCAGGTATTGCATGTTTTAAAAATTCTTGCAGCCCAGTGGGTGAAAATTGCTGGTGTATAATAAGATAAAAATAGCAGACATCAAGATCTAGAAAACTATGGTGATGTTTTAAGAAGCCAGACTGCTTGTGTTGAACACTAAGTCAACATTTTCATTTTTGGAAAAACTAAGTGGGAATAAATACCAGCCCACTATTAAGACTGAGTGAAAAGCTAGGATGTAAAAGATGCAGGAAGAGCCTAAGCCTAGGTCCTATTCGGGAAGATGGGATCCCATGCGACATACTCACTGAGATACACACACATACACATCCGAAAATAAACTTAATCCTGCAAAGATTTTCCTCCCCGTGGTACACTCAAGTAGCTACAGCATTCAGAAAGAAAAACCAAACATACACAGAAATGTCGGCTTTCAAGAATAAATTTAAAGGCTTATTTGAATTTCGTTTTCCTCATTCCTCTGTTTTGGCTATTGGGTGCATCTAGAACTTTAAGACTTTCCTTTTGCTCAGCCTCCTGTCTCCATCTCCATCCCATTTTCAGTTCTAACTCACTTGTCACCATGATTCTGAATAAAAGTACAGAGGAGTAACAGGACAGGACAGGGGCATCCCCACTGAGTAAAGAGACTCTGTCCAAGGGGTATCCTGGAAGACTTTCAACAATCTGTTGGGAAAATCAGGATCTCCAATCTTAGAAAGCTGGACCAGAGTCTTACTAATAAGCTAACAATCTTTTCAACAAGGCAACAAACCACCAAACACTTCTTGTCCAGTGTAGTGTTCATCAGATATATGAGGTCTGTTAGGAGAAAGTCTAGCCATTGTTAACATAATGAGAATGGTGTTCATGACATCAATGTAACCTGGCAGCCAAGGAGAGAGGACTGGAATGTGCATGTATGAACAATGCCAACTTCACTGTACTAGTCAGTGGGGGTGGTAGACCCTGTTGAGTGAGGGTGTGTACTGTGTGGCTGTCACATTCAAATGACTAAGCAAGTAGAGTAATGAATCTGCATCACATTTTGAGTTAACTTTGAACATTCCTCAATGGAAACTATTTGGATGATTCGGAGGGCCACAGCTTTGGGCAACTGATGATTAGCAGCTTCATCATGACAATGTGCCCACTCATGCATCACGTCTCATGCTTAAGTTTTTTTGTGAAACATCAAATCACCCAGGTGACACAGCTCCCCCACAGCCCAGATTTAGTGCCCTTCGATTTCTGGTTTTTCCCAAAACTAAGATCACCTTTGAAAGGGAAGACATTTCAGACCATCAGTGAGATTCAGGAAAATATGGCGAGGCAACTGATGGTGATTGGGAGAACTGTGTGAAGTTCCAAGTTGCCTACTTTGAAGGGGACTGAGGCACCATTGTCCTATGTACCATGTTTCTTGTATCTTGTATCTTCTTCAATAAATGTCTCTATCCTTCATTTTACATGGCTGGATACTTTCTGGACATACCTTGTTATGTCGAGAGCACACAGGGAAACGAATGTCAATTTGAAATAAGGGAAATTAGATTTTACTTACCACCTCTCCTATATCTCCACATGCGTCAGTAGTACATTTTCCCAATAGGAGATAAGTCATTTGGTGAGAAACAGGAAATTCCTTGCGAGCGAGTTTGAAGGAACAATGACGCTAAACACCTTAGGGATCTACTACATTCTCAACCATGCAGCTTTCTGAAGTCCAGAAAGAGCGGAAAATGAGCAGGACCACATTGAGGGCAGGTGGCTGGTTCCTTTCTTTCCTAGAAGCTGCTAGCAAAGGCCTCCCTTTGTGTGCGCCCTTCTTCTACAGGTCTCTCCTCTGGTCTCAGTGAATGGAGGGTTTGAGGGGTCCTCTGAATCCCCAGGGAACAGGGAGGAGAGAGGACTGACGTTAAGCAGCCCTGTGCAGCCTCAGGGTGACATAGAAAATGCCATGGAATAAAGTTTCAGAGGTGGCTTAACTAAGCCGGATGTGTTCTTTGGTTCCACAGCAGCGGTGAAAGAAATGTTTTATCAAATAATTTGTTATTTTAAAAATCTTCATATCCCTCATAACTACCATAAACCTTATTTGTAATTAATATAGATCATTTGCTATAAACTGAGTAACATCTTTACAACAAATCATTCTTCCACTTAAGGAAACTTTCCATTTTCCTAATTTGGGTTATTTCCCCTCCCCTGTAGCCAAGGAAAATTTTGGAAACCACTATCCGAAGCCCAATTTGTGTAGAGTCCTTTTACTTCTCACGTTATCTTTTCACTTGGGTCCAGGAAGAAGGTCTTGTTTTTCAGTCTATAAATTGTCAGTGAAGACAGCAAACTGGAGCCTCTTCGGGTTCACTTTGTAGTCAGCAGCGTCTCCCAGGCAACGGCCACCAACCCTAGTCCATCGAATAGTTGCCCGTTCTCTCCCCTGACATCTCTCCCAAGTCCCCCCTCCCAGCTGGCCATCCGCACCACACCACTCATCTTCTGTCTGCAGTGGGAGGAGAGGAGGGGCAGTCCTAGGGAGGACACGTGAGTCTGGCCAATTAATCACCCAGAGGGGTGTCCTCCGTGGTCCTTAGCCTGGGTTTCCAAGGACTGAGCAGCTATGTCAGGGGCCTGCCTTTCCCTCCCAGACACCTCCCCGCTTTTCTTTTTTAATCACTAGAAAGGATTCTTCCAGTAATTCATATAACCTGGAATATAAATAGCTACAGAGCAAGTGATAGGTTTTCTTCAAGATCTTGGCCCAGTGACAAAGACATGCCTTTCTGATACAGTTTTCTTGGGAAAGGTGCCAGTAGCGTTGATTCTAGGCTTTTCTCTTTTTTTGTTGTTGTTAAAGACCTTTTTTTGTTTGTTTGTTTTTAATTTTTTTCCACAGTTTACATTCAATTTTCTTTTGTGTTAGTTTCAAGTGTACAGCATAGTGATTGGACAACCATATATTTTACAAAGTGTTCCCCCTGATATTTCTAGTATCCACCTGGCACCATACAGAATTATTACTATATCCTCTATGTTATATTACTTTTTTATTAAATTTATTGGGGTGACATTGGAGAATAAGGTCATGTAGGAGCTGTGTATGCGAGTGTCCTTTAGCACATCCCATTGCCAGTTAGGCTCTGCTTTCAAAAAAGGTTTTAGGTACCCCAGAAAGAGGCCGGCGCTGCATGTCCAAAGTAAGTACTTCCTTGTGCTTGGAATCCGTCTGCCCCGGACGGGCACGGTTCTCAGAAGCTCTGCCTGGGAGCGCAGGAAGGAGCTCTTTAACTAAAGAACGCCTTCCACCGGTCATCGAGGGTCTTCCGAACGGAGTAGCAGGCTCTGGAGCCTGGCTGCTGGCATCTGAGCTCCATCGCCACTACTTGCTGGCTGAGTGACCTAGGGCAGTCTACTTAACCACCCTGTGCCTCAGTTTCCTCATGGTTACATGGGGATAACAACAGTACCTCCCCCTCGGGAGGCTGTGCGGATTACATTAGTTAATACATGTAATGGCCTTAGAACAGTGCCTGTGTTCTAAGCAAGCGTTAGCAATTGAATATTATTATTATTATTATTATTATTATTATTAGCTCTCATCAAGAATGCAGATCAAGGCAGGCAGGCTTCATGGAGGGATGGGGAACAAACCCAGACTCAAAAGTCACTAGCTCTGTCTGAGGAAAGCAAGGATTCTTCCCTGGACTATGATTCATCACAGAAATCCCTGGGAAGGTGGCCTGCCTGCAATTATTTTTAGAGTTAATAGAAAGAAGCAATCTAGTCCAAATGAGACGAGCTGGGTGACTGTGAGATCTAGCCCTGCGGCGCTACTCAGATTTTTGGTTCTGGTGTCTTGCTGAGCTACAATAAATTGATTTAAATGAGCTAATGCAAAAGTCAGTCTTCCTCAACGGGTCTTGCAAGAGTTTCTAAAACAGCTCAGCTCAACTAGCTTCTTTTTTGTAAGACAGACTGCCTCCTTCAAAAGGAAGAGTGTACATTGAGTTTATGTAGCTTTTCCCAGTACCTGGGAAAAGTCCCTGACTTGGTCTATCTCTTTATCCAGCTCAGCCTTTCTGTGAGGATTCCTGGCAAATGGCCCACATTTCTGGGTCTGATTTTACTCCTGAATGGAAATTAATGGATTTGACTGGTTCATTACTAGATCCATGTGGAACAATATAGTATCGTGCTTCATGCATAATAAATAAATGACATTTCTAAAACAATAGGGAAGACTATATCTGCCATCTAGAACAAGACCTTCTAAGTGCTCCACTGGGCAGCCTCATAATTAGCTAGTGATTTAGAACAACTCAATTTCCCACCGTCAGTGCCTTGAGCTTGCATTAAGGAAATCCACCAACCCGTCACTGCATCTTGGAGGAGATGTTTGGAGTCTGAATGGAGTACTGTCAGGTGAAATTAGGCCACTTTTGAGTTGTGCAACATTCCCTTCAAAATCTTCCTGATTATACAAACACTGAATAATTATACTGATGCATGCACTCTGTTTCATCAGAATGACAAAGTATTCGTACTGGCACCCTGGTCCCCCTGCTAATGAAAAGCCCCAAGCAGTTAAGACCACCATCCATCAAGAGACAAAAAGCACTCATTCACAGTGATGACAGGTGTACAACAATGGAAATGGGTTGGGTTTTTGTTTTTTTTTTAAGTATATGGGCTGCTGCCAAAGATGAAAATCATCCTGTGTTTAATATCGTTCTCTTGCTTCGTGTTCCTCTACGGTGTACTATTTTCTTTGGGCGGAGAAATAAAAAGGTTGATGCAAGAGATCCCAAATTCTCAGGCAGCTCGTTCTATAATTTCGTACTGTGTCGGTAAACATTTTCCACGGGCGTTTCCATCATTTTCATCCGAGGCCAATGCCCTTCCCTTCAACAGCCCAGTGGGTCAATAAGCACCAGGGTAGTTCTCAACAAATATTAACACACTGAGCCCAGCTGGGAGTTTGTCCCAGCGAGTACCCCCCACAGCTGTACAGAACGTGATCTGCACCGACACAGAGAGTAATTCACAGGCAGCATTAGGGACAGGCAGGGATGGGCCCTCCTCTGAAATCATGCACAGGCCACAACAGTCTTCAGCAACTCAGATGGCCAAGAGAAAAGAGGGATTTTGTGTTTCAGCTGTAAGAAGGAATGTATTCTAGGGCCTCTCCCAAGCAGCCTCTTCTCACACATCTCTAGCTATGGCCTAGGCTGCCTCTCAGAAACATGACTGGGTTCATTCTCCCTCCCAGCACCCTAAAAAGCACTGTCTGAAAGATCCAAGCATCACACATCATGTGCTCAGAAGTTCTTTATCCGTCAGTCTCAACTGTAAGACAGTTGGCCCAGAATCCAATTTTTTAAAAAAAGGGAAAAGGGCCCCACAATAGATACCACTAAGTCAAATAAACTTAGGTCTACTAGGCTTCATGGCTAAGTTGTGAATCTACTGCCAATTCGAAAGAACACAATAGAAGGTACTGGTTTGAACAGTGTTCCCCCCCAATTCATGTCTGCCCAGAACCTCAGAATGTAGCCTTTTTTGGAAATAGGGTCTTTGCAGACATAATTAGTTATAATGAAGTCATGTCAGATTAGGGTAGGCCCTAATCCAATGACTAATGTCCTTATAAGAACAGAAAACAGAGACAGAGGGAAAACAGACCATGCAGCGACAGAGGCAGATTTTGGAGTGATAAACCAAGATAAGCCAGATATTGGAGTCTAGCGCCAAGGAATGCCAACGATTGCCAGCAACCAACCACCGGAGAGCCAGGAGAGGCGCATGGAACGGATCCTCCCCCGGAGCCTCCAGGGGCAATCAGCCCAGCTGACACCGTGATTTCAGACTTCTAGCCTCCAGAAGCATGAAAGAACAGTTCTGCTGTTATAAGGCCGGTCTGCAATTCTTTACTACAGCAACTCTAGGAAACTAACATGAAAGTCTATTTAGAAACAATTGAAGGTCATTTAGAAAGAAACAACCTACAGTGCTGGTAACAAGAGGGCAAACCAAATGGATATTTGTTTTCCAAAAAGACATATGAATTTAAAAACTGTAGCTGGGACCAACAGGACACTGAAGGCATAATGACATAATCCAATTATGGATGTTCATAAAGATCACCTTGAGTTGATTTTTAAAAGGCTGGACTCTATTCGGAGTGTTGAAATGAGGCCTCACTGCACTGCCTCACCCCACAGCCCTAAAAAGGAAATGTATTTGTTTGCCTCTTGGTTTGCACTAAACATTCTCTTTTCTACTTAGCATCTCAACAAGGCAGTGTATTCTTTTGTTAATAAATTCTCAGGTCTAACATTTCTTTCTTTTTTATCTGGGAATCCTGATCGAATTATACCGTTTCTCTATGGTTTATGTAAAGGTTTTTCTACACTTAATCAATAGTCCTTTTTATAGCGACTGCACGAATACACATACGTAACAACTTAAGAACACAGAGTCCTCCTTTGTAACTCTTAACACACTGACACCTTGAAGCAATGCAACTTTACACTATAGATTTCACACAAGAACCAGCACATCTTATTTCTGAAGGATGAACTATGAAGTTGGGCTTAGAATTATTGTATCACGTCTTCAAATCACTTTAAAACTCTATGCCTCACTCCATTACCCCCCCACCCATCTATTAAGTAAAAAATAGAAAAGAAAAATTGTAAATTAAAAAGGTTTAAATATAGACTATAAAAATGGCCCATAACAGCTCTAATTCAGTCTTTGGTTCTCAGTTAACAGGGTTTGGTTTTTCTCACTGAAACTTATACCTGGAAATTTCTCTTGTTCCACTTGGGGAGTTTTTTGTTTTATTTTGCTTTTTGCCTGAGAAATCTCTGTCTTTATTTCAAGTGTCTTTGGTTTGAACAGCCCTAAGTCTCCTCAAATCATCTTTGAAAATGAGACGTGCACTTTATGTAACTTCTTTAAGAATGCTCTTTTCGAGGTTTGATATTATATTTGTTTTCATGTTATTATTTCTCAATTAGCTTCGATATCCTGGTTTAGATGCACCTACAGGCAGTCTCTCCCCTGGCCATCAGGTTTTGGGGTAAACAACTTAGAGGTTCTGCAGGAAGCCTGCCCCGTCATTACCTAATGAAAAGGATGCAATGTGCCCTGGCTGGTGTGGCTCAGTGGACTGAGCTCTGGCCTGTGAACCAAAGGGTTGCCGCTTCTATCCCCAGGGAAGGCACAGGCCTGGATTGTGGCCCAGGTTCCCAGTAGGGGGCGCTCGAGAGGTAACCACACATTGATGTTCCCTCCCTCCCTTCCCCTCTCTCTAAAAATAAATAAAGCCTTTAAAAAAAAAAGGATCCAGATGCGGAAAGGCAGCCCCCCACCCCGACAACAGGTGGGCGGGCCACCACATCACTATCCCATCTGCGCCACAAGCAGCGCCCAAGCCTCCACCCCACCCTGCTGTAAGAGCAACTTAAATCACTCCCTGTCACCTTGGCTTTAGAAGAGGTCCAATTTGCCTTCTACCCTCTGGCAACTTAGGGGAGGTGGGGGGCGGAGGTGGAGAGGGGTCACCTGTGGGGACAGAGAGGGTGGCCAAGCCCCTCAGCCAGTCCCCACTGCTGTCACTCACTCTTCTGGGCATGGGGCCAAGATAAAGAGGGTAAGCAAACTGTCGCTGGTTAAGGTTCCACGTGTCCCCTTTGCTTTTGCATTGTCAGCACTTTAGGATTTAGGGCTGGGGGCTGTGTTCCAGAAGTAATAAAAACTGCCCATCTGCAGAAACATGGGGCAGGGCTTTAGGGCCTCGCAGCCTCTCTGCAGCCAAAGGCAGACAGTGTCCCATCACTGAGGGCTTCCTCCTCCAAAGCGTTCAAGACACAGGGGAGAGGTCAGCCAAGACCAATGCAAATGATGGATTTGCTCTCACCCCCACAGCAACCCAGAAAGAAGGTGGAAACATTGGAAGGGGTATTTTCTTTTTTGACCAAGTCTCTTAGTAATATGATATGATTGCCTTAGGCTTTTCTTTCTTTTCTTTCTTTCTTTTTTTTTTTTAAACCATAATCCTCTTACAAACCAAACATAAAATAGAGGCTCAGAACCTCTCCATATAAGGAGTCTCCAGACAGGCTGATTCTACCCGTTGTTCCTCTGGTTCAATGGAGAAAGTCATTCTAGGGCACTTCCAAGCTTTCTGAGTCATGCAGTGAGGAGGGGCTGAGAGGATGGCTCACACAGGAAAGGGCTTAACCTTTCGAAGTCCCAAACTGGCCATGAGGGACAAAGGTCACTCTGGCTACTGGTCCCTGCTCCACGTGTTAATGATTTCAAGAGACTCATTCCACCCGAAAGCAGAACTGGCCTGTGGTAAAATGCCCAGCACAAAAGGCTCTGAATTCAGGTCTTTTCATCTATTTCTAACTGGGCATCAGAAGCCATTAAACACCTGCTTTAGAAATTAAAGGCCTGGGGCTACCAAGTCCTGTTCAAGGACCTCCTACCACTTAAATCCCAGAGCCCAGGAATGACAAGTGGTCATCCCTGCAGGTCACGCTCTAAGGTTATGCCATGGCACCGATGCCATGGGCGGATCAAAGGCAGGAGAGAGGAAAAAGCAAGAAGAAACAAGGAAAGAAGCTAGAAGCAAGAGTGAGGTGGAGGAACAGAGTGTGGGGAGGTCATGGTGCGAGTGAAGCCCTCGGGTGCAGGGGGCTGTGCCCTCCACTGCCCGGGTGACGCTCCAGAAGACACAGACAGACACCAGAAGAAGCACGTGCAGTCATGCTGTGAGAGGCGTGGGCATCTCCAGGAGTGTATGGAGTGGCCCAGGAGGTGGTGGGAGTCAGAGAGCATGCTCTCCCTGCCCCCAAGGGCTGCTGCCTAGAGCTGGCTTATTGTGTGCTCATCCTTTCAATACCAAGGAAAAAATGTCATAACACATTGCAGGGAGTAAGGACAGATATTGTTTTGTGAGACTTGTTTCAATTTTATATATATGCATGGGTGACCATATACCTTTTATACTGTGGTTAATATAAGCTTACAAAACATTCCTATACAATATTTCTTTAAACATAACTTTGCCTTTAGGTTAAATAATAATATCCCCTGAACTGGGCCTTTCTTATGCACCAGTGTACTGGATGCAGATCCGCTGCCCCTAAAGTCTCAATTCTAAAACCACCTCTATCACTGATGGAGTGAAAATTAACTTGACGATAACTACAAACTTGAATTTTTATGTAGGAAAAAAATACCATAATCCTCTGCCCATCTGCAGAAACATGGGGCAGGGCTTTCGGGTAGATCACTACACATGTTTAACTTATACATGTCAAAGTATATACCAGCTTTGTTCATATTCTGGGAATATCTCTGCTTTCATTTTTGTGATCTCCAAGAGAACTGAACTACCTTTCTTACCCTCAAAGGCAGTTCTTTTCAAGGACTTATGTCATGATAATTTATTACTGACAAAGTAACAGGGCCAGGATGACATCAGATGCGTCCGATCCAAGGGTGTGGCCCAGAAGGAGCCTCGATCTGCTTCAGCATTGGCCAGACACCATAAGAGACTCACCTCTCACCTTGTGGGGCTTGAAACTGCATCAGAATGCCAAAATGCAAAAAGAGAATAAACATCCAGCCCTGGAAGAAAACTCAGACTTCAAAAAGTCTGGTGATTTTCCCAAGGTTAAGTACAAAACGTATTAGCAGAGCAGCCAGAATGACAACCCAGGCTTCCAAGTCCAGGTCCAGTGCAATGTTCTTTGACACAGGCTAACTATGGAGGAGGCACCAACTGGCCACAGAGGCTCCCAGAGCTGGAGATAAGAGATTAGCGAGTTTTCATCTCTATTGGCTGTTTTATGTATCTCCTCTACCCTCCTTAACTAAAACTGACATCTGTGGCTTTTCGTGCCGTGTCATTATTCCACTACATACTAGTTTGAGGTTTCTGAGGTTGTATTTATGAGAGCTTTCCAACCTCTGAGTCAAATGGGTTCTATTTTCCCCAGACATATAACTTACTTTTGCACTTCATTTCCATGGGAAATACAAAAGCAACAGTGATTTATGTCTCCAATGCTAGGCTTACCAATTTTGAAAATGCTTATACTTTTATCTGACTGTAAAAGAATGTGTGTCCACTGTATAAATTATTTTTTAAAATACAGGAAAATATTACAAAGAAAATTTTTTAAAAACTGTTGACTTATTACTCTTAAATACAAGTATATTTTATCTGTTAATATACAAAATTCTTTTGGTACAAAATGGTGATTAAAATGAAAAAATACCTTCATATATCCTGCCCCTTTCACTGAACATTACACATCCGTAAAGATTCTTTAAATATACGCTTTATAATGTGGGTCAAATATTGCACCCTATTGATGAATCGGTATTCACCATACCATTCACTACTGAAAATTTTGTTTTTGTAGCTTTCCACATATATAAGTAATGTGGCATTAAGCGCTTTTTACATAGTTGTTTGTGCATGTTTTTGCTTATTTCCATAGAATAGATTCCCAGTAGGGAATTACTGGGTCAAAGTGTGTAAGTATTGTTAAGATTCTTTATATATATCAAAAAACTCCATTCTAGAAAGGTTGTTTATATCCAAAGAGCAGGATATGAAAGTGCCTATCTTGTCCTCTGCCAATGATGAGTAGTATAACTGTGAAAGCTCTATGTATATGTAAAACTTTGTATCTGTGTTCATTTACAGTTCTTAATTGATAGATTAAACATTTTTATATGTGTTAGTCTACTGGCCATTTTTCAATTTTTCACTCTCTCCCAGACCACCCTGCCTACCCCGGCTGTGTATGTGTGCGTCTGCCTGGAGCTGCGTGTCTCTGTGACTGTGTGACTGTGTATGTATGTAAAAATGAATGTTTGTATCTATACCCATTTCTCTACTAAAATGTTACGGTTTTACTTATTTATTTGTAAGAGGTCTTTATATAATAAGGATATTAAACTTGTGACTGGGCAAATACTTTGGGAATCGCTTTTAATTATATAACAATGTAAAGTGACAAGATGCTTTGGTTTTTACACTGCTACCAGTATAGCGATAATTCATGCCACTGCTGATAAAAAACAAAACAAAACAAAATAGATAGTCAATCTTCAAATTTCTAAGCTAGGATGCCGAGAAAATACTTTTTCCATGCTAACTATATTAAGGGGTTGGAAACAAAAGAATGATTGGGTAGAGTTATTTATGACATTTTATACACATGGATCCTATGACTAAGAATCTCTGTTCACATTTAAATATTTTTAAGGTAACTTAAATGGACAAAAAAGCTTTGACTTGTATTAGACATTATTCAAATAAAGCAAAGTTTAGTTCTGAATGATCGCAAAGCCATTCCTGGTGCCATTCTCTACACTGGTATGTGTGCCCTGTTACAAAGAATTGTAACAACTGAAAACCAAAACTTAACAACAAGGTGAATGAATTTATTCTTACAAAAGGCATTTTTTAAAAGAAAGAAACATCTTCAAATGAGAGTTTTTCCTACGCACTATAATGCCTTAAGTTGTAGATCATTTAAAATTAATAGAGGCTTGATTTGGCCAGGTAAGTTAAGGGAAGCAACTGCCACTTAATTTGGCTGAAGATGGGTGTAACCAGTTAAAGATCAGAAGGTTTTCATGTAATGCAACTGGAAAATGTGCTTTAGTGTGTCGTTCACATAAAGGGACAGTGGTGGAACACATTTTTTGCCTGTATGCCTCTAGTAAACTGATCTAGGAAATACAATCCACTCGAAGGTTCTACACAAACAGGCTGTCAAGATGATCAACTAGGTATAGCAACAGGGCCAACAGGTCATTGATTTCACTCATATTCATGGAGGTCAACAGCCAAGCTGCAGCGTCTATTACCAATTGGTCCGACATCCCTAGGAAGATAAATGGAATAGCTGCTTTGTAAAAAGCCACCCTAATGAATGAACTGAACTGACTCACGGTGCTGTGAATTATAACTCAGCTCTTCAGAGTTCCAATGTAAACAAAAATGTCAGTCACTCCAATAACCCTGCTGATTTGTGTGCCATAAACACAGCCTTCAGTAACAGTGAAGGCACGCAGTCCACTGGGTGGAAGAAGATGCAGAAATCTGAATCTCTCTCCAACTTGTAATGACCAAATATAAAACACTCAAAACTGAGTTCATAAATTTTCAATAAAATAAAATTTTATATTGCCCTTGCCCACCCCCTCAAAAAAAGATTCTCATGTTGTTCACTCATCTTAGCAACCTCTGAACAACATTTTCCTTGTAGATTGACTTGGACCCAGTAGACAATTTTTACATTTGTGGTTTATAATCAGAGGAGAATGTAAAACAACTCAAGATCATGTTCTAATTGGGCAGGAGGGGAGGAGTTGGCCAACAATTAAGTAGAGGGAACAAAAAATGAGCCCACTCTGATTTGAGACAGGATCTGACAGTGGGTAGGAGTAAAACAATTATGTCCCCCAATGAAAAGCAAATGAGAACAATTCTAAAACCACCTCTATCACTGATGGAGTGAAAATTAACTTGACAATAACTACAAACTCCCTTTTGCTACCGTCTGGTCTATAAGGTTTTGCACGGGTTGGTGGAGAACAGGTATTAAAATTATTTCAGAGAAACAAACCCACAGGTGAGGACAAGCCATGGATGACTCAGCCACCTGGGGAAAGAGCATCTGGTCATCTACAAGACAGTAATTTCAGCTTCCAAAAGCAATTGCTGATTTCCCTTTTGCAGTATTTCCTATAAATTCCAACCACATTCAGGTAACTTGTGCTAAGGGAGCTGTTCTGTGCTGCAGATCATCTGGGAAGTGCTGGGGGTGGGGGTGGAGGAAACAACAGCAATGTTTCATAAATTGAGGACAGAACCTGGGAAACTCAAACAGAGAGCGTGTGCACAGGTATGTCCAGCCCAGTAGCTGACACTTAACACAGCAGGTAGGTGCTCAGCGCAAGTTAGTGCTTTCTTCCTCCTCCTCGTTCCACTGGAAGGCAACAGGACAGGGGATTCAGACAGCCTAGCCCTTTCTAGAATACTCGCAGGGCGCTTGGTACATCCAGATTTCCTGCCAACCAGACAACAGAACACACTGACCTTGAACTGCAACTGAAGGCTTTTGGTCAAATTCAGTTATGCTACACCTCAAAGTCAAGTGTGACTTGGTGTCTTATTTCTAAATACCATTCCAATAAGCAACCGTCAACTAGGAAATTGGACCTGAAAATTCTGATGAGGAAAGAGAAATAGCTCACCTCCTACCTTTCAAGGCAAAACCAAAAGGAGAATGGAAAGTGCCCAGGGCAACCTGGGCGGAAGCTTGTCACCCGGCAAGAGGACCTGAGTTGGACTAATCTGTCCCCTTCTTCACAGGACAACTCTGTTCCAGAGAAACTGGGTGCTAAAAAATTCTGGTGTCCAAACATAGAGAACTGAGAGCCATTATAAGGATTTGAAAATCTCCCAAGAAAAAGGTGTGGGGACTTTTTAAAAAATTCTTTTAATGCTCTTGCAAAATTGTAAAACACTGAAATTCCAGAGCCTGCCTAATCCAGGGACCCTCGATCTTGTAGCTTCAAGGACCCTCCCCAGGGAGAGCATCTAGACTGGCCGGAGTCAGTTCCCTTAACCGTGTCTGCCAGACAATGACAGACATAGGAGAGAAAAAGGGAGAAGAGGAGGCTGCCACCTTCACTCACTGGTATAATAACAATAAGGGCCCTTCAGAACAGCAGCCTATTTTCTGCTAGTGTATTTGGAAATGAAAAACAACAGGCACCAGACAC
Organism: Mormoops blainvillei; assembly: GCA_004026545.1. Classification (NCBI taxonomy): domain Eukaryota; kingdom Metazoa; phylum Chordata; class Mammalia; order Chiroptera; family Mormoopidae; genus Mormoops; species Mormoops blainvillei. Next base: position 54,073 of record PVJD01002416.1, on the reverse strand, counting down.
GGCCTATGAGCGGTGGGCACTGCTGCCAGGTCATTCCACTGTACGGACAAACAAACTGAGGCTCAGGGCAGTTCAGCGGCCCAAGGTCACAGGGCTGACTAAAAGCTAGAGCCAGTATCTAAACCCAGCTTTTCTGAGGCAGAGCTGCTGGTAGCTTGCTCCAAAAGAGGAAAGGACTCCTTTTCCCCAAGTCTGATCATGACATTCTTCCCGTGTTTATCTGTGTTGGAGGAGCTGGAAATGATTGATAAAAATTACGTTCTTCCATGGACACAGCTCTGAGCTCGAAGCATCTTCAACAACAGGCCTCTCTCTCCCCCTGATGTATCATTGTTATTATTATTATTATTATTTTCATATGGAAGGGGAACTAAGAGCTTTACCCTGAGATGTGAGGAATGAGATGTTAAGACATATTCCATCAATGCCATCGTGAAAAAGAAACTGTTTCAGAGGTGCAGGGACCCTTTTACCCAGCAGTGGCCATGGTCTTCGCTTTCCTTTCTCAGGGACACTTTCTGAAGCAGGGCCCAGGCGTTGTGGGCTTTGAGAAGAATGATATTCTGCTTTTGTAAGAGAAGGAGCAGATTTCCCAGGCACACTTTGTGTCCCAGGCTTTCACTAATTGACAGAGTGGCGCTACAGAGCACATTTCCATTCAAGCAGTCAGCACATGTCTGCTTCTACGTTCCCAAGTTTATCTTCTTCTTTTTTTTTCTTTTTAAAAATTTCTCCTATGAAGTAAGACAACAGTTCCTGCAAAGAAAATGAGGTAAAACCAAATTCTTCTTAATGAAAATGAAAATGCCAGTAGGATTTCTCTCTTCGTGCTAATCCCCTGTTTGACATGCAATGACATCATTCCACAGAAGCTGGGGACAAATGTAACGTCCACAGTAATTACAGGCTTAATATGCAGGATGAGGGAAGTGGCTGTGAGGTGCAGCAGCCCCTTCCCACCGGGCACCCCCTGGGAAGACAATCAGACCCACTAAAGCAGTGGCCAAGTCTTGCTGTGACAATCCTAAAAGAAGCTGAAATCAAAGCACTGTCTTAGCCACAGATTCAGTCCTGATTTCCTGATACAAACTTTATATCCCCAAGTGACCACTTAAATAAAATTGCATTTTTCTTACTCAACCAAATCAAACTGCAGTGTCACAAAAGACAATATGCACACACATAAAACTTTCGCAAACATGCAGAAACTAAAGAAGAAAGCTATAATTCATAAGGTTTTTCCCCAGTGACAATAAGAATGAATGTGGTGCTTTCTTTAGCAGAAGCTAGAAGCTGGGAAAGGGATTATTTACGATGCCCTAAAGAAGAGAGGGCTTTATATAAATTTTTGAAATGTGTAAAGTTCTGATTAGATAAAGAGAAATGGAACTTCGAGTACAAAAAAAACCTGACAATGCTCTAAAGAAACCGTAAGTCTGAACAAATTATTGTTGAATAATAGTGTAGATTTTCCAAAGTAGCAATGGCTGCAGGTCATTTGAAGGTTACAACCAGATGAATCAGCTTTTCCTGCATAGCTAACATTTCTTCTACACTTCCTTGAACAGGACATTAAAAACATTAACCATTAACAAAAGTTTTGTGTTTTTTTTTTTATAAAAAGTACTTTTATCTAAAAGTCTTTTCTCAAAAAGATAATGTACTTGGTAAACTATTGGTTTATAGTACAAAATATCTGCACATTATTTAAAATAAGAATGCTCTGCTGTTTAGCTTGGAACCAATAAAGTCGACATGGGAATCTGTGTTTCAAATGACATGTGTGATTCTCTCTCTTAAATATATGATTTTGAAGTGTAGCCAAGATGCCAAAATGGCACTACGTTCTGTACGTATTACAGGTTGCCACAAGTAGAGCTAACGTTTAATTACTACTTTGAGTTGGAACTAGGAAGGCTGCTGGGTTGATAGGGCAGCAGAACAGAAGCGCCTAATATATCCGTATCCAAATTTATGAATTTCTGAAATAGTCATAAAAATACACAAAACCAGAAAAACCGACCACAGTGATTTAAAGTAAAGAGATGGGTCATCTGCCAAAAAGTGGAGGGTAGAGGAATTCAGCAGCGGGAGGAAGAACTGCACCAAAGAGAACTGAAATACACATTTTTAAACACTTTGAAAAATGTGTTCCACCTCAGAACAGTACATACATTAGCAATAGCTAACATTTATAGAGTACTTAATATGTTCTAGCCACCTTTTCAATGCTATATATGTCCCATAGTCACGTAGGTTTATAGACAAGGAAACTGAGGATGGGGAACTTACACGAGGTGAATAAAGCTTGTATTTGAACTTGGGTACTCTAGCTCTTGAGTGCCCACCCTTCGCCATTCTGCCAGACTGAAAGAAAGCTGGAACAGTTTTAACTCGCTCTTCATAAATCAGCCACTAAGTCTAGGATGCCAAGACCAGGGAAAGAGGTCTTCGTTGCTGGTAACTGACACTTGGTTCCCACCTCTTGCCAGCCCTCCTCCAGCGCCTCACCTTCAGAACCCAGCAGAGACTGGAGGTGGAGGGAAATGTTAGTCCTGCCTCACAGCCTGAGCTGACTGGTTTCTCAGGAAAAGCACTGCTAAGTAGAAGAAGAAAGGAAGAACCCAGAGAAGAGAACAGGTCTTTCTCACATCTTATTTGTGTAAAGAACTACAGGTCCCATTGAATTCTCTCTCAGAGGCAGAAACTTGGACAGCATCCCACGCCAGGTGAATGCCTACTAGACCATGGATGCAGGGAGGGGACATGAACCTGAACCTGACTTCCGGGTTTTCGTTAATGAAAGGGTAGAAATGCCAGCACCCTCATGAGCTGGGGAAGGGACTAAGGAGTCTCTTCAGCCCTATCTGTTAGCAGATGCTGAGCCTGGACAGACCTCTCCTTGTATAAGAAGAAAACAAACAAAAAATGGGACCTTTGAAAAGATTTTGCAGCACAAGACAAAAATGAGCATTGTCTTGAGACTGGGTCGAAAACCTCCCTTTAAAAATGACTTTTCATAGCGAATAAAATAAAATTATAGAAAATGATACTTAGTATCTACAAAAGGTGGCAGATATGGTCTCTATGAAATGACAGACAACAATATAAATGGTGGTGGCTGAATTATAGGCAAAGACTTAAAAAGAAGCCAGTGGAATTAACAAAAGAATTCCAGAAGAGTCCCTTACCCTTTGCGCGAATATGGATGGACCTGGGGAGCATTATGCTAAGTGAAATAAGTCAGTCAGAGAAAGGCAACACCATATGATTTCACTTACACGTGGCATCTAATGAGTAAAAAAACCTAAAAACAAAAATAAAAACAGACTCATAGAAAACAGACAGACAACCATCAGAGGGGAGGGGCTGGGTAAAAAAGGTGACGAGAGTAAGCAAAAAACAAACAAACAAGCAAAAAAACCAACCAACAACCTCATAGACACAGACAACAGTACGGTGATTTCCAGAGGCAAAGGAAGATGGGGGAAGGTAGAGGAGGGTACAGAAGGGACAAATGGTGATGGAAGGAGACTTGACTTGGGGTGGTGAACACACACTACCATTATAGATGACGAATTACAGAATCGTACACCTCATGAAACCTATATAATTTTATTAACCAACGTCACCCCAATAAATTCAATAAATTTTTTTAAAAAAAGAATTCCAAGAAAGACAAAATGCAACAGCAGTATTTAAGCCTGCATCCAAGGCAGTAAAGACCAGAACTGACGCTGTAGAACACAGTGACACACAGGACAAATGCGAGGGGCTCACACGGAACACAGGACACACACCAAAGAGAACATGATGAGACAGGGGATGAGCATGACACAAACCTGAGTATACGAATTACAATTATTTTTAAGGCTACAATCAGAGCCATGAGAACAGAAACAAGAAAAGGACATATATGGAAAAGAACTTTGCTATCTGACGAAAGACTAAAGTCTGCAGACCAAAAGCGTTCAGGACATTTCAGGCAAAAAATTAATGAGAAATACTTATATCTACATGTTTCTTTATGATATATTTTAATTTCAGATAAGAATCAGGAGAGTAGCCGAGATTTGGGAGTGAGCAATTGACCAAGAAATTTCATCGGCATGCAACTAAATTTTGAGCACCTTTACATAAAATTCAGTATAGAATAGGGAAGTTGGTTCTGTGTTAAATTTAATTAGTAAATCCAGGTTTTATTTTTTCTAGTAAAAGGCACAGGTTTCAAATAATACATGGGCTATCTGCTTCCGTCATATACTTCAAAAATAAAGTATTTTTCTATACAAAAGTTGAGATTTTTAAATACATCGCCAAGTCGGGCCAAGAGATATCAATTGCCAGGGAAGAGGAGGAGTAGACATTTAAACCATAAGGCAAATGACAAATGGCAAGTGATCAGAGAATGTGATTCAAGAAAGAGCCCTGGTCCAGCAGCAGGGTGCGGGTGGGGGGCTCAGTTGACTGGAGCATTGTCCTGTACACCAAAAAGGTTGTGGGTTCAATTCCCAGTCAGGGAGCAACCAATGGATGTTTTTCTGTTTCTCTCTCTTGCTCTCTCTCTCTCTCTCTTTCCCCTCCTTCCCCCCTCTCTAAAATCAATAAAAACATATCCTTGGGTAAGGATTAAAAAGAAAAAAAAAAGAAAGGCTGCTTATAAATTGTCTAAAAAAAGTACATCAGTAAGAGATGACTAGCTTAACAAAGCCTTGACAATTACCAGGTGAGTATCTCTGAGGCAGACATAGGGAAGATGCTGGGAAGAAGGAACTGAATCTCTAAGTACCACGTACACAGGGCATGTCCCAGAGGGACTCAGGAATCATAGTTAGGTTACAGCACAAAACTGTGAATTCTGATCCAGAAACTTTGGTTGCTTCACTTCTCTATCATTGGGATTGTTGTAGCCCAGCAAATTTGTAATTAATCCCATGCCTTTAAGAGGCTAATGAAAATTCAGATAGTTCCCTTTTATTTTCATTCTTAACTCAGAGCAAAGTAGTGGAATCCTTATAAGAATGACAATATCTCCACAGGGATACTTTTAAATCATGTCTATTTCATTATTCCTATTTCCTAAGAAGTGTGCTACTGTCACCTCACATTGATCCCTGTGAAATTCAAAAAATACCTGTATAGCCTGGAACCTGTGAAACGAGGCTAAATTGCTACTGTTGCATTAAAAAAGGAAACATAGAGTGTCCAATGTTTTAAATATAAAATAAGCTTTTGTCACAAATCTCAGCTCTAAGGTCTTCTCATTTTTCCCCTTACTAGGTTAGTTTCCTCCTTTATATCCTTATATAGCTCCATTCTCTCTTCCCTGGTACTTAGCACAGATTATGAAACATATTTGTATGACAATTTGATTAATGTCGGCCTCTTTACCTTGACCGAGCACTCCACAGGAGACCATGTAGGGACTATAGATTATTTATATTGCTTATTGTTGTTAACCTCAGTATTTGACACAATAGCCGATCCCATAAGGCAAGCAATACATATTTGTTTAATGAGTAGACTGAGTGTACGTGTTGTGATTCATTGTTCAGCCAAGCAAGTAATTTTATCCTAAGAATTCCAAAACACTTTACATAGATAATTCATCTTGGCTTTGCACATTAGCTATGCTTATCAACTTGCCTGAAAACCCCATTTGAAAAAAATACTAGAATGACTTTTTCATGACGGGTTGATATTATATCACAGAATATTAAATATAAAAGGAATCTTAGGGATAATAAAACTATGGTTCATGAGTGGTTAGTAATTTGTCCACAATAGCACAAATCTACTTAGCAAGAGAACGGGAATTAGAGCACAGGTTTTCGACCTCCACCCTCATCCTCCGAGGCTTCTGTCCGCTGCTCCTCAACACAATGGTTCTTGGGCAGAACTTCTAGGTTGCCAAGCCTCTGAAAGTCACTGATAATTTGTAAAGAAACATTTTGTTACGTATCACAGTTGAAAGAAAATGTGTAATAAAAAATTGTTTGCAACATAATCACCACAAATTTTCAGAGTTCTTACGCATCTTATTTTTAAACTTAAGAGCTAATTATACTTTCTCAAACCCAAAGCACCTCATCATTCATTGTCATACATGTACTGGTGCTATGAGCCAGGTACTGTTCTAAGACTCTTTCCCAAGGGACATGAGCCTAAGGCCTCCTTAGTTCTATGGTTAAGAACGACGGCTTGCTTTGTTTGTTTGTTTTTTTCCTCTTATCATTCCGTTGCAATTGGGAAAAAGCCATTTCTGCAAAGTTAGAATCCTGAAAGATTAAGAAATCGAGCCCTATGATTCAAGCTCTTCCTTTGGTCTCCATTTTTCTCCTTTGAAATATATTTTTGTTCAGTTGCTTGTTTTTTCTTTTCCTTCTTTTTTACAAGTTGTAAGTTGGAACTTTCGGGGGCAGGGGGAGACAGGGGCAACTATTTTCATATTTTTGATGAGTCTGTTTACCAAGCATAGAAAATCCATTTTCTGGCTAAAGGATTCTTGTAACAGAAATTTCTATCTGATGATGGAATCATATTTCTGGGCGACCCTGGAGCGAGTCAATCTGCCAAATTATTTCATTTATATTTATATGCTGGAGTGTTATTACAAAGGCTCCAAATAGTCTCTGTTCTACGTATGAAACAATAAAACAAAACTAAGACACAGTATAATACGCATAACTAATACATAATGTAATGCTTCTTCAAAAAGCAGACACTGATAGCATTAAATAACCCAAGCCAGCATTATTGGCAGAAAAGAAGGCTATGATTGAAGAGAGCAGAGAGGGTATATTAGGAAAAAGGGGGAAGAAGAAGAAAAAAGAAACAGAAGGGAAATAGATGACATTAGATGGGGGAAAGGCAAGAGTAATACAGATGAGAAAACAATGGAAGGAAAGGAGGTACACCCACATAAAATGACCTTTTTCATCATCAGAGATTTACTTGGATGTTCTAATGCTTCTTTAAAAGGGAAAATGTTTTTGAAATAATATAAAAGCTTAGTCAACCAGAGGGGAGCAGGGAGAGGGATAACAGGGGAAAAGGAGGGGAAGGGTCATCAAGGAACATGCAGAAAGGACCAATGGACAAAGCCAAATGGGTGAAGGGTTGAGGGTGGGAGGTGGGGAGGGATGGGGCAGGAAAATGTTGACAAAAAAAAATAGACAGGGAGAGGCTAAGAATAGTATAGGAAATTAAGAAGTCGAAGAACTGATATGTACATCCCATAAATATGAACGAAGAGGTGTGGGGATGATGGGATGGGGTGCAGGGCAGAAGGAATAAAGGGGAGAAAGAAATGAGACAACTGTAATAGCATAATCAATAAAATATACAAAAAAATAAGTAAAATGATTGAACTGTTCCAAAATTAAAATAAAATATACTCCCAAAATAAATCAAATAAAAATAGACATGTACAATACAAAAAAAAAAAAAAGCTAAGTCATTTGCACACACATAATTACATATGTGCATGTGAATATCTACACAGTTTTAGCCATACAACCTGTCTATTCCTAGGAGGTAAAGCTATTCTGGACAATCCTAAAGTACAGACAATACATCTTCAAAAGTAATCTCAATTCTCATCTTTTATCACTTGGCTGGGTTTTGTGTTTATTAGCTCATTAGAAGGTAAGATGATGCATGGAAAAAACAATTATCTATTTTTAAAAATGCAAAAGATATAGAAAGTAGAAAGGAAAAATAGTTGGGACTTAGGAGTGGGGTGCACTAGTTGTATATGCAACAGGACAATGAACAGGGCTAATGCATATTTGGGAAACTCTTGAGATTTTTTTCAAAGCTATCGGAAAAATGGCCATTATTTTCTCCACACTTCCTTTCCTTCTCTATAGCATTCCTGAGTTCTTTTGCAGTATCTAGAATGAGGGACTCATTTTCAGAAGCAGTATAATAGTGCAGGATATGCACTGTTTTAGATTGAAATAACAATCATATCAAAATTGAGATGGCCATTTGGCCAACCCAATATAAAGGGTTTGCTCACTAATGTTTCAGTAATAAGAACTCTCTTTTTCCTAATCAGCAAGCCCCCTATCTAACAGTGTGGTTACCACTAGCCTTCGCAATGAGGACCCGAGGCACAAGGGACTGTCCTCCAGAGTCACCCGAGGAAGACTAAATTAGATTGTTCGGAGTCTGGGTTCCAAGGAGGTGACAAAATGTGTTCTCTTATGTAAGTTCATCCACCTTGGCCTGTGCTCCAATAAAATGCCAGTATTCATCCACGGAGTGCAATACCTCCTTTTTAAAAGCTCCCTTTGAAAATACCACTCTATTTGGGAGGAAGAAGGAATAACAGATTTCTAAGCGCATGTTTTCTTAAATAGTTTAAATATATCCTTGGCTAACATATAAATTAGGTTTAGCAATTCTAAGTCAATTCTAGATAAATTTGAGGTGTTTATATAAAGAAAGGGCTATATCACTGAATTCTAAAACTTCAAAAAATAATAATCCCACAAGGAATTACTGGCAACTCTATTACCTAGAATATTTGATTAACAAGTCCACCACACTTCTCATCCATAGAGATATTATCATTAATACTGTTATTGTACATAGATTATTCTTTTGGGTTTTTAGAACACTCTGTAAGGTTCGATGCAAAAGTAGTATTATGTGTAGGTTTTAGTGAATGAATTAAACATTTTTTGCAAACATGGTCAAGTTAGGGAATAGGACAAACTGAAATTGTTAAAGGTATTAGCTAACAACAATCATACGATGTATTACCATGAAAATCACTTCTCCTTCTGGATAATCATGACTTTCTGATAATGATTACCTTCATGCAAGTTGTACGCTGGCAGTAATAATGTGATTTGAGCATTGCTCCCCAAGGGCGTTCATATCTGCATGTTCTGACTTGTTATGTTACGTTGTACTAATTGAGAGTTTACATGACAAGATATGCATAGCTGATCATGCTTATTAAAATGCAGGCCACTCTCAATTAGCCATAACAAATGCTGTACCTGGCACTTTTAACACAGTCAACCTAGACATGATCCCCAGAACTCATGAAATTTAATCTTCAGCTGCTTCCTAAAGATCTGTGACTAAGTAGCTAATCTGAGGCTCAGTGCAGTACCAAACATCGATGTGGAAACTCTAATTATAATGGGGAAAAAATGCAGCTATTTCCTGTTTGGCGTCATGTAGATAAAATACTCAGGAATTTCACTTTTCAAATACTTTCCATGCAGGTGTTTGGCACTGTGCAATCACCATTGTTTTGTCTGGTTTGGTTTGTCTGCAAGGTAAAGACAGAAGGAAAAAGCTAAGGGCCAAGAACTCCCGAACTAGGAAATCGGCCTGAGTCTCCTAAAGCTACGCGCATCCCCCTAAAAGTAATAATCCTATCAGATGGAACAGGCAGGCTTTCCAAACTAAATTCTTTCATCGGTATTTTAAAACTGGGATGAAAAACCATTTTAAGCTCAACAGAGAATAGGACAAGTTTCTTTCTCTGTGTCAGTGATGAGGCAATTTAGTTAAAATTCATGTTCATTTAGAAAATAATACAATAATTAATAATAACACCAGAATAAACTGTGTTTTGGGTATTCACAACTGGAAACCTACTTTTGCGCCACCCTGTATAAACACTGGAAGAGACTCAGAGTTCACTTAGTCCATCCTTTTCCAAATTGTGTTCCACAGAAACCCAGATCCCTGGGAGAAAGTGGTGGTAGAAGTGACTAGTCAAATAGGTTAAGAAAATTTATGGTTATACAAAATCAAACAAGTTTATTTGTATGCAGTTACTCACTTTATGACTCCCAAAGACTAAGATCTACTATGCCTTGGTTCCTAGATTTATTTCACAATGGAATTCTTTCCCACTGACTGTCTATTAATGTTTCACAGAACTAATAGCTAGCAAAACAAAGCTGCAGGTACACTGATCCAGCTGGCCTAAGCCCTTTATTCTGCAGAAGACAAAAGTCTTCTAACGGCAACTTTTCAGGGGGCCACAGCAGTCTCAGGTGGGCCCAGAGCTGCTGCATTGGGTAAGGCTTCCAGAACCCTGGAGAAGGAGGGTCCTGGGAAGGGGCTCACACAAGTCTCCTCCCTACTTTCCCTGATACAGGAACAGTTGAATCCGAGCTCCAAGTGGCCATTCTAGCCTCAAGGCCGTGAACCAATTACTTCAGATTTATTTCCATAAAACCTTTCCCTTTCAGTTTCTCCCAAGTGTTTTCAGAGTTTGCCAATGGACAATGTTCCAGCACTCAAAGGTAAAGACAATTTTGAAATCGAGCCTATGCGTTCATTTCAGCAGTCTTGTTCTCCTATGCTTGAAGAGGGGGTGAATCCTTAAAGTAGCAATTCAGTCTTTTCATAATTAAATTACCAAGCTTAACTTAAAATGTAGCTCCAAACTAGGGCATAATTAATTCAGTATGAATCCAAAATTCCTTGGTCACAAAGAGAATCCAGTGCATTAGGTATGTCGTATTTCTGCTTAATTCCTGTAGATAACATGATTTTTTATGCATGTGCATTTTTAAAATATCCTGAACAAACAGAATTTACAGAAGTATCCTCCTACAAAATTCTCATTTGACACACACACGAACTTGTTCTGTTATCTTATTTCCATGCTCAGTTGTAAACAACTCGCAGGCCAGGATTACTTATACATCTTCCAACGGCCTGCAGAGCTAGCAACTGGAACTGCGTCTTGCTACAGGAACTACCACATAAATACTTTATGACAGATTGGCCCTGATAATAGGGCACCTTCTAAAAAGATATACTATACACTGTGAAAAGATTATCTCCTACCAAATGGATTAGAAGATAAGGTATCCCTTCCTTTTTCCTCCTAGTTCTGTTCTTCTCTCTCTCTCTCTCTCTCTCTCTCTCTCTCTCTCTCTCTCTCTCTCTCTCTCTCCCTCTCTCTCTCTCTCTCTCTCTCTCCCTCTCTCTCTCTCTCTCTCTCTCACCACCACACCCCCTTTGTCTCTCTCTCCCCCTGCCTCCGTCTGTTTTGGAGCTCTTTCACAAACATCAAAACTTCTGGGTAAGAGTTTAGAAGGCAGAGAACTGCTCAAAATGACTCAGGAGCTCTGCGTGCACCGTGAGGGCTGTTGGCCTGCGTTGCAGAATTCATTCCACCTTTAGATTTAGTGCAATCAAGTGAACTTGCCAAATGTGATTTCCACTGACTGACATTTCAGAAACCAAAAAGCAACCAGTATATGGAGTAGTATCCTTGGGGCAGGTTAGTTAGAGATGTGGGTGCTGCCTCAGGGCACCAGCTTTTCCTTCCCCAGACCATTCGTATGAGATACAACAAGGAAATCTGCGAGTTTGGTCCAAAATGCTTCACAGTGGCTCCTTTACTCATAGCCTCCAATGAAACCTGTTTGATTAAGAAAGGGCTGACAAAGGGCAGGTTGAAGGGCTTTCCAAACCAAAGCAGTCCCTGGGATATTTGTTTTTACCTTAAATCCTCTGACAATTAAACCCACAATGCAATTTTTAGAGGCAAATTCAGTTTGAGTCTCTAAAATGAGCTGTGATACAACTGCAGCCAGGAGTCACACCCAGTAGAACACCACCTTCCCCAGGCTTTTTTGGTTCATTTTTCATTAGATAATTTTATTTTTAAATCACGTGTAGACTCTCTTGTTGCATTTGCTACGAACAGTTATCTCACCAGTTCTGAGGAGAGGCAACTCTTTAACATAGGCAGGAATAGTTCATTAAAAGAACATCATTTTTGTCTTGTGTTTATGTTAATTTCCCCCTCCCTGTGGTCATTTTTAAGTGTACTTCCCCAGGGGCACTTCTTTCTTTCTCACACTTCTCTATGACCAAGGAAATCTAACTTCCCAGGCAATAGAAATTACCCTTGGACCACAGCAGAGAAAACAAAGGCATAAGCCCTGGAGTATGACGTTTGGGGATACTTGATGGTTGCCTGGGCAGCATTTAATTAGTCCTGGGTTGTGGCTGGGGGTGGGGGTGCTGGTACCTGGGTAACCTTTGTCACTGCCTCTAAATCTGTGGTTGAACAATCAAAATGAAATGCTTGTTGTGCTCTCCATTCTCACCCCTTCTTTTCTTTAGGAATCTGAGTAAATCTCTCTCTCTCTCTCTCTCTCTCTCTCTCTCTCCCCGCCCCCCCCGCCACACACACACACACACACACACACACATCCATACACAACAGTTCGTTAATTAAGAAAAACACTCTTTCTTAGTGTTTTCTATAGCTGTGAATGACATTTTTCCAACTAAATTATAAACAGCGGGGACACCTTATTCTTCTACCCCTTTATACTTCCTTGCTTATTAATAAGCACTCAAAAATAGTACTTGACATTTTTGCCAAAGAAATCAGTTAGTTTATGCTTTACTCCTCGTCTTCCACTGTCATTTCCAGCCTGCTTCCATAAATGCTGAACAGAATGTCGTGGAGAAAAAGATATAAGAGCAGGCGGTAAGGAGTAAAGGGACAGACTATAGTTGCTTGGTGGTTTGCCGATATTAAGGGCTTAAAAAACGAACAAAAACTCTACCAGCAGAAACCGTGGGCTCTCTTCAGTCTTTGCAATGAAGACAAAAGCTGTCCTTGGCTGGCAGTGTCAGAAGCTGTTCTGGAATGCACTTAGTTGGGTTTAATGGTCGGTTACTGACATGTCCCCAAATGGCTATTGGGCCCAGGCAAACAATTTTCTGCCACCTTCCTGCCTATGTGTGTCTGCGTTGAGTGGTTCCACAGCGCCCATTAGGAACCGCTAGAGAGCCATTATGGTTGGTAGAGTAAAACATCCTTTTTACTCCAAAAAAAAAGTGAGAGGAATTGGTATTTCTAGAGTGCTCTGAAGGAGCCATCAACAACTCCAAGGAAGGCAGGCCCCGGGGTGGCAATGAAGCACCACATTATTCCTTTCCGGTGGCCACACCTGCAGCAAAAATACATTAGTGTGTGAGGATCCATGGAAATACAGAATTTCCACATTGCAAAGTTGTGCAAAATGTAAACCTTGCAGGAATTACACCTTGTGTTGCATTACACTATAAAATTTCGGTTCTTCTCTTTGGGAAGTTTGGCCCTTTCATCGTTTCAAAGGCATTCGGACGGAGGCACCCAGAGAGTTGACCGCTCCAGTGAATGGGAGCACTGGGGCAGGAGGGGCTGCTGCGTGCCCCACCAGCTGCAGCCCTCCAGCTGGGAAGGCTGAGGGCAGAGGGCAAGTGGAAGAAAGGCGAGTGATTTGCATTAAAACGGGAGTCTCCTTCCCAGGCTGGCAGCATTGGCCTCAATGGATGTTAAACAGAGGTCTGGTTACTTCAACAAAAATAAAGCTATTTGTCATCTTCCTCTAATAACCTTGGATGGCGATGTAATGAGAAAAGGTGAGCCAAGCTGCGCTGGCATGTGGGCAAGTGCCTTATACCTGTGTGTGAGCACCTGAGAGAGAGAAAAGGAGGATGAAGTTCCTTCTGAAATCTCGGGTTCCTCGAGGGTTAAGTCAGCCTCTTGGATGCAACTGAACATGTATTTGTGTGCTTTATTGTTTAAAGGTTGGGAGCCGGGCTGAAAACACATTCATTACTCCCTGTCATAGAGCGGCCGATGCATTCTAGGCACATACAATTAGGCTATAATTCTGCACAACGACAGACTAAACATACAAGTCTAGACAGAGAAAGGAGACAACCGAAAATATTCTGAGGCCTTTGCGAAAGGCGTTTTTGCATTTTCTTATCACTCTACTGGCAAATATTATAAAATCTTGCCTCATTAATGTCAAAAAGAGTAGAGGATTTGCATGACTTAAATTCAAGGGTCTTGATTTTAATTCTCCATCAAAAGCCAATCTCCAGGCCAGATATTTTTAGCAGTCACTCAGCACAAATCTGACATGCTCAGCTGTGGTTTGTTTATCTTCTAGAGAAGAGGTCTGGGTTCTTACACAGAACCACCCATATACACGTTACAAAATCAATCACAGTGTGTGAAGGCTTGTGTGAATGTGATGTAGGAGTTATAAAACTAGTGACAAAATGTAAACATGCCACGGTCTTACTATTTATTCAGTTGACTAAGAAAATAAACCACAGAAATCTCAGTGTCTTAAAACTGGCAAAGTCTATGGTCACTTGCTGATTGCAGAGAGCAGAAGAAAGAATCGTGTGGTGGAATGGAGCGGGAGAAGTTCCCCCTTGAAGGGGACCGGGGTATGTAGCCCCCAAATATGCCACTCTGGCATGTGGAATTTTTCTGAGCTGAAGGCAACACCCAGCAGACTGTAGAAAAACTTTTACTTCTCCCTTAATTACCTAGAAGAATTTAATTAGGGGGCCTGGCTCACAGAAAGAGCCACTAACAAAGATAACTTTTACATGAATGGCCTACCTGTATGGCAAGGCAAACATCCCATTACCAAACATCTGCTTTTCTTATCGTCCTGTAGATTATCCTCCTCCCCTTTGAAGCTCCCGGGCTTTATCATACTCCTTAGCTCAGGGTGGCAAAAACCCTCAACTGCCCAACCTGCCCTGCCTTGGGCCTCGCTGTCTTTGTGCGGTCAAATCCATTTTTCTCCTGTTTACCTGTCTTCAGTCAAATGAACTACTAGGCCAGCGAACAGAACCTCACGGAACCTTGCTAATAGAAAGGCAAAGAAAACCCCTTCCTCCCCTACAGATGAAACGATGGTCCCAGCGAGAAAGCAGATTCCCGCCCTCGCCCACATCAGCTTCCTTCCCTGGGCTCTGACAGGACGTTTTGCAAACGGTCTTCAGCCCTGCCCTAGGCTCGGCGTTGCCAGCACCTTAACGCACGGCCTCCCTTTCGCTTCCACACCCAAAGGGCCTTCCCACAGGCAGTCACGGAATGTTGCTGCCCCCTACGCACGGTCAGCAGCTATGTTCCTTCCGATAATGCCGCAGGCAGCTGTTTCTCTGAGAAACAGCTCGAATACGACTTTTAATATTACGAAAAGTGAGCCAATATTTAAAGCCAGTATTTCCCACAGATAATAATAATCGCCAAGTATGCAAGTCAAACAGGCTTTCGACAAGGGAGGCAATTTTAACGCCAGCTGACATTTACTGTTATACCAAGTGACAACTGCTACTTCAAGAGTTTTATATGCATTAATTCGCTTGATCCTCATGAAATTTCTGTGAGGTAGAAGTGATTGTCCCTGTTTTATAAACTGAGGCATAAAGTGGCTAAGTGACTTGTCCAAGATCCTATAGCAAACAATTGTCAGAGTTAGGATCCAGAATCCACACTTTTTTAAAAAAGCTTTTATTTATTTATTTTTAGAGAGAGGAGAAGGGAGACAGAAAGAGGGAGAAAAACATGGACGTGAGAAATATCATCCAGTTGCCTCTCTCATACACACTCCAACCAAGGACTGAACCCATAACCCAGCCATGTGCCTTGACTGGAAATCCAACTAGCGACCTTTGCATTGCGGGATGACACCAACCAACTGAGCCACGCCGGCCAGGACTAGAATCCACACTCTTAATCATCATGCTATGTTGCTGGTGAGGATTTGGGTTCTCAAAATCTTTAAATTATTTTAATAGGCAGAAGTGACATAATGATGGGGAAAAGAGAAAATTAAGATTCATTTTCCTCCTGGTATCCCTTATCCTGGGCGTGGCTCATATGCATTTATTTGTTGTTTTGAAATGATGTCTGTCTAACACTGATAATCATGGAGCCCTTCCTATAACCACTAGGAGATACCCTCCTCTCATTACGAGTAAATAGGTCTAAAATTAAATTAGGGAAAGACGCCAATAGGAATGGAGAAAGAAACATGGTAAGCCTCACTCTACTCTTGTGGTGAGACTCATAAAAAAATGATTTTCATCCAGCATGCGTAAGAGACAAAAAAACATGCCATAACTATACAAATAACTTTAGGATAGTATTTGAATTCATAAACGTAAGGGAACATAAGACTGTTACTCTGATCTGAAGACTCGGTTGTTCGACACCCATCTGAGTGAAAGCCTCAGGACGTTGGTGAGAGAGCCTAACGTTTTCCCTCCGGATAACTGGTCTCGCTGGAGCCCCGCTTGGGCGTGGCCAGGAAAGGTTTTACATCGGGGCAAACTGGCAGAGACCCACTTTGGGCACACGGCAGCTGCCTGCGTGATGATCTATAGGGAAGGCCATGCTGAAACAGCTTTCAGAGAGCGATACGGCCCTAGATGACTGACCAGGCCAAGAATCATAGTGAGCCAATGTCGGTCGGGGCTTGGTGATCCCAGAGTTCACATGCTGGTGAACTGGCGGACCTACAACCTCACTCTTCACAGTAGACAACCCGCACCTTACACAGAGAGAGCACCATAGTCCAGGCTCCTGCTGAAAGGATATTTGCCCAAGGGGACTAAACTTTCAGGATGGGCTTAAATGAGACCTGCAGTCCTGAAGAAAAAGGCAAACTGAACCTCAAAACCATGTTGAAAAATTAGCACCAGGGAACAAATCTGATTGCGCCGCCTGCATGAGCTGTTAGCTGACTTCGAGGTTATCGCTAGCCTTTTATAAGCGATCTCGAGACACGGTGCCTAGCGAGGCACTGATACCACTAGGTAAGTAACCAGCCCTTATTGTAGGAAAAAGAGGGAGAATGGCACATTAGGCTAAAGTGGTGGTTTGGGGAGGGGAGGACTTGACCTTCCTAGTCCACTAGAGTAGTGCTAGGTCTTTGGTCCGAAGGTAGTTAATTCTTTAGCTATTCTTGTAGGCTTTCATTTTGCAACACACAGATGTCATTCCATAAAGTCAATCCAAATATGAATGAACACAATGGGCATCACAGGCTTTGTTACCCGCCCCCACAAAAAGTAGTCTTACAAACTACTTTTAATAGTAAGAAAGCCAGAACAACCTACAGAGAAAGGATAAAAGCTTGAGTTTACATTTTGAAACATACTTCTTGGAAAAGGGTACTTCCCTTATTTTCCTTTTGGTGAGATGGTGTTAAAAGTTATGGAGATGTATAAGACATAATAATACAACACAGCAACGATGAGAGAAACAACCACCTACCGTACCTTTCCTTCAGCGAATCATGTGCTGTCTGACCGCCTCGCCACGGTTCTTTTTCTCAATACAAAGAGTTGATGAACTACATGGCTCTGCAGCAGGTTTGACTTTTAATGAGCCAGTTCCTGCCACGTTTTTCTTAGCACACACACTCGAGTCCATGCTTGAAGGCCATAATTCATTTGCTAACTAGAATATCCCATAGAATATATGGGATTTTATTTTAATATCAAACTCAAAGAGAAGAACTGGGGCCACCTCATGGGAATATTACTGCAGGCAAGTGTGATTCATGAAGGTACTGACATTCTATTTAGAAGTGGTTTCCGGTCTTGGTACGGACAAGGCCAATTGAATATGATGTGGTCAGTCAAAAAAGTCTGAACCCCACTCCTGATTTTATATCAATGCCAGTAAAATTAGCAATCATACAACAAAATCATGTAGACAGAAAAGAGTATTCTCTGCTCTGTTTTACATAAAATGTCACTGATAGTCAAGAAATGAGGTGCAATATAATATCTATGATGGATCGACAGCAGAGCTGTGGAGAAAAACGTCCCAAGAAAAAAGGTTCCGAGTCTTTATGGGCCGGCAACTCTGCTCATCCTCCTAAATGGGACCAACTGGGAGAAATATGGGTCACTGTTCACAAGAGGAAGAGAAGATGGGTGAGTCTGACAACATCCCCTGGCCTAGAGGTCAGGGTGAGGCAGGATAGTGAGAGGCTGGGAAAAGTCTTTGGCAAGTAGAATGGGGAAACTGAGAAGGTAGCTGAACGGATGGCCAAGCAATTTACAATCAGCTATTAAACTGCAAGATCTCATCTTCTCTAACCAAGGACCCTTAGACGCAAACGGTTTACACATTTCAGACTGTGCCAGGGCAAACCCACCTGGCACAGCCTGGGTCCAGGTCCCTTTCCAGTGACAGCTTTTGGAGGTGAAACTGACCAGAGAATGACCCTGACCCCTTTAAGCTCATTTTGATGCAACAGCATATCAGAGGACACACCTGGAAAGCTGATGAATATTCCACTGAGGTTCTCCCCCAATATTCCCCACCTTTAGAAAACAGATAAAAACCTTTAAGACAAAGAACCCAGTGTGTGCTCTCCCTTAGGCATGCCCACGCCTTCCCCCCACTTCTTTCCTCAGACGTGTATCTTTGCCTTTTTTCTCCTAAGCTCTAGCTTCCCAGGAGACTTGTAACCAGGGGAGCAACAGGCAGTGGCAGCTCATCCCGGGCTAACCCCCTAGCCCTGTCTGCAAAGGCCTTCCTTTTGCCTCTGTTACTTGTTTCCTGAGTCCACGCAGCCCAGCTGGCTCACTTCTTCTGCCTCTGTGACCTTCTTTCCAAAAGGCCAAGGCAACGCCACCTAGGCCCACTGCTGTTGCTGTGATCTTGCCTCTTCTATCTTAAGCCTTTCCTTTGTTTCGCTGTCCCCAGTTTTAATAGATGTACTCTTAAAATCACCTGGGCTCGTGTCAGGAAATCTTTCCTGTATGAAGAACCCACACATTCCAGACCATACTGGGGCAGACATGCCTTGGCCTGGTCCCTTTCCAGTGACAAGGGTACATCCCCCCATGAGGTGGCCGGTTAGTGAGACCATCTTCACATTAAGGACAAATTTTGGTGTTCTTACCTGTAATTTTTCTGTAGTATTCTTTTTCATCTCTGAAAGAAAGGCTATTTTAACAGCAGTTGGAATTTCAGACTTTTTTTTTTTTACCAACACTAAGAAAAGTGGGTGATATCGCAAGGATGAAATGATGTACATTTCATTTTGAAATGCAAATATTTCTTTTTTCTTGGGAGAGAGGGGGGTTGTGAGATTCTGGAGACATCTAATTTATATTCATAACTTCATTTGAGTAAAATTAACATTTAAATAGTTTGCAATCCCTTAAAGTCAGAGCACATAGAGATAACAACAACAACAAAATTATTCCAGAACTTAAAAATCTCTCACTAAGAATCCGAAAATTTGAAACCTACACAGGGATAACTTAGAGTTGGCTTTCTTAAAATATGGCTCTTGGCTAACCTAGTAAATAATAACAAATACATAGAACCCTTCAGCAATAAGAGAAAGTCTTTTTGATGCTCCAGGCAAAGCTTTCCAGTCAATGGTCTGTTTCCCCATCCTTTCAAACTCTACGTTAACCAATACTGAACCAAAGCCTCACCTGGGACCTCAGGAGAGAATCTTGCAGAGTGTCGAGATACAAAAAGTTTCAATTCTTGGTCTAAGTTGCATTCAATCAGGTTTGTGTCCCATGATCGGATTCCTAAGGAGGAAAAGGAAGACAGTTGACAGACTTCCAGTTAGTCATTTCAGAGTGGTTTGGAAAACATCGCTGTGACATTTCTCAGGCTAAAGGGAGGATGTGGAAACTCCTTTTCTGAAGAGCTTGGTGGTGAGCAGTAATGCCCACAAGACAGGAGGGCTGGGGAGGTCTCTCTACCAGGCCACAAGGGAGGGATAACTAGCAATGCAGACTGAACTTCTGCCCCTCATAAAGCGTAAATGCAGCTTTTCTGGGAGAGTCAAAGAAAACAGTTATTAGGAAAATGATAGGCTTTACTCCAGGGAGGGAACTGAAAGGACAGAAAGATGGTGAGTTCTGAAGCAGTCCAGAGGCCACCAGACAATCTGGCTTTTCCTTGGTCTGCTTGTTAGTGGCAAGAAAATATAGAATGAGGGCAGGAAGGCCAGACACATGGGGGCTGACATTCAAGTCCAGGCCTTTGTCTTTAAAATGATGCTTCCGCAGTGTGCCTATGCATTTGGTGCGCACACACAGTTTCTCTTCTTTACCCATCCCATTTTTTGACCTTGGTTTCTCAACCCCCGGATATCAATCCAAAATTTGTGTGATCTCTGATAAAAAGGCTGGATCTCAATCTTCAAGACTTGGCCTGTCTGTCCTCCCAGGCATTTGTGGTACCTGACTAGCTTGGCAAGTAGCTATTTCATTCACAATTGTTAGTTGTGCTGAATTTTCTTATCCAGAGGCAAAGAAATAATATGGCAACTTTTTATATTTTATGAACTTTCTACAGAGTTGCGGGCCATACGCTATCTATTCCCACAGAAGTTTAGGCTTCCACTCCCTGGCCTGGAAGCTGGGGAAGAGCAGGGCAAGGACTGCTGAAACCCTGCCTCCTCGCCTCCTCCCCCTTCCCCCGCCCTCTGCGCTCCTGCTCTCCCAGAGGAGAGGGCTGGAGTGGAACCCGGAGGGCCTCACAGAAGGGAGATCTGGGGAGCAAGCCAGGGAAAACCAGGAACCACAAAACTTTGGAGTGCGTGTATGTTTTTTATGTATTTTTATATTTTTCCAAATAGATGGCTCAGGGTAGAGCCAGTATATAGTATCCATAATTGCACCTTTGCATGGAGCCTCCTTAATTGCCAGGAGCAAATCTCTGGAACAACAATCATTTATTGCAAACCACCTAAGGTTAGGGGCTTGAAACTACAGGTATAACACAGCTGGTAAACTATCATTTTTGCAGGTCATCAGTCATGTGCACAGACCTGGGAGTACGTATGACAGTGTGTTATTTTAACACAGCTCTAAAGCCTAAATGCATATCCGCATTTTCTTCCACTTATCTCTGGTTCATTCATCCTATCTTGCAAAGAATTAAGGTAGTTTGGATAGATAGATAGATAGATAGATAGATAGATAGATAGATAGAAAGATAGATAGATAGATAGATAGATAAAAGTACACACAAATTACAAAAGCATTCTGGAAACTCAGTTGACTGCACATCAAAAACACCTTTTCAACCATGAAGGGATTTTCCAATAGATGTATAGCCACTAAGTGGAGGCAGACATTTCTCCTACTATCCATGGGAGGAATTCAGGTGTGAAAGGGTTAACATTCCTAAACAGAGGCTAAATTATAAGGGAGAATGTTATGGGTCTCCCTGGAAACATTAACTGTCTCAGTTTGCATTTGTGCTAATGGAGTATTTAAATTTTAACAAGAAAGGCATGTTGAGATTTTGTGGATCTTTTTAGTGCAGAGATGATAAATGGGATCTTTTTGTTTCACAGAAAGCTTGACAGGTTGAGAGGTCTGAATTCATTAGAATATTTTATTTCAACCTATATGCACTATATTCTCATCTAGTGTGAAAAATCATGTAGCTCCTGTCTGAGCTGCTTAATTAGTACTTGTTGATTGGATTCTCTGTGCTCCAGGTCTGAGCTCCACTTCGTCTTCCGCCTTGTCAAGTTGGGTCAGTAAGTTAATAATGACACATGTGTATGTAAATTAAATTCATACACTTTTTCTGCCTTTGTTCTGAGTAATGTCCAAACTGCTACATCATTTGAATGACTTCATCTAGGGTCACACATAGACTTGCTTGTACATTGCTGTTTGCCATTTTTCCCTTGGCTTCAATTAACCTGTCATGACACGTGCCATTAAATGCTTGCTTTATATTTCATAAACTCCTGGTTGTAGGATTTGTAATTTGGCAATGGAAAAAGTATGAAATAGTAGGAAAAAATATTGAGTTATTTTTAAATTACATGAGTAAACAGCTGATAAAAATATTTCTCATGTTTATACACCCAAGGAAAGTAAAAAATTAAGGTTCTCTTTTCAAGGAAGCAATTTCTAGCCAAATTATTGCTTAACAATGCATAATCACTAGTACCACTTATAAAGGTTTTAACGGATTTACTGGTTATTCTAGCTAGAAAGGGAATTTTTGGAACCAGGCCACTTTCTATACCTATTTTAGAAATAAACTACTTTGTAATTATTTTGTACCTTCTACCGGATAACAGTAGTAAAGGGAAATAGTATTTCTCAATGAAGGTTCATGCTGTATTTAGTAGGTTTATGTAGCTCCGCTTTATGTCTAAGAGGAAGCCATTAGTGGGTCCTCTAAAACTCATAGAACAACAACAAAAAAAATCATCTTCGGCCCTTCCCACATTCTCCCCTCTCTGAATTCATGGCTGGAGGGGGCAATGTGGTGTCAGCTTTCAGAAAACAGGTCACTCTGAAGAGGCTTTCAGAAGCAGGTCATCCCAGTCTCTGATGGGTTGTAGAGAAGCCAGAGAAATTCCTGGCCCTTTTTCTGACCAACCCCTGCTACCCTCCTGCCCCAATAAACAACAGGTTAAGCTCTTCCCTGAGGCTTTGCTGCTCCCCTTACTGGCCTACCCAGGTGTGGGCAAAACAGAACAACTCTACCAGCTGGAGGAGATAAATCTCCACTTTTTTAACTTCTGGGCCCAGAGGGCAACAGTCACTCCTGGGAAGCTGGCCTCTGGCCAGGCATCCTGAGAACTCTCCCATCTAATCTGGGGCTGTCACCCAACCCTAGAAAGTGGGGAGGGGCTTACTCTGTCAGCCAGTTCCCCAGCTGCAGCGACCAGGGGATAACAAAAGGCCCTCTCCCTCTCAGTTCTCTGACCCCAGGGGGAGTAGTGCGTAAAGGGGAGGCTAAGGTGCACAAGATGTTTTAGATAGACAAAGGAGAAAAGATTATATGTGTGTGGAGGGGGGAGGGGAGGGGATATCATCACAGGAGAAGTCAAGATAAACAGCGAGGAGCCAGGTTGCCTAAGGTTAGATCTGGCCAAGTTTACCAATCATGCAAGCATTTTGCAGGATGATTTAATGAAACCAACCTTTTTTAAAAAAAACACCTTCAACTTAAAGGTTAAAATATATATTCCTGAAAGAGACAGTAGGTTGAAGAAAGCAGAATATAATGACCATGCATTGTGCATGGTGAAATGGCACGTGGTTTCTGACAGTTATTTGTGCCTTTGACAAGTTGCTTTTCCTCAATGAGCTTCAGTTGCTCCCTCTGAGAAACTGGTTTTTTAATTTTTTTTCAAGTGCCTAAATGATTAGCCTATAACCATGAGATTCTGTTTGTAAAATTATGCTAAAAAGTGATATGAAGTCAGATTAGTATCACAAACTGCAAAAACAGGATTAAAACAAAGGAAATGCTAAATTCAAGGTCCTCTTTCTCAAAGAGTTTTCCTATTTTTTTTTTTAAGATTTCAGTTTATTTTATTTTTAGACAGAGGGGAAAGGAGGAAGAAAGAAAGGGAGAGAAACATCAATGTGTGGTTGTCTCTCGCGCGCGCCTCCCATTGGGGACCTGGCCTGCAACCCAGGCACGTGCCCTGACTGGGGAATCGAACCAGTGGACCTTTGGTTTGCAGGCCAACACTCAATCCACTGAGCTACACCAGCCGGGGCTCCTTTTTTTTTTCTCCCCTTGACCTAACCTTCAATTTACTTTCTTTTTTTTAAGCCAACTTGATGTTCATAACATATATGTTATATATAATGCTGGCAATATCTTACATACAGAGCTCATCATTTCAAAACATTGCTGATAAGTAATTTAGGTCTTGGATAGCATTTTACATTAGAAACAAACAATAGAAGTAATTTATAATAATTTATTTATTGTACAGCTTATTTTAAAAGTAAGCATTTCAAGAAGATTAACAATGAATCATCAATTTAATGAGCTTAAATTTGGGGGCTGGCTTACATTTCAGCATGGACTATAGAACCCTTAGATAATACCAATTAAGCAGCACAAGCAGAAATCCATCTGCCTTTGACTTTGTAAAGTATACAGATGACTATAAATTTAACACTCTCTAACATTTATTTAAACCACCACAATGTGTTGATTTTTTTCCTGTTGAAATAAAATGAAAACCAAAACCCAAACTTTCCTGGCTTCTTAATTCTCTTAGCCATCTTGGACTGAATATATTCGTTAAAGTGACATCCAGAAACTTACAATCTATTCAGCTAAACTTACATCTAAAATCCAGGGCAGTAGTTGTAATACACATCTATCCTTTTATGAACAAACCTTGCTGGTTCCCAGTGTTACCTAGAGGAAAATTATACTCTTAACAATAATTGAAAGCCTTCAACTGACACTTAGCATTCCTTTAAAACAATAAAATGAAGCAATGAAAATTCCTTTCAAAAAGTCCTAGGGTTCAGTTTGTAAGGCATGGATCCAGGTAGTCCATGTCCTAAAATAAACTGGAGGAGTGGGGGCTCCGCTAAAAATAGAATGGCTGTGATGTCCACATTGGGAGCTAATTAGGAAGGGGGCAACGGAGGTTCCAAGGGGCAGTAGTTGGTGGTAATGACAACGGTTTGACATAAAGTCCTGCATAACTAACTAAGTAAATCTAGACCAGTCCGAGGAAAGACTCCTGTTTCAAACTTGAGAAGAAATGACCAAACCCTACACTTCACTTTTGGAAGTTGAGAAAATGTGCTCATTTTCTCTTGCTTGGTGTCAAGAAGCAGCTACTAACCAACTACATTGGGATGTTTCAGGTCTGGTGGTGATTTACTGCATTACCACTATCTTCCTACAGATTCATTTTCTAGGCTTCCTAAATCAGATGGCAAAAATCCAAGCCACCAGGGCCTCCAAACCCACAGAGCATCAGTTGAGGTGGAAGGGCAGATTCGGGAGCAAGAGAAACAGATGCGGAATTGCGTTCCCAGCCTGCAGCGCACAAGCAGAGCCCGAGCCCCTGGGGCATCTCCATCTTGCTTCACACAGCGCGGCCCGCAGGCGCCAGCAGCCACAGCGGAGGTACCAGAGTGACCTCTGGAGGAGGCCCAGCTGGGACCTGAAGGCAGAGGCAGCAGGAGCGTGTCAGGCACAGGGAAACAGAGCCAGCCTGCCCTGTTGCTAAGTCATCTCACACAGTCTGAAAAGCTATGGGACCACTTAGCACTGGAAGGCTCTGCAGCTTGAGCTGCATCCGAGACCCCAGGACTCAGGAGAGCAATCTCCAGAGGAAAAGCAGCATCTGCTACTGAGTGTAAGGAAGTGGCTCTGTTCACTCACTTGGTTGATTCTTAATGGGATCAATACAGCCATTTCAGAGTTTCATGCAAAAACCTGACCAAATTAGGGAGTGAAAGCTAGGAAGGCATGGTGATTAGAAAGGAAACATAAGGGGGCCTCTGGGATCCCAGTAATGTCGGGTTCGTGAGCTGGGGAACACAGGTGTGTTCATTTTGTGAAAATTCACTGAGTTCCTCTCATCTATGATTCTTGCCTTTTCCTCTCTACTACTTCATTAAAATAGTTTAAATTTTAAAAAATGTCCGGAAGACAAATCTGAACTTTAT
Organism: Mormoops blainvillei; assembly: GCA_004026545.1. Lineage (NCBI taxonomy): Eukaryota > Metazoa > Chordata > Mammalia > Chiroptera > Mormoopidae > Mormoops > Mormoops blainvillei. Next base: position 28,810 of record PVJD01002416.1, on the reverse strand, counting down.
CACTAAGTGCTGGTAACGTTAAAAAGAGAAAGGACAGAGAGCACCTCACAGTAGTCATTGAATGCATCTATTTTATGCTCAAACAGAAGCCGCTTGAATGAGCCCCCTGAGGAATGGGATGCTGAAAGGATGATCAGCAGGGTAACAAAGCAGGAAGATCATGACAGTGGGAAGGTGATTTCTGAACCACTTCCTGGCATGGGGTGCAGCTGACAAGTAGATGACTATACAAAGACAAGCTCTGAAAATTGCTGCTTAATCTCCCTCCGATGTTACCCTGCCCAGCACTAACATGATGACAGGACCAAAAAACGGGTGTTGCTGCAGGGGCGGCATTTCTGTCACTTGTAAGTCGCGTGACCTTGAGCTGGTCTCCTTTATCCTTCCTGCCTCTCTGGGCCCTCATCTCTAAAATGGGGCCAAAGGTCCCTCTCATGGCACCACATCGTGTGGTTATGAAATTTTTATAAACAGAAAAGCCACCTCCTAATGTATTATTATTCCCTGCCAATGGTGCTGACAAAAAAAAAAAAAAATTAAAGCCAAAGTCATTCATTCATAAGGAGCCACGCCTAAAGTCAGTATGTGTGAAATTTTCCAAGGAGAAAATGTGCAAATACACTAAATTAGAACAGATCAGGTTAAGGGCCTATAGTTTGAAAATAAGTGTTATTGAGATGCTCTAATAAGGCATTTCACTAGTGAAATCTTTTATTCTTGATTTTTCTCCTGAATAAAATAGTCTTCATACTGTGTGTGTGTGTGTGTGTGTGTGTGTGTATACATACATATACATATATATATAAGCTTAAAGGGGAAAATCTGTGCTTTAAAGTTAAACAAAAGAAGAACCCGGTCTGCAACTCCAGTCCACACCCTGCAGCCTTTTGTTCTGGGGACAAGCGGCTGTTTCCAAATGCAGAGGCAAATGACTGACAAGCGTTTATTTTCTCATCTAAAATAAGGTTTTCCCTTAGTCGTTTTTTTTTTTTTGAGTGGGGGCAGGGAACGAGGGCTGCGTGAACGCCCTTTGTCCGCCTCGGGCCGCCGTAGAGACCGCACTGCGGACTGCACCACGCCCACCCGCGGGTGTCTCCAGGCAGAAACGCTTCAGCACCACCCCAAGAGAATAGAGCGCGGGCTGGGGCTGCGGGGGCACCTGGCGACCTCTGTCAGAGGCGAGGGGTAGCCTGGGACGTCGGGGGTGAAGGGAAAGGAAGAGACCAGGGCTGCCCAAACGGTGACTTCGAGTGCAACAAAGCGGGGCTGAAGGAGAGGTGGGGGCATGCAGCACCCCCAAGCCCGAGGCCCAGGCGGGTTGCGCCCAATGGGGGCGCCGCAGTGCGGAGGCAAGTGGAAGCACTGCAGCAGCCCTGGTGGGGCTGAGGGGCGGGTCGGTCCGCGTGCCCGAGGCTGCGCCGGTGGGACCCTCACGGCCCCGCCCAGGGTCCCTGGCGAACCGCTATTCGGCCTCTGCAGAGCGCGCGCTCAGTGCGCGCACCGGGAGAGGCGCGGGCCCTGCCCGCCGACCCCCTTAACTTCCCCCCAAGCCATCACTCCCGAAGCTGAGACTTTTAAAAGAAGAAGCCCCACCCCACAACTTGGGGTCCCATTGTCCTTTCTCAAAGCTGTAACCAAGGTCCCAGGGGCGGCAGCGAGGCGGGCACCGTCCGGGAACGAAGTGCAGGCGGCTCTCCATCTGCGTCCCGGGGGAGGGGGGAGGGGGGTACGGGCGTGGCCCTAGGACTAGCCTAGTCATTCCCAGGAAAGAAAAGATCCGAAGGTTTAAACCAGAAAAAGCATGTCTCAGGGACTGAAATGGCTGAGGTGGTGAGGATGATTCCCACGCGGGCCCTGGCACATGGTGGTTCAGCCTCGGGTCTGGCGGGGAGGGGAGTGTCCATTATTTTGTGGGGGTAAGAGGGGGGCTGAAAGGAGTGGCTGCATAAGAACCCCCCACCCCCACCTTTTGCTTCCTGCGGCTGCGGCTTTATTGTGGCTTCTGCTCCTCTGACACCTGCATTTCATTTAGCGGGAGAGACGGTGGCTAGCTCGGATCTGCAGAGCCATCCTGGTGACAGATCCCTCAAGGTTAGGAGAGACTCTCCCACCGGATCTCAATCAAATTTGCATTATTCTCTGAAATTAGCTCAGAAAATAGCCCATAGCGTGCGCGGGAGGTGGCGGGGAGGGATGGGTGCGGGGCGCGCCTGAAGAAGAAGGTGGCTGTTGCGCCCTGGGTGGGGTCGCGTTTGTGCGTCTGCCGGAGCGCGTCCCCTGGGGGCGCGGGGCCGCTTACCGAGCTCGATGTTGCCTATGGCGCGTCGCAGGTGCTCCTCGGTCACTATCTCGCCGACGACCACCAGCAGGTAGAACTTGCTGTCGAGGAAGCGATGCGACAGGCTGGGCGAAGTTGACGCCGCTGGGTTGGCGATGCTGCCGGACAGCTCAGGCTCCGCGGCTTCCACCACCACGGTCGCCATCCTGCCGGCTCGCTATGCCTCGGCGAGGTGTCTCGCTCCAGCCGCTCCTCTCTTCTGCGGCAGGAGAAAGGATTATCTCCGAAGGTGCTGTCTCTGCTCCGCCCCCTGCGTCCCCCCTCCTCCTGGCGCTGCGCGCCGCCTCCCCCTCCGCCCTCTCCGAGGGTGTGCAGCGGAGAGGAGTGGGGAGTGAGAGCGGGCGGGGTTGCGCCGCTTTTATAGGGAGACTAGGCGAGGAGCCGGGGAGGAGGAGGAAGAGGAGGAGGAAAGGACCACCCGGCACATCCTCACGCGGTGGCTGCCTCCTCTCTTCCAGCCGTTGGCCCAGGGCTGATGTCATCTGCAGCAAATCATCTCACTCGGGCCCGGAAGCTGGAGGGACGAGGTGTGCGGACAATGGTCAGGGCAGGGCGGACAGTCAAAGGGCTGGGGAACCCTAAGGGCCCCGGCTGCAGTTGTGAAAACACTCCATCCTACATCCTCACATACCCACTGACCGCTCCAACCCCCGACCCCGCTTGTGCAGGAGAATGGGATGGGTTTCCATTTGCAGAATGGGGATATTTACCTTGTCCGAGGGGCACACGTCAGGCCTCTGCCTTGTGTCCTGTGATGAAGCCAGGTTCTCAGGAGCTATGCTAGCATAGCCGGCATCCTGTTCAGTGCGCCCCGCCCAGGAAGACAGAACCCGCCTTGTCTTTGGCCTTGTAGAATTAGGAAGACATACAGTACTTACCAATATTAACTAACTTCATTTAAAGAGTGCGTTTAAAAAATGCAAAACCTAAACCTATTGTTTAGGCTTTGGACACTACTCCGCAAGGCCCAATGATGAAAAAGTACTGGCTTTGTGGTATTCAGAGGAAATGAGAGGAATACAGATGCATTAGCCTACATACAGATTTATTTTCTTAGTAATATGCTGAACAGATAGTAGCAGACTTTACAAAGAATAAAGAGAAGATACTGTCTCTACCCAGCAAGATTGCAGTGACTATAATGTAATTTTCAGTCACTCAGGGAACACACAAGCAAAATTATTTCATGTGACAATGATGTCTTTTAAAATATATGAAGCATTGGGAATTTTTATTGCCTTTGTCTATGTTTAGAAGAACTCATAAAAGTGTTTAAAGCAGCCCAGCCACAACCATTTCTCACAAACATACTGAATATAACTTCTGTTCCAGAAAAGGGATGGTGGTGGTAAGGAAGGAACAAAATGTGCAAACATGGTACCATCATAAAGGACTGGGGTGTTAGAGGCTTAGGAAAGAGGAACAGAGGGAAATTAGAGCAGTCAATATAGGTTGTTTTTTTTTTAAGATTTCATTTATTTATTTTTAGAGAGAGGGGAAGAGAAGGAGAAAGAGAGCGAGAGAAACATCAATATGTGGTTGCTTCTTGCGCGCCCTCCACTGGGGACCTGTCCCACAACCTAGCATGTGACCTGACTGGGAATTGAACCGGTGACCCTTTGGTTCGCAGGCCAGCACTCAATCCACTGAGCCACACCAACCAGGGCCATTTGATATTGTTTTAATAGTAGAATGAATATTAGTAAAAAAACAAAACAAAAAAAAACAAAAGAAAAAATACCTGGACCTGCTAAGATTTCCAAAACAGCTTGTGTCTTAGGTATTAACAACCATGACTTATAGGTGATACATTTTTTGCCCTTAGCTCTTTCCAGAAACCCTAGCATAGGAGACATATGGGCAGCCAAAGGCTGTGGCCCCATCCTACATGCATGTGAGTCTGATCTGTAGGGAATAAAGATAACCATCTGACCTGCAGCACTTGGGGTCTGTGACAGGCTCACTGGTGAGGTGCTTTCACCAGTGAACAGTGACAAAGAGTTTCCAAGTGAAGTAACAGATTCTATCTTAGTCAAGAGAAGGCATTAGGTTGCTGTTAGAGAGGTGAGGCCAGCTCCGAAGCCCATTACTGGGGGAGAAGGTATGGTGAGGAACACTGTTTTCCAACTGTCAGCCATTGGAGCCCAATGCTATCTAGTGATTATCTCCCCATTTCTCTGAACCACCATCACTTGTATTTATTTATTTATTATTAAATTTTTATTTATTGTTAGAGGGGAAGGGATGGAGAAAGAGAGGGAGAGAAACATTGATCAGTTGCCTCTCATAGTTGCCTTTCACACACCCCCCACCCAACAGACAAAACCTACAACCCAGGCATGTGCCCCGACTGGGAATCGAACCAGCAGCCTTTTGCTTTGCAGGAGTACACTCAACCCATTGAGCCACACCGGTCAAGCCACCATCACTTTTATTTATGTAATAGTTTCCTTTAGCTCTATTTCTTTTACTTAATTTTATTTTTAAATGAAATTTTTGTTGCTGTATAAATGGGAACACCAATATCACTTGTAAATAGAAAATATCCTTAAGATAAAGCATACCCTGCTATACACTGCTTTTATTTGCTCAGGCCTCTGACCCTGAGGTGTATTCTCTAGATTAAAAATGGATATCAGCAATGGTTAGAGAGGTGTTAAGGACGTACTGGCACCTAACTGATTTGTTCTGCATGCCATAATAGAAGGTTCGGTGAAAATAACAACAGAACTTTCTTACTGGGTGAGTAAGTGCAATTAAATCCCATGACCATGAACCACCTAAGTCATCATTAACACGTTGAAAAAGAGACATTATAGGAGAACACAAACTGGAGCCACTGACTGCTGTTGCACAGCTTTGTAACTTTGGCTGACTTATTCTTTTTGACCTTCGGTTTCTTTATCTACGTACTGGGAAGAATGACGACTTTATACCTATGTAAGAGAAGAGTAAATGACATATCATATTTTGCCATGTATAATGTGCACCCATGTTTTTAGCCCAAACTTTCAGGAAAAAAACTCTTGTTTAAATTTTTAATTAATTTTTTTATTTGTATTTAGATATTTGTTTTTTGTATTATAAAGGAACTTTCCAGTCCACCGTGATTGCTTTCGCACTTTGTGTAACATGGGCTTTGAAGTGATCAAAAACAAGCAAAGCTGGTTTTTTAAGTACCTAGTACTACCCATGTATAATGTGCATCCATATTTTTACCTCAAAAATTTGGGCAAAAAAGTGTACGTTATACATGGCAAAATATGGTAATGAATATAAGTACCTAATACAGTGATGGGAATATAGTAAGCCCTCAAAGCATGGTTGATAAACAGACATATTTGTCCCAGTTTCTCGGAAGATGGATTAAAAACATTGATACAAAAGGTGCAGGTGACATCAGGTTGGGCTCAAATGCTAAAACCTCTGAAACTAGAAGAGAATATTAAGTGATGCTAAAAACTAGGAAAGGGGCACTCCCCACCCGCATCTGAAGGAAAAAAAACAATACAGTTCTAAGGAACAGGAAGGGGAAAACTGTCATAGAGAGGTGAACAAAAGTAGGTTTACAGTTGTTCATGTGAAAAATAATACGGTAATTAATAAATAACAATACAAGAATGAACTCTGTGTTTCACATCCTCACAACTATAAACTTACTTTTGCCAACCCCTGAATTCCTGGATTTCCTCATTTGTAGAGTGGAGATGAGAATCTAGTTCACTGACAGGTAGACAATTTTAATATGTGAAGTGCTTAGAACAGTGCCTTGTATGTAATAAGCACTCACTAGAAGTTAGGTATTTTTGTAGGTGTTATTATTTGACATTTTCCTATGGCAAATTTCAAACACATATAAAAGTAGAGAGAATGTTATAAGAAATCTCCATGTACCTATTGTCCCCAATCAAATGATTTTTTACAGTTTGCTTGTTTAAATCAAAATCCAAATAAGGTCTATATAGTTCAGCTAATTAAAGTGTCTTAAATCTCTTAATCTGTGGGTTCCCATCTGGTCCTTTTTTTTTTTTTTTTTTTGCTTGCAACTTTTTGTTGAATAGTAAAAACATTTGTTCTGCAGGATTTCACAAAGTCTGACTTTTGCTGGTTGCACCTTTGTTTTATTATTTAACATGTTCTTCCACCTCCTGAATTTTCTGTGTAATGATAGTTGTATCTAAAGGCTTGTTCAGATACAGGTTTGATTTTTGGTTTTGTAAGTTTACTTCTTAGACGATATCATGTTCTTCCATCAGGAGGCACATAAAGACTGGTTGAACGCATTCTGAGATCTTAGCAGTCTTTGATGATCATTACCTAGATATATTATTTAATTAAGGGTTGGAAAGTAATAATTTTCTAATTTTATTATTCTTCCTTCATCTGACACCTGAAGACGTCTGTTAGGAGAACTATCTCCCTGTCACTTGGTTAGCCTGAGGTACAGCTTATGCAGGAAAGGAAGAGTAAATACATTATTTTTTTCTCTTTATTTACTAATTTTCAAAATATAAATTAATCCCCTAATGTCCTCCAAAGGTGATTAATAATATTGTATTATTAAAAATATAACTTAAAGTCATTTTCATGTTATTTTAATTTTTCTGCCTTTGGCCAGTGGCATCATATGATGTTCCTGGCACACCTTGTACATATCTGGCCTCAGAACCTGGAATTAGCCATTTCTCTAACCCTAGTTCCTTAAGTGGGAGATGGTGTTTAGAGACCATAATCTGGATATTAGAAGTGACTTGTTACTATCTTTGTCATTGTTTCTAGATATCTTCAGTGGACAGGAATAGAAAATAATTTCTTTTTTCAAGATGAAATACATTATGAGCTCAATACTGTCCATTCAGGATGAGGACTGCAGGAATTTTGCTTAACCGGCAGTCCTACATCAGCATTTCCTTTGTCTTATGCCAAGAAGTCCAGTTCTCAACAACAACAAGGGTGATAGAATTAGAAAAGCAGATAATTTCTCGTTTTCTTTATCCAACAATATATACAAATTGTACCCCCGGTAGTCTCAGGTAAAAATACAACACTTTTACCAGCAATATAGTTGCTGAAAGTAGTTTATGATTACTTTTGTTCTTCAAATGTATCCCACCAGAGAAGCAAAATTCCCAGTTGCCAAAGACACCAAAATGATCACTTTTTAATTTTATCCCACAATTCATACATAAACATCTCAGAATAATAATAAAAATGCTACTGGTATCAATAGGGTTTCTGAAAGCAGTTTAGAAATTTTTTGTTGCAATTTTCTTTGTTATTAGATATATCCCAAGGGATGCAGTTTTAGAGTCGCTTGAATTCCCCTTTTTTATGATTATGCCACTAACTCAATACATAATTAAGTTTATTTGTTTTTGTTTCATTTTCAGTTTTTATGAATTGATTTTTTTATACTTCATTTTGCCTTGTAACTATGTAAAATATGTGGTTTCACAGTCAAATCTACAAAATAATTGTATTCAAAGTCCTTCAGTCTGTCCCTTTCTCTTCCATCCTGTCCCCTGACCATTCCCATAAATAACTCCTTTTTTTCCCTGTTGGCTTACTTAGCCTTCCATTTTTAAAATGTTTATCTTTTAGATAAACAGCAGCAAATATACACAATTTTTCTACTTTGCTTTTTTGACTTAACTAATATCCTGGAGATAACTTCATAATTACATGAAGTTAATATTAATATTCTCCATTCGTATTGTCTTTATGTGCCGCCATTTACTTCATCAGACCATTATTGATTGCACTGGTGAGTTTTTTCCAGCTCAACTCCCACTGTGAACTAGAAGTAGTTACAGCTATTGTTTTTTCCTGTGCCGCAGCACTTGTCCCTGACTGGCTTCAGCACATCCACATCCCATCCGTGCTTGACACTACATGGAGGGTGATCTTGTCTGACCTGGTTAGGTCACCTCATCCGTAATTGACCCCTTCCCACTGTTTTTAGGATGAAAATTAAACTCTTTAGTGTAACCTGCAAGGTTCCACAAAGTCTAGACCCTGTTTGTCTCCCCAGCTTTATCTAGCCCTCCACTCAATTTTACTTTTCAGCTTCAGCCACATTGACCTATCAGGTCATGCTTCCTCCCGATGCAAGACCTTTTCCCGTTCTCATGCTTACTACTTAACTTCACCTGTTCATGTCTGCTTGTCTGCAGATAGGCTTTCAACCATTCTTCCTTAGGGGAAGCCCCCTCTGTCCTTCCTCACCAGGACAGTTAACCTTTTTATATTTGCTTTTAGCCCCATGCCCCAGTTCTTATTTGTAGCACTTGGCATCATTGCAATTTTATACATTTAGATGTAATTATTAAAATCTTCACTGGACTCACTGCTCTATGGAGGCCAGAACCATGCCCAGCCACCCACACTCGTGCATAGCCAGCAGCTCACCTGAGGATTCCGAGTTTCCAGCATACAGCCCGTGCTCAATAAAAGCATATCAGTGACTACATGAATGGCTTCCACAAGCCCGGTTACTGTGCTAGGTGCTTTATGTATATTGCTTCAGTGAATTCCCACAAACTTCCTAAGAAGTGGGTATTGTTTTCATTTTGTGGGCTTTAAGGTCTCTTACATTTTTTATCTTGGTAAATTGTATTTTCTGTCTTGCTGTTGCTGTTATTCAGTCTTGTTAGGATTTTGCCAATTTTGATAATCTTTACCAAAAACTACATCTGGCATTCTGATAGTTTTCTATTGTACACCTGTGTATGTATTTTTTTATTGATTCTTTTCTTAGCTATACTATTTCATGCCTCTGATTTATTTTTTTACATTAAATATTGTTTTGTATTGGTTTCAGGTGTACAGCATAGTGATTAGGCAATCATGTACTTTCTGACACATCCCCCCACATATTTCCAGTGCCCAACTGGTGCCATACATAGTTATCGTGATATTGACTGTATTCCCTATGCTGTACTTTATATCTCCATGACTATTTTTTAACCTCCAATCCATACTTCTCAATCCATTCACTTTTTTCACCCAGCACCCCAACCCCCATCCCTTCATTCCTCTGGTTTCTTTGGGGTTTATTTTATTTCCCATTCTACCTCCCTGAGAGGTTGGTCATTGATTATCAGCTTTCCTTCCTTTCTGACATATGCATTGAATGCTATACATGTCTACCCTACACAGCTTGATATGTTGCATTTTCATTATCATTCACCTCTTAATGTTTTCTCATTTCATTGCAGTTTCTTCTTCTGTCATGAGTTATTATTGCTATTTGACAGACGAAAAACTGACATGCAGAAAAGTTAGACAATTTGTTCCGCATCACAGAAAACCTGTGAAAACTCATGTATGCCAGACTTCAAAGTCCATGACCTTGCCTATATAATACCCTTCCTTCATGCCACAGGCATTAAAGCAAATTAAAGGAAACAAAGCACAGTGTTGGCTGGGAAGAGGAAGAAAGAGAAAGACCTAAATGTCAGAGTAAATTTTATACCAAATGGGCCTCTAACATTGTTATTTAAAATTAAAGTGATTCTAGAATATAGTTTAAGGCAATATGTCACTTAAGGGTTAAAAAATAGTCCTTTTTAACTCAACATTGGTTAGTCCTTTCTTTCCAAAATTTAAGTTACCCGTAGAAAAATTAACAGAGTTTGAGGGAAGGAAAAAAGAAAAATCAGGGAAAAGATTTACAAGGTATAGAGTATTAGAGACGATTTTAAAAGTGTGATCTATATGCCATGTCACGGTGGGTGCGGTTGTTCTCTATGCCCATAAAATAAGTGGGTCTCACTCTAAGTAGTGACTATTTAGGTTAGTGGTATCCTTCAGAGCCAGAGAAAAAGTGCCTCATTCTTATTTCTGTTTAATCATTCTTGATTCAGAAAGTGCCTCTTCTTTTCTTCTGGTGGAACACTGGAGAAAATATCACACTAGGAGGCCAACTGACTGAGATCAAATTTCTTCTAGCTGTGTGAACTGGGTCCTCTGTCACCACCTTTCAACAGAAACCAAACCAAAAAAACCTCGTAAATGTGTAGAGCAGAATATCAGAGTTTCTCCTTCCCCACCCCTAATTCTACTTTTCCTTCTAGAGGTAACTACTGTTATATTCTGTGTATATATACACATCTATACCTGGCATTCACACATAGAGCTTTTCCCCTATATACAGAATATTTTACATTCTGTACTTAAATGGGATTTTCCCTTTATCTTTTATGCAAATATGTAGAAATCTGCCTTATTTTTTGTACTACTGCCCAGTACACTATAGAATGAATTTACCATAGTTCATGTACCTTTTTCCCATTGGTGGTCCTTTAAGAGTAACTTTTAAGAGGTCTTTTTTTCCCTATTATAAGTAATGCTGAGATGATCATATTTGTAGATGCTAAGTACTTCTGTGTGCATATATGTATCTCTGAACACAGATGCCTAGCAGTTGAGTAGATAGATTGAAGGTGATATATAATTTTAACATTTATTGACTTCTGCCAAATTACCCTACAAAGAGAATTTAACAATTTATTCTCTCACCACATTTTTTCCTGTTTCCCCGCACCATAGTATAAATCTTTGTAATTTTTGCTCATAAAATGGAGAAAAATATTTGTTATTTAAAATTGAGCATTTTTTACTTGCTTTTATTTATTTTTTAACTAACAGCATTTTTTTCTTACCCCTTTTTCTATTGGTCGCATGTTTGTTGATTTTAGGAGCTCCTCCCTTTCTCCCTCTTAGGAACTCTGTGTACAAGTTTATGGTGAACACATATTTCCATCTCTTTTGGTTATATTCCTAGGAATGGAATTAATGGGTCATATAGTAACTCTATGTTTAACTTTTTTGAGAAACTGCTGCAGGATCTATTCATATAATCTGGATAATAAGCCTTTGTTATCAGTGTATGGTTCGCCGTCTGTTAGGTTTTTGTCCATTTATAATGTCTTTGACCATATAGAATATTAAAGAAGTATCTTATAAGATTATATCAACTTTTTTAATTTATAAATTATTGGGCGTTGTCTTGCCTAGGAAGGATCTCTTACTCAAAACCTTAAAACTGTTCTAATAATTTTACGGTTTTGTTCAAGTGAGAGAGTATTTATTTAAGAAGATCAATAAAGGTTCATACAAGAAGAAATATTTTAATTTTTCCTGGAAAAAATTTTTTCTCAGTAAGCAGGGGTGGAGAAAGGGCAATCTACATAAAGAGAAAAGCCGCTTAAGTGAAACAACCGGAACTGCACTGTTTATTCTTGAAAACAGCTAGCGGCTTGCTCCTCCCTTCTTTGATACACAACTGCAGCTCACCGAACACACTGTTCTGCACCTTGCTTTTGTCACCTAAGGTATCTTAGAAATACTCCCATAATTGTCATAAAGAATGTCCCCATCCTTTTGACCTATGCATCAAATCCCGTCATGGGCAAATATAATAATTTATCAGTCTTCTATTTTTGTCACTCCTCTACCGATGATTACTTCCGATCTTTTGAGCACACAAACAGTGCTGTAGTAAATAAGGTTCTATGTATGTCATTTCCCATAGGATAGAAACAAGCCGTAGGACAGATTCCCAGCAAAATTACCAAGTCAAAGATATGCATGTTTGTAATTTTGATAGATGTTGAAAATTTACCCCCTGCAGGTGTTGTGTACCAGGACACCATCAGTAGACAACTAGGCTTCTGATTCTTCACAATATAAATGTTTTCAAACTTTGTAATATTCGAAAATTTAATTTCGAATGGTTGCATTTCTCTTACTGTAAGTGAGGCTAGCCAACTCTATCTGCCTTTTCTTTTCTGTGAACTTTTTATATTTTTTGCCTATTTTCCCATTGGATGGCTAGTGTTTTTCTTTAATTGATTTGAATGTATCCATTATACATTGAAACTTAGCCTTCTTCTGTGGTATGGCTTACAAATATTTTTTCTCAGTTGGCATGTGTTTTTTCACTTTACGAATTGTAGATTTTGCTGTGGGAGATTTTTTTTAATGTAGTTAAATTTAACTATTGTTTCATTTGTGGTTTATGGATCCTGTGTTATATATAGAAAGGTCTTTGTCATTCTGAGATTATATAAGAAAAATTCTCCCAGAGTTTCTCTAGTACTTTTAAGACTTCATGTTTAATATTTCAGATTTATCCAAATGAAAACTGTGAGATATGGATCCACTTTTTCTTCCCCCCATTCCACAGCACTTTGCTGATAGAAGATTTTGCGGAATTTTTTAATGACTTGGTAACTTATCTTTCTCTCCAATTGATTTTGAAATGTGTCAGAGCAGAAACTTTGATCTCATGTTTTCATTCCCTCACTCACTCTGCCCTTAAATCCACTTCAGCTTCAGCCCCAAACCTCATCCAGTGTCCACAAATCAAACAGTTCTCACTCCTGCATTTCTTGACAGCTGGGGAGGTAAGATTCGGCCTGGGTAGAGGCAAGTCCTCACTGAGCTGGGATGTTTTCACCCAGTGCCTTTTTATTAAGCTCAGGCTCTCACCAAGTACAAGTGCCAAGTGAGTCACACCGACACATGCAGAGGATGGCATCCCGAGGGGAAGAGAATTGCAGTGGAAACAGCCAAACCTGCATGGAACCCAAGCAACTCAGTGAGCACTGCACACGAGCAGCCCCGGCCACAGCCAACAGCAAAGCAGTAACAAGCCCTGCTTGCTCAAGGCGGGAAACTGCAGGTGTAAATGCAGTCTGCCTCCCTGGGCCACCGACAGCCCTCGGGGACAATGTTTTCTGAACGGGCAACCATCCTGGAGTCCAGCCAGGTCATGGGAAGGGAAATCATTACTCGATAGTGGAGGTGCTCTGAGTCGAGGGTGAGGGGTCCTTTCTCAGGTCTCTGGAAAAAAACATCTGGAGGGCACCAGGCCCAGGGACAAGTGGCTCACATGTCCTCTGTTGAGCACTAGCTGTGACCACTGAACACCTGCAGCCTGCCACACTGGTCTAGGTCCCAGGAGGTCACAGAGAGTTGGCTCCTGGCTCAAGTTAGGAAAGTAACAAGTACAAATGCAAATATGGTGCAAAGCAGCAGAAAGGAATACCCTAAGGGGTCTCTGTTGCTAAAAGGAGTGTGGAGGGAGAAGCAGGCGCATCCAGCCTGGAAGACCAGGAGCACCCAGAAGGAGGAGATGACAAGGAAGCTTCCAGCAACCTGTGAGTGTGCCCGGCTCTGGGTGAGGGGAGGACCTGAAGGCCACTTTGTGAGGCTATTAGGAAGAAAACAGCTGGAGTGGGAGGGTAGACACAATAATGGCCCTGACAACAGTCATGTCCTGACCCCTGGGATCTGAGCATGCTACCTTTCCTGGCAAAAGGGACTTTGGATATGGATTAAGTCACGGATTTTGGGATGGGGAGATTACCTGGATGGGCCCAATATAATCACAAGGGTCCTTATAAGAGGGAGATAGGAGTGTCTGAATTAGAGAAGATGTGATGACATGAGAGGAAGAGAGAAACAGAGATTGAAATTTGAAGATTCACTGATGGCTCTGAAGACCGTGGAAGAGGGCCACCAGCCAAGACATGATGGGAGTGGCAGCTAGAAACTGGAAAAGGCAGGGAAACTGATCCCCGCCCGAGACTCTCCAGAAGGAATGAAACCCTGCTGACACTTGATTTTAGGACTTCTGACCCCTAGAACTGTAAACGAATAAGTTTGTGTTGTTTAAAGCCACTACATTTGTGGTGATTTGTTAACACTTTAGGAGACATTATTCCTTAGGTAATCCTTCCGGGAAGTTGTGATATAGCCTGGCATTCTGGATGGCTGTGCCCCATTGCACCCCACATTTTAGGCTGGGTTATGGGGAGAATAGGGCTGGGAACAGGCGAAGGACTGGGACTGCTTGTGAAGCTGCCCAACTTGGCGCTTCTCAACTTTGTGCATCTCACTGAGCACGGTCAGAGTGTGTGGTGTTCCCCCTCTGATAGGCTGGAGCTGGGCAAGAACATCTGAAAACCACTGGGATTTAAAACAGCAGTGCAATCAAAGCTGCCCTTTATAAAACTGTGGGCAAGTTCTCTTGAATCCCATGGTCAGCAAGTATCTGATTTCTTAGGTGGTATTTCAAGTTTTGCCATTTCTGAAAGGAGCTTGGTTCTCTTTAGAATTCTACAATTGCTTATGGATTAGTTATGTCAGAGATGGATTCTTCTTGTGTGTACGTGTGAGCACTTCTAAAAGGTGAGAGGAAAAAGGAAAATCACATAGAGATGAAAAGAAAGGTTTCCAAGCTGTGATATCAGCGCGCAAAGAGATAATCATGTATTTGGTCACTCTTACATCCATTCAGTCAGTACATCCTTAATAAGCGCCTACCATGTACCAGATGCTATTGTAGTTCTTACAATGGCGAGAAAAAACAAACTTGGTCCCTGCTCTCGTAGAGCATATTTTCCAGAGGACAGAAGTGCAAATATGGAAAACCAGGGAAAGTGGAGAATGGCATTCTAAACTTTCTTTGGAGGAGTATAAAGAAAGGTTCACTGGACAAAATGCAGCTGAAAGGGTTGTGAAGTGACACAGATTCCACGTGGCAGGAGGTGGCATCCCGAATGCCCTTGAACCACTGTTCCTCTGTCCACACCAGGGAGTGAGGAGCTGGCCACTAGTGGACATGGCATAAGAAAGACTGAACTGGCAATAAATAGTGTTCAGAATCTTTCAGAACAAAAGAAGTGTGGGATGATGACCAGATCAGAACAGTCCGTTTGTAAGCAGCCATTTGTACTACTTTCACAGTCTGTGGAAGACTTCAGAAACACTGTGCCTCTGAATTCTCACACTTTCATTTTGCAGAATACAAAACAGCAGGGGAAGGTTATTGCAACTATCCCTAATGGATAGTACAACAACCTTGAGGAAACATGACTAAATTGCCATTTCTCATCCTTCTAAGCCATATACCCTCCTGTGGTAAACATAAAAATCAAATGCCTTGTAAACATCTGAAACTTCAAAATACATTAATCATCAGAATTAAAAACAAACCAAAGCAAAGCAAAGGGAAATTATAAAAGCAGGTCCGGATCGGATCTGGAAAGGCGTTTTACTTTAATCATGACGGAGGTGTCAAGTAGTGGCACACAGTGTGCCACTGTGGGAGAGGGTGCTACTTGGGTCATTTGAACATGAAGCCACTGCGCTCATCTTCAGACCACACATGCTCCCCGGAGGCTCTGATCCGCCATTGCCATCACTGCCACCTGGAGGGAGGGGGAGAGCAGAGATCCCAGAAAGTGATTCCTGAAGAGAGGAAGTTGGGCCCATATTCGTGTACCTGACTTCTCATCCTAAATAATAATTATTAAATATCCAATCAAAATATTTGATGGGAAAATGTCACGCTACCTAAATATAAAGGATGGAAAAATGAGCTTACGGACAGCAAGAGGAGGCAGCTCTGGGGTATTCGTCCTGTATCGCTATCTTCCTCTGTGCCACTCTCGGCACTCTCAGAGCTCCTCAAGGAAAATGTGTTTTTATAGATGCTGAGTAAAATTTTAAAAAATTTTCTTGAAAATGCAGTTTCCTGGTTTTTGCTTTTTCCCCTCTGCCCCATCTTCCCCCACTCACTGAGAGACACTTGGTAACTCCTGAGCACGTGCTTCAGAGATTTGGCTACTGCCGGCAATCCTGAGTCTTGTATAGAAGCCAGCATGTTCTGCCCTTTTACCTACATCCAGGCTCTTCCCAGTGACACTAGTTATGTGTAGGGCCCTACTCTCCCTGCATCAGGCTATGGGATCGGCAGAGGTGCCAGTCCCATCAGGAGTCTGTCAGGTGACGGCTACCCCAGGAAGGCTGGGCTGCCTGTCTTAGTCCCAGCTGATGCATTTCTCCTGGGCTCTGATCATGCCCCAACCTTTCTCCTTCTGCAACCTCTTGTATCCAGGGGCAGTCCCTGATGTCCTTTTGCATCTCTTTCTTGCCAGCCTTGAGCCCTAAGCACATTTTCTGAAATGACTTCTTTCCTCAAAATTCCCCTGTGATTCTGAGGTTACCCTGTGTCCCCTCCCCTCCAAATTTTTCTTTGGCCCTAGTGCACTGGGAAGTAAGCCAACTGGCCATGCTGATGCTTGGACTACACTGCCGATTCCTGATCACCCCCTTTCTCAGGGCTTTTGCCTCTGTCCATGTTTTTATCCTTATTTTATTTGGCTTCTGATAAAACTTTCCTTGACCTCATCCTTACCCATTGGCTCTCAACTTTGAGAGGGAATTAATTTCATTTCACAATGTCTTTCAAATACAGTGATAATCTAGTCACAGAAAAGTTTACATCGTTAGTAGAGTGAACAGTAAGGTAAATGTTGAAAGAAGCCTCTCTGTTATCCCAGGGTGGAAAATGTAGCCTTCAGAAGGGAGTAAACAACGCCTGCAGCTGATTGGTTACAGAGGCTCTGAGTTCATTCTGGCTCTTGGACTCAACAGCAGAAATGGCCATGGGCCAGTTGTTAAACCCCTCTGTGCCCTATTTTTCTTATCTCTAAAATGAGGTGTTAGTGGTATTTATTTCACATGTGCCTTGAATGACATTGAAAAACAACTAACATGCTTAGCAGTGTCAGGCACATAGAAGGTGCTCAGTAGATGCCAACTGTAGTTCCAGGAGATGCTGAGAGTATCTCTTCTGTTGGCTCAGCACCTTCTGCGAGCCTTGGGCTGTAGGGCTGATTTCTCTTCACCTCATTTTTCACTGGACTGGATCCAGTACCTGATGTGACTAAATCCCCACTATGCCTTGATGATGGGGTCATTGTGAAAGTGTGAGTGTAGCCTTAGAGTTTCCCTGTCACCCAACTTATACTTGGAAGTTGTTTCTAGATTGCATAACCCAACCAGCTGCAGAAAGAAGCAGCGAAGTAGACTTTTCCAAGCCTCTGTGTTGGTCACAGTTCAGCAGAGCCTGACCTATTTGATAAATTTCAAGCCATGTTAGGTTTCTTATGGATTCGTATTGGAATCTTTCATTAAAGTCAGCATGCTGTGGTCATCACTGATTTTCTCCCTGAGATAAACGTGATTTGCTGTGTTCCATTTTTCTACATCCCCATTTTTGACCTTCAGTGTTGTTTGTTTTTACTTTCTTGGCATGCTGTTAAGTAGTACAGGAATTCAGTTCAAAGGATTTGCTATTTTTCAGGGACAGTTTGCACCCCAAAGAAAAGCAAAAAGTATCTTTTGCCTCTAGGGTTTATTTAAACTCTAAATAGGACTCCATTTTTAGAAAATGTCTTCTGCTTGAACCTATGTGTTCTGTCTAAAATAACCTTATCTATTGATAATTTTTCTAGGCTCCTGAAAACTATATGAAAAACTATTTCAAAGCCTGTCTGCCCCTGTTAGTGTATAAGCTTCAGGAGGCCAGAGCAGAAAAAGGGAGGGTCTGAGGACCATATGTAGCTAATTCAGTGTGTACCCAGGTACTTGTGTACAGTCTGGCTCAGAGGAGGCGCTCAATAAATGTTTGTTGAATGGATATGTGCAATGTTAAAGATTGATCCTTCTATTTTAAAGAATATCCTCTGCTTGAATATTTTTATTACTTAGTCCTCTGACAACCCTGTGAACTAAGAGTAAAGAGAAAGTTTTTTGAGATGAATCCAGGGGTGGCCAGAGTTAGTCAATGCTTCTGCTGGGAGCTTCATGCTTGTTCAGTTCATTGATTTCCAGATGCATATTCACTGGTGAAATTATTCAGTGCAGAAATGTTAGAAGCTATAAATGTACAAGTCCAGAGGGATTAAAAATCTAACACTGAGTAAGTAAAGCCCCTACTGGAAAGCCAATAGAGTCATTAGGAAAAAATTATAAGATGCAAGAAAAGATGATTAAATCTGAGCTAAAAATACATTTGACATTTTTATAGAAATAGTCTGTGTATATGGCAAAGGAGTTCACCAGTTTTATTAACCTTATTATTCAGTACGTTGAGTTTACAAAAATTTAGAAAGCTGATAACAGTAATTAAGCAGGGAACCGTGACAAACCAGAGTGTCTAGGTAAGCTGGGGGCATCAGGCTGAGTGAGTTCAACCACCTGGCAGAGACATTTTTCAGGGGAGGGAAGGAGGAACGGAAATGGAACGGAGGGGGATGATTTGATTTGCTTCCAGCCATGAAGCTATCTCTTTTTACTCATCTCGTCTCCAGCCTACGGCCTTAATGACTGGCTTAGTTTTAATTACATTGAAAGACATCCCGGACTGGCCATTTCCTTGGGCTCAGTGATTGACCAGGTGGACTAGAAAGTGGCTGTGGCCACTGGCTTTCCCTGGCCACTCATCTTCTGTTTTGCTCTCTACAGGGGACCCCCAGGCTCCCTCCACCAGAACACAAAACAGGCCAGAGCAGTGGGGATGTGGGAGAACCCACCCTGAGGTCTGGCTTTATTCCCTCCTGTCGCGTTTCCTGAAGTGTATTTTACAGAACACTTATCCCGAAAGGTTCTCCATGAAAGGGAGTCTTCAGGGAGCTAATGATCCTGTACTGAGAAACAGACCAGTGCACAGGGTAATAAAAAAACCTTGGAAAAGTGGGGGTTCGGAGATGCGAGAAGGTACTCCCTATTGGGGTTCTAAGAAAAGGCAGTATTGAGAAGAACTTTGAAAGGTACTCATTTTCAAAAGCTTGAGATGGGGCATTTAGGGAGGGTGCTGAAGGCACAGGGATACTTGGAAGCAAGTAGCAACACGTAGAGGCTACATGTAGAGGTCGTGCAGGGGACAGTGAGCAAGGGCCGTGGGCGGGAGAGCTGCAGCCCGAGCACAGCAATGCTTACATGCCAGACTGAGACAGCTGGCTGAATTCTGTGGCTACTGGGCAGCCACGGGAGGTTTTTGAGTTGGGGAGTGATTTAATGGGAGCCCTGCTGTAGGACTGATGGGAGGTCATGACAGCAAGATGAGGATATGTAAGAACAGATAACGGGGAAGAAGGATGGCAAATCGTATTTTATTTGAGTAGAAGCCAAAGGGGTTGGGAATGAGACCCTAAGCAGAGGGCACTGATACCCCAGCAGTGACTCCCTAGGCCCAAGTCTCCCCACGGTTTGTCTGCTACCTGTCTCTCCAGCCCAATATCTCACTATCATCTTGCCTCTTAGAAGTTTATGCTCCTTGGACATGTCATACTCCCTCTCTCACCTCCAAACCTTTGCATTTTCTGTCACCCTCCCCTAAAATAATGATGAAGATGATGATGGCCAGGATAGCTGGCACTCACAGTGCTTCCTATGTGCCTGTCACTGTTCTATGTGGTTTCCTTCTCAGAGAAATCTTCATTATTTTGGATGGTGCCATGCCTTCTTTTACCTTCCACTGAGGGGCTGGTGCCAAAATGGAGATGGCAAGTATGGGGTTTCTAGCCATGCTAATATTTTTGAGGGACACAATGTATTGTAATTGAAGTTTAGTAGAAAGTTAAAAGACTGCTGCTGTTCTGTATTTTGGGGTGTATGTTTCTGTGTCTGCCTATTTTTAGAAAAATTACAACAATACTAAATATGACCAGGAAATGATCTCACCATGTTGGGAATACCTAAATGCCTCGTCATTACCTGTCTTGTTCACCTTTGCCTGTGTCCACAGCAAATAGAACAGTGTCTGGCACACAGTGAGAGGGTGCTACATCTGTCGAATGCTGGAAAAGCCGAATGAGTCAGGGAATTAGTCAGTTAATGAAATTCTGTAGAATTATGCTGCGGGTCCCAGGTCAGCTCCTGTCCCTTAGGTCTCTGCCTCTTTTTCTGGCCTCCTCAGCTCCACCAAGACCACGGCTCCCCACTCACAGTGTGGTCTTTTCTCCTGTGGTCTCCTTTGAGGGTCACAGAGAAAACAGCAGGACAAGAGTAGTGACCTCAGGACAACACCAGTGTCGCGGCCTCCTCCCCATGCCTGGCCCTCCACACCCACAATGTGGTGGGACAGATGAAATACCCCAAAGGACAAGCTCTGACAGAGAGAGTGTGGGAGAGTGACGAAGAGCAGTGCTTGACATGACGTGGCCCGCTCTGGCTGCAGAAGATAATTCTAAGAGTCTAATTCTAAGGTACTCTAATGGAGACTTGAATCCAGGGGAGGCAGCCTCTGCTGTCCTGGGATTCATGGACAGGGGCCTAATGGCCACTCTCTTCTTTATAACCAACCCCAGAGTTTCAGGTTTCAAGTGTTTTACTAGTTGTTGGTGAGAGACGTGAGTCGGCATGGCCAAAGACACTTGGGGTTGAAGTAAGTGACCATGGCAGAGTGCGACTGTGGGGGTGAGGGGACTAGTGGGGCTTAGAGGTGGAACCAAGGCAAGTGGGAAAGGGAAGCTCTCAACTCTTTTTCGACTTTCTGCAAAAACCTACCAAACAGTGAGCATGCATCCTTCCATGATTATGAGAATTTTAACTCAGAGGGAGCCAGTTTCACTCATACATTTTTATTTTACTTCCCCAAGTTAGAGTTATGATTATAGGGAATCTGAAAAGACAATTTTACTTCCAGTGCTGGATCAGGAGAAGTATGATAATGATTGGAAGTAAAAGTTGGGAAAAGGTGAATGAATTCAAAGGAATACTTCTTACATGGGAATAAAAAAGGTAAGTTTTAACATGGCACTAATTCACTTGGTCACTTTAGTAAAATGGAAAATAGGAAATAACCACTTTCAGAGAAAAAGTTTTAATATTTTTATATATATCCTCACTAACTTATGTGTTATTCTATTTTTGAATAGAATTTTGCATTTTGGAAATAGAATCATGCTTATATGCTGTAGTGGATATAGATTTTATGGCTCTGAAGCTTATAAAATTTGAAGTTCTTCTTTAATAAAATGTTTCAAAATTATGAATACAAGCATATGTATGGGGCCTTGGAAGTGGCCACACAAATGAAGGGTCCCAAAGTTTAAGCTTCATTATCATTTCAATAAATTCCCCTCTGTACGCTCTGGTTTGATTTCTTCCGCCTCACTTGACAATACCTGGTCAACATTCGTAAACTACTTTCTCATGTCCCCAGTGAGGCCATCAAGAATACCCAGTTCAATAAGCACACATTGAACACCTAGTGTGCGCCTGGCACCGGGGTTACATTGCGAGGGTACCTGACCTCAGCTCTTATCCATAAAGGAATCATGGCGGACAGGTAACGCAGCCTCTTGGCTCTTATCTTCCAAAGGTCTGCGCACAATCCAGTTACTTCATAAGCACCTGAAAGCAAGTCTTGTGAGGACCACCACGCAGCATGTCCCCACTTAGAACCCTGCCTAACAGCCTGCCCTGGTCATTTATTTCCAGGTGAACTCTCCACATTGTATTTCAGGAAGATAAGTAGTCCCACCTGCTGCCACTTCCAACAGTCACATTGTCTCTTTCCCTATAGCACAGGTTCTAAGAGCCTTTGTTTTCATGATATGGCTGATGGAGCACAGTCCTAGGGTCTATCAAAAATAGATGGTATTATGTTAGTGATATAAATAATATAGCTTCAAAAAGAGAGCAAATGGATTTGAAAGCTATAATCAAATACAGATGAAATATTGTTTAAAGTGAATCACTATAGCTTCAGTTTGAACCTTTTAAGGTCCAAATTAGAAGGCAATTAATCCTTTTCTACTGCATTTGAAATGCACACCACCAGGCAAAGGGAATGTTACCCTAGTCAAGTGCAATGGCGGAGCAGAGCAGATGCCAGATGCATTTTCTGTTATAATACATTAACTGCAGCACTTTAAAAGCAAATGTTAAAATGACCCTCATTTAAGCACACATGGATGAGTATCTAAGTTATTATCAAATACCACTTATTAATGTTTCACATGCATTTTTTAAAACACTGGAAAAGTAGGTGAAGACTTCCTAGCAGCCACCCAATGCATTATGGCCTGCTGTGGAGGATTCTGGGGTCCAAGTTCTCAGCCATCTTCGGCCGACACTATTCAAGAGGAATTCTCAGGGAACCTGTCTCTTAGGTGTTATTCAAACTGCTAAATGATGAGAACTTATCTCATGTTTGAATACCTCCAAATCGACAGATCCTCAGATGCTCTCTGTGACTAGTTCCGATTTCAATAGACAAACCATAGGAAATTATTGACCAACCTTACGAGCAATCTTAAAAGAAGTAATAGTGCACTCACTAAATGGAATACTATGCAGCCATACAAAAGAGGAGGCGCTTTATGTACTGATATTAAAAGGCCTCTAAAATATATTATAAAACAACAAAAGGCAAGATGCTGAATATAATGTGCTACTATTTGTGGGGGAAGTGGGAATAGATGTCTATTTGTTTCTATATGCATAAAATATCTCTGGAAGGATATATAGAAGAGAAAACTCAGTGGCTAAGAAACAGGGGAGGATGGGGCACTTTACAGTGTAAAGCTTTTGAATTTTGGCCCATGTGACTGTATTACTTGTTCAAAAGTTAAATTAGAAATAAAAGTATAATTAATCATCACCTATGGAAAACCTACATTTCTCATGCTATAATTCAAATCTGGTTTCTGGACTTAAAAGTCCTGTGCTTCTACATGTTCTCTATGCCTTCCCTTAGAAAAACAGACCAATGGTACAACATTCCCTCTTGAGGTCTCTTTACAAAGGTGGTCTTTGAGAAGTTTCTCTCCGGTAGCAAAATTAACAGGGAGGGAATTTAGGGTGCAGAGTGTCTTGATCCTTGAAAAGGGAACCTTTGTTTTCTGGATCATTTATTCAGTTTTCCCTGGAGAAGGGAAGATGGTGAATGCAGGCTTCTCAGGAACTTATTGGGTTGGCCAAAAAGTCCATTTTTTTCCATAAAATAAAGGACCCATTTTTGATTTTCACCAATAACTTCATTGATTTAGATATTTTGAGTATGTCAACTATCTTCCGCTATTGGCTTCTAGTGGGTAAGAGGCCAGGGGTGCTGCTAAATGTCTTCCGAAGCATAAGACAGCCCCACAGCAAAGAATTATTTGGCCAAAATGTCAGTAGTACCAAGAAAATTCACAAACCACTTTTGACAGGTTGGATCAGTTACAGCACCTTCTCCATATACTACACAAATTTTGTGTGTGTGTGTGTGAATGTGTGTTTCAGTTGCGTTTTAACCTTTCTTAAAATAATAAAGCATAATATGCCAAAAATGTTGCATACTTTCTTCCATTTTCAATATTAAAATGTCTGCACAAAAATTCACAAATTCTTATGCTTTTTTTAAATGCCTGCTGATATGACAGCTGTCACAATACAATCTAACAAAATTGTTTCAAATGAAATTAAAGATAACTAAGTGCTATGAACCTTTTGACCAACCCAATATTATAAGGTACCAGCAAGAGAAGTCAAGCCAGGTAGACAAATCATCTTTCTGAACTGTGTAATGACTGACAGCCCCCCTTCCACACACACGCACATTCACACACACTGTCCCAGGGACGGCAGGGGCAGGGCAGTGCTCAGGAAGCTGCCCTCTGTCCTCCTCCGGCCGGTTCTGAGGAGTAATGTGGTCTGAACCGGTGAGTGTGGCTGGTCAGCCCTTCTGGGCAGGAATCATTGTCCTCTAAGGAGACAGGGCAAGAGGACACCATTGCAGCAGCTCACATAGCCCTGACGCCGCACACGATAGTTTCAAAATTTTAAATCTCCACACAGCTGATACAAATGACAAACTCTTTTTTTAAAAAATGTGAGGTCTTTGATATTGAAAATTCCCACCAAAAATATTAAAACAGGACTGCAACCATCTTATTAGCTAAGGGGCGGGTCTCCCTGAGGATAAATCGAAGAGCTTTATCGTCGCTCCTATTGTGTTTCATGGATGTGGTGGTGACATTTTGTTCTCATGACCTCTTATCCACCTAAATAGATAGCAAAAAATGACCATGTCAATGGAAAATAAAAGACATTTCAGTTCATCAATAACTGGACAGTGATAAAAATAGGCACTTAGAAGCCACAGCTAAAATGTGCGCTTGGAGTTGTATGCTTGTGGGAGGAAATGGAGTCCTTGGCTGAAAATTCCTTAGAGGCAGTGGTTTTCTGAAGAACCCCCCTCAGACCTGAGGCTCTTCTAAATGTCCCTTTATTTCAGTGCATCTCAGGAGTGCTCAGGAGCTCAAACATGATGACTTTGCTGGGCAGTAAAGAAAAAGAGCCCCTACTCCCTCTTCCCAACAGCCCCGCATCGGCAGCTGACTTAGCCACCTGATCACCAGATGTTGACGCCACAGCAGAAACTGATGCTCATGGCGCTTAGTTGCTTGTCATGTCTTTCAGTGAGAATTTAAGCACCGGCCCTAAAAAGTTGAAGTTGAGAAGACTGAAGATCAAGGTAAGGCCTTGGGGGAGAAAAAATGAAGGTTGAAGAAGAAAGAAGGAAAAAAAAGAAAAGCTCCAATATTCTGCATAACGTGAGCATCAAGCTTCTATTTGTATCCCAGCCACTTCTTGAGCAAATCATTCCATGTCCATACTTCAGACTGCTCACTGGTAAAAGGGAGGTAAAAATAATCCACTTCACAGGGCAGTTGTGAAGAGTTAATGAGATAATCAATGCCTGTAGAACACGTAGTCATTTATGGCACAGGGAAAATGCTCAAAAACTGGGAGCTATGATTAATATGCTTGAGGAAGAAGCAAAGTGTAAAAAGTTCCTAGTAGCCTTGCCTTGGAAGAAGTCAGTTAAATCAGGGATGGGATCGTATTTTATTTTTCCAAGTGCAGGCCTGGGAACCAAATGGAAAACCTGGCAAGAGGAGGGCTGTGCTGCTCTGATCGTCCCATTGGTTCTCGCCAAGGCTGTCCCCACCATGCAGGCAGAACTCCTGCGTGAGCTCCTCCCCGCACTTCATAAATGCAGCCCTCCTTGTTTATCCTCAGCTCCCCGACAGGCTGTCATCTAGGTTATTCCAGAGTTGATTTGTATCCCACATGACTGTAATCGACACAGTTATCACACCATAAAACCCAAGGTCACATGAAGGTGAAGATGGGCTAAAGAATCTATTATGTTCAGTGAAAATAATATGAATAAATCAACTTGATTAAAAAAAACGTTTATGGGAAAACACATAAACGTAAGTCACGCCTCACCTTTCCATGTGATTTGATGGCTTGCTCCCCTTCCTTGAGGCGCATGGGCCCTCACCTACCTGAGGCCGGGGTCCTCTTTTGTCTTCCATAACAACAGTGGAGAGGCTGTTCCTGGGAAACATTTAGGGACCCATATAATACACACAGTGAAAACATGATGGACTACAGTCAAAGCATTTCTTAGAAGGCAAGCAATTGGTGCTATCAGGTTTATGGGTTGCAAGTTTCCGACTTCCCCTGAGAAAAGTGAGGATGTGGTGGAGGATGGATTTCTGGTCCTTGTTCATGTGCAGACAGGCACCCGACCAGACAGGGATAAAGTTGTTTGGACTTTTTCAAGGCCCTCTAAGGAGAACAGGCAGTACTTGGAAGACCACCAGCTCTTCCACAACTACTTTGTATTTTGAGCACCCCAGCTCTCCTAGTGTGATGGGATTGATATTCTGCAGACAACACCGAGCCTGAGTCCACAGACAGAAGCATAGTGTCCAGGTAAACATGGCAGGGCTCTGGCGCGTCTGGACGGTGAAGACAGGCAAGGCAGCTCAAACGGGGTTAACTGGCTTGTGAGATACCCAGGTTTCCTGAATTACCTAGAACAGTCCGAATTAGGCTGGGGTCATCAAGGTCCAGTCTGTCTTTGCCTTTCTGTTGCCTAGGAAAAACCTCTCTGTCCCAGAATTCCTTCCAACGCCATTCTCTCTCTAACAAGGTGACCTCTTGCATGTAACAGTCCCTTCCATTTATAAATAGCGGCAATATAGAGAATAGTATCTTATTGTTCGTTCTTATTATATGTTACATCTTCTTATAAGGTAGAGTATGTACTATATACAGAGAGAGATTTAAATATATCTCTATTATATGTTATATATAACATACTATATAATCATTAATCTTATATCTTAGTAGTCTTTCATTATAAACTAAGCAGTTTCACATGTATTTGGGAAAGACTTTAGAAGCATATCATTTTCTGTGTTGTTATTGCCCCTAAATATTTACGTGCATTGTAACTGTTTAAAGGTGTCTAAAGCGTCATGTAGTTTATTTGAAAAGCTGTTTTAAATTAATACAACAGAAGGCCAATATAACAAGGTAAACAGACTGTAGTGCACCCCTGATCAGCCATGCCCCAGAAAGATAACAATTACATAAATAAGCATTTCACCCTAAGCGTTAGCTCTACCCTCTTGTTCTGGTATTGCATGGGCTGCTTCAGCGTTTTGGCTTTGCGCTGCACTTTCTGTTGAATAGTTCAGCAAGGAGTTCAGATTGTGGGCTCTTTTTAAGGGTCAATATCTCCTACAATCCCCCTGACTCCAACCTTCTGGCTTATGGGGGTCTTCGGGTAAGGTCTCTAGTCCTGCGGTAGCCAGATAGTGCTATCTTTCCCAAGAGGGGGTTTCATCTTTATTTGTGGGCTTTGAAAGGGTTTTCATTTCTTCGTGGCATTGTGCTCCAGGACCTAGGGTTGCCTTTGGCAACAGGGACTGAAGATTCCTCCTTCCCTATTAAGGATGTAGGTGCGAAAAATGGCAAGCAGGACAATTTTATCTGTGTGACTAGACATCTGACAGAATGTCTCTCTTTGTGCATTTGCATTTGTGTAGGAGTTTTCTTAAAAATGTAAGGTCCTTAAGTGGGGAGAGAATCTATGGCCTATAATAGAGCTATTATTTTTGCATAAATGACCTCAGCTAGCAAAATTTGGTGAACTATCTCTAATTTTGAGGAGAGGTATTCCTGTAAATATTCCAGCAGGAAAAAAAATGTATTAGTTTTCCATTTTTAGTGAGCATGTGTCCCTGTTTTATTCATGGCTTTTAAAGGACCACAGAAAATTTTAACCTCAAGCAAAGAACCATGCATCACTACACAATTTAGGAAAGGGAGGCACTGTCTAGAGGGAAGATGGCGTATGTAGCGTAACCCTCCCCATCTGCTCAACACCAGGAAGGGCCCCCCGGCGTGGGGAGGTGGCAGCAACATCAAGAAGAGGAAGTCTCGTTTACCTAAGTCATTATTAATTGCAACAGTGCTCTTCCCTCATTTCAGAAAACGATAACCAAAAATAAAAAACCTAATGACAAAACCTGATGGTGCAAAACATGAAAGTGCTTATTACGTTACCACTGTATTTTTCATTTTGCAAAAGAATTTGTCATCTGGGTATCTTACAGTATGCTTTTCCTATATGATGAAAATGGCATTAAATTTTTTTTAAAGATTTTATTTATTTTATTTTTAGATGGAGGGGAAGGGAGGGAGGAAGAGAGGGTGAGAAACATCAATGTGTGGTTGCCTCTCGCGCGCCCCCTACTGGAGACCTGGCCCGCAACCCAGGCCTGTGCCCTCACTGGGGAATTGAACCCGCGACACTTTGGTTCATAGGCCGACGCTCAGTCCACTGAGCTACACCAGCCAGGGCTGCATTAAATTTTTAAAAGATATTTTGCACACAATGTGATTGGAGAGTATATTGTCTAAAGTTTTAAATAAATATACTCATACGTATGTTTTTTATATATGTATGTTTAATGTATATATTGAGAGATGGCATTTTTATTATTTATGCAAACACTGCATACAAAGCATTATTCCAAATTTTAAATAACATAGTTTACCATCTCTAGAGCTCTATTGGGCGAGCAATGCAGAAAAATGTCTCATGTTCCAGTAAGGCGACCCTCCTGCTGACATTAGCCAAAGTCTACTTAACCTCTACACCATGATTGACACGCTGGATGTATCTGCACCGAGCATTAGTACCCTGCTAACGATGTCCTCAACTGCACATGGCATCGATCTGCCTGGGTTCCAGCTCACTAGCCCCAGCTGCTCCCAGCATCCAGGAGAAGATGCTGATTAAGCACAGAAGGAACGGCGAAGGGAGCCAGTTTTTTCCTGTTCACTCGGGATGGCTTAGGTGACCCTCAACAACAGCATCAACAAAAATTGCACAGCAGACCTGCCTGAGGGAGAACGTTGGAAAAATGAATGTTGGATAGCGACTTGGGGGGTGGAGGGGTCACACTGAGAGCCACAGTATCAGCCCCTGACCCAGGCCCTGCATTTACCTCTGGTCTGTCTTACGGCAGAGCTTCCCAGAGGAAGTTTGTTGTCATTGTTTGTCATGGTCATTGTTGTTCTATCTTTGTCTCTCAGTCAGAAACTTTCGGAGGGCGGGCATTCTGAAGACCTCCGCTGGCATCTCTCAGTGTCCCCATCTGTAAATGGATAGTGCTCATCTCTCCAAGTTGTTGTGATGATTAAATAAAATAATGTCTGTAAAGTGTTTAGTGTAAATACCTGGCACAGTGTTATCATTCATAGATATGACCTGCTGCTGCTTTGATCCTTGGTCTCTGAGCTGATGATGCAGGG
>PVJD01002415.1:0-203972 GCA_004026545.1 Mormoops blainvillei | reverse complement strand
CAGTATTTTGAGTTCAAGTCCACTGGATAAATATTGCTGACAGGCAGTAGGCAACTATTGTGCTTTCTCTTCAGAGTAAAAGCACTTTCTTTATAATAACAGATGAACACTTTAAATTGGAGTAAAATCTGGATGCTTAACCCAGATAATGTTTTGGCACAAATGACTTAGGAAGAGACCTTCCAAAACTTCCAGGCCTGATCCTAACAGTAAGAGACAGAATTTTATGCAACCTCCCAGAAGACCTAAAAGGGGTTGAAACTGAGGACACAATAACAACTCTCCTATCTTTCTATCATTAACAAGGAATAAATCCTAGAGACAAATGATCTTCAAAAAGAAATGGAGCTACCACTCCTACCCTGACCACCATCAAAATCAAAACAAAGTGAAACAAAACTCAACTTTTACGTAAGTCAAAATCATGTATTATCTGTTTTCCAAAATGATAATTAAGGATTCTTTCCATTTTTTTCCTTACCAGGATCTTGGTTCACAGAAACATGGGAGCAAATTAGTATGAGGAACAAAATCAGCAGCATTTTCATATTATGAACAGAAAAACCTCCAACTTGAAACCTGAAAAGGTGAAAAGAAAAATGTCTAAAATTGCTTTGGATATTATTTGGGAAAAAGACACACACAAAATAGTATAATAAATTGGGTGTCACAGGAGATAAGTTTCTCTGACCTTCTGATCTGCAAAGTGCCTTAGTGAAAAGTAAACCACCAACATTTACAGTTTCTCCTGGTCCCCAGACCCTGTAGAAACACAAGATTTTAGGTTGTCAGTGGAAGCATCCACAAGCATCCTACTTCCAACAATGTTATGTGTTCCTATTAGGTGTTTTTCCTGTACCCTGGTAACATCCTCTGTCCACTCACTGTCAACACAATTCAGAGTCCATGGTTAGGACAGTCTAAGACCTGATTTTGTAAGTATTTGTAGATGTGGTCATTTTTAAAACATTTTTCCTTTCCCTACATAATTAATTAGAAAAGTGACCATTCCCCTTCATCCTTGATGAAAGAAGACAAAAAATAAGCAGTGGTCCTCCATATTCCATACGATGTCTTGCCCCTCAGAATGACGCAGTTTGTACTATTTCGCTTCCAACTACCTAGAACTGCACGAGGTGAGAGTTTTCCAATTTTAATTAGGCCCAAGGCACTTTTAGCCACCTTTAATTTTTCATTTCATGGAATGAAACAGGATATTAAAGAGACTGAAAGTAAATATTTTAATTAAGTGTTGAGCTCATTCATTCACTCATTCATCCATTGAACGGAAAAAAAATCCCGAATTGACCCATATTAATAAGCTAGTGCCTGTTTCTTGCTTTATTTTCATCCAAATGTGTATTTGCAATGTTTTATATTGCTGGCTCACTCCTTGTCAGACAGGAGCCTGGTACTTATGATTTCATCCCTTCAGAAAAGGGATTTTGCTGAGACATCCCATCCCCATTTTCTCACTTACTTCATCACCCCTTTGACATTTTGGAATTTGGGACTCTTATATTCCTTCAAAAGGACTAGAGGAGATAAATTTTTCAGGCTTTAAATCAATTTATCAATCCCATTCCAGAGGTAACCAGTAAGCTGGAAGGGACTCTTAAGTGGGTGTTTTTTTTGTTGTTGTTGTTTTAGTTCGACCCTATCATTTTAGAGGAATTTTAGGCCCAAAGTAGATCATTCCAAAGAAAAACCAAGTCACACCATCTGTACAAATTGTCTGCTGATGCATATGACAATAATTATAAATGCCACCCTTGTTGCACCTTTAGTATGTGCCATGTCCTGTGCTGACAGCTTTACACTTGTTCTCCTATTTGAAATTGATAACAAACCTAGTAGGTGGTATTATTGCTCCAACTTTACAGATTAAAAAAACGGAGATATAACTGACTCAAGGTCACATTGATAAAATGGGCCATGGTTCAGACAACAGCCCACATCTGAATTTAAAATATGTACTTTCAAACTCAGTTACTCTGCATCCTAAACTCAATATTGTAAACACAGAAAGTGTCTCCAAGTTTCTTTGTTCTATGTCTTTTTTTTCCTGAGTATCAGGAAATATTTCTATTTGTTTTCATGGCTTTTTATTTTTGCTTTTCAAAACGAAAGCTTTACGATAGTCACTTCTTTTTCTGTTTATATTATGAGCTTTATAAATAAGTGCTATTTTTAGGACTTATAAGTGAGAAAAGAGTAAATGCTTCAGAAAGAGTCCTCAGGAGAAATGTCAGAGATGGAAAGCAAGGAGTGCTAAACGAAAATTAAAAGCTGGATAGGAAAGTGAGGATTTTAGTAAGGCCAATACACCCGCCACAGCAGCAAGTGGCACCTAGGAGTTTCCCGCACACAGAGGGTCAAGGCCGCTGGTACATTACAAGTTGAGCTCTTTGGGATAGCATCTAGTAAACCAATTTTCTTGCCATCTATTAATGGAATCCAATACCTGGCGTACTATAAAGCCATGCAACATTGTGGAAGCGCAGTGAAAGGCTCTCTTGACGTGCTTATGTGCTTGCTTTGTGTGTATAGTGGGACCAGTGGTGGGACTAACCCTTCAGGTTCAGGCCGGGGAGGCTTGGGTTTATTTTTACCACATCGAAAGGTAGATGAATAGCCTGTAACCTGTATATAGTTTTACCACTAGACCTCACCAGGATTTATGTAATTACATTTTTAAAATATCTAAATTTTTAAAATAAATATGAAAAGTACTTGAAGACATGAGAGGAGAATGAAGGAGAAATTTACTTAAAGTAACAACATAAAATTTAAATTCACACTATACTCCATCTTAATATAACAACAGTGAGATTGATGGCTTCTCATTATGGAAACATTCTCAAAGGTACGAACCTCTAATCTCAATTTTGTTGTGCTGCATTGATTCTGAATTGAGCAAGTTCAGGCTGATACACCTCTTTTGGAAGTTTTATGTTATAAAAAACCTTTTGAAAAATATGGATCTCTGTAAGCTTTGTGTTGAGAAGATAGGATGTTTCTCATTTAAACCACAGCTGCAAAAGTTACACAGCCAACCGACCCTTGGCTTCAAATCAGAATACTCGGAGCTTGCACAATGCCTCTCTTGAGGCCATCAAGAACCAGTGGTTCAGGGAGACCTCTGCTTCATAGAAGCCAATTCACAATCTGGTACATATCTTCCAAAAAAAACATTTAGAGACCAGAACGGATACAAAAGAAACTTCAGCAGAATTAAAATAATGCCATTTCTTTCCTTTGAAATGAGCATGCAAGATACATCATTTCTAAATACTAATTTTATTTTTCTTCAGAAACAAGAATGTTGTCACCTTTTGCACTGGAAGAAACAACACTGGGTCTACGCCATGCAGTTCAAATAAATGGATATTTAACCTCTGACCTCTCACTATTTTCCCCTCCTCAAACCATTTCTACTTGTTCATAGTCAACAGGTTGAAAGAAAAGTATTCAAAGTAAGACTTAAGTTCATGTTTAAATGCTGCAGGATAAATCTTTGGCACAAAATAGGAACAATTAAAACTGAATCAATGACCCTGAGCAAAACAACACACAGAGGCACCGATGGGGCCAGCAAGTTGCATTGTTTTATTGTTAACGTTGCACTTCCCCCAGCTGCTGTATGTGTTGAGCATATTGGACAAGATCATGCAAGTGACCTTGCCACGTTATAAAAGGAACACTCTTCTGTGTTGAGGCGCACTTTTCACAGGGGAAAGAGCACAGGCTACAAAGTCTCATGACCTGGCTTTCACTTCATTCCTAAAATGCTGTCTGTTTGGACACCACCACTTCATTTCAGTAGGTTCCTAATCTGTAGCACAGGGGATTATAGTCTCTTTAAATTTTAGCAGCTCCACACATTAACAGTTCTCTGAAATAACAAGATAGTACTAAAAGAGGAAAATATATGCACAGTTAAGCCAAGGGTACACTGAAATATGGAGCAAATGTTTTGAAACAGTCCAATGAAGGAAACTGCCCCTCAGACAACCCCCTGTGTGTTGAGTCTTCCACTGCAGGGGTGGACAATAGCAAAAGGAAGAGCATGTTTTGACTATTAATCTTTTCTGGGTCAAAATCTTTGATGGAATCCTTCCAGACCCAACTACATGAACTTAAGAGGACTAAAATTGCAACAAGTCAGACCCACTAGGAATTAAGTACTCAACTTAGAAAAAGTACAGAATAAATCCAAAAAGTATAGAGAGATGCTAAAATACTAAAAATTTGATCAGAAATTAGCAAATTAAAAAACAAAATTAAAGAAAATTAAGTTTAAAATACCAACCTCACAATAAACTGATCAGAAGGAGAGATACAAATAGGTTATTGTATGAATGGAAAAAAGGAGACATAACCATAGATAAGGCAAATACTTTTAAAAAATTAAAGCTATAGTTAAAAATATTCACAGAAAGAGCCCTGGTTGGTATGGTTCAGTGGATTGAGCTCTGGTCTGTGAACCTAAAAGGTCGCCGGTTCGATTCCCAGTCAGGGCACATGCCTGGGCCTAGGGCTGGGTCTCCAGTTGGGGGTATGAGAGAGGCAACTGATGGATGTTTCTCTCCCTCTCTTTCTCACCACCCCCCACTTCCCCTCTCTCTAAAAAAATAAATATCTTTATTAAAAAAATATTTACAGAAAGAAATCTCCAAGCCTAGATGGTTTTATTGGCAAGTTCCACCAAACTTTCAAGAAGTAGATCATCTGAATCTTTTACAATTATTGCAGCAACTAGAAAAAGATTAATATTAGCCATTTCAGTTTTATGGGGTCAGTATAATGTTGATATGCAATCCAGACAAGAAGAATATGAGAAAGGAAATTAAAGGCCCATTTTACTCATGAATATAAACACAAAAAGTCCTAAATAAAACATTAGAAAATCAACTCCCTCAGTGTATAAAAGAATAAATTCATCTTGATAACTGTGTATTATCTCAGGAATGCAAAGATGTTCCAAAATTAGAAAACACAGAAATATAACTTACCATATTAACAGACTAAAGGAGGTTAACTGTAAGCACAAAAGGAAGACCACCCCATGAACTCAAATTTTTAAAAAGCCTAGCAAACTGGAAATAGAAGGAAACTTACTTACCCCGACAAAGAATATATTTTTAAAACCTCTAAAATATGTCATCCAAGTGGGAAACTATTAGAAATACTCTCTTTAAAATGAGGAACCCAAAAAGGTGGTCCTCTCACTCCTATATCCTAGCAAAATTAAAGCCATAAAGAGTAAAAAAAAAGAACAAGAAAGAATAAAATTGCTATTATTTGCAAGCGATATGGTTATTTACACCCATAGACCAATTTTTAAAAATAACAGGTTTCAAGGTGTTTTCATATAACATCAAGATCTAAAAGTCAATATATTTCCATATATCTGCAAAAAGGAACTTGAAATTTTAAGTCTTTTTTAGAAGTAAAATAGCATCATCATATCCAATACCAAGGCGTAAATATTAAATATGTAAAAGATTGATAGCAAAATTCATAAACCTTTACTGAAGGACAATGTGACCAAAGAAATGGAAAAGAGAGTCAGGGACGCCCGTGCTCGTTGCCATGGGAGGCCAGCGGGCGGGGCGGTGGCCGCTCCCGCAGAAACGGGTGAAATCAGATCTTCTTCACATTATACAGAAAAGTCATCTAAAGGTGGATAAAATTCTTAAATATTAAAAGCAAAACTTTAAAGTATTAAGTCAAAACCGTAGGTAGATATATTTCTGACCTTGGTTAATGTTAGGGAAGAATTTGTTAAACAAGACACTGAAAGTACCAACAAAGGAATCAATAAGTTTTACTGCATTAGAAAGAGAACTGCTCTTCAAAGATATCTTAAAGAAAGTAGAAAGGCAGGTTACATCTTGGGAAAGATATTCACAAAACTGACAAAAGATTAGTATCAAAAATACATAAATGTTCCTAGAGTTTCTAGGGCTAAATTACCCAAAAGAAAATGGGCAGAAAATGTGAACAGGTGTTTTATAAAACTGAAAAGCACCGAGGCTCTAAACATATAAAGAAATGTTAAAATTAAATTATGATCAAGGAAATACAAATCAAGATCACATTAAGATATCATTT
This sequence comes from Mormoops blainvillei, assembly GCA_004026545.1. NCBI lineage: Eukaryota > Metazoa > Chordata > Mammalia > Chiroptera > Mormoopidae > Mormoops > Mormoops blainvillei. The sequence continues at coordinate 197,855 of PVJD01002415.1, read as the reverse complement.
TACATTCATTCATTAGCAAAAGTTAAAAAGTCTGAAAAAAAATCAAGTATTGGGGAGGATGTAGATCAACAGGGCCTCCTATACATCGTTGGTGAAAGCATAAATAGGTACTGAGACTGAAAAATGGTGTGGTATTATCTTACAAAACTAAAAATTTTCATGCCCTCTGACTTGGCAAATCTATTGTACTTCTGGGGAAGCTCTCTCACATGTATGCCAGGTGATATGTTCAAGAATTTTCACAGCAACACTGACTGAAATAACACAAATCTGGAAGTAACCCAAAAGGTTATTGATAGGAAAAGTGAGTATATCAATGTAGCACAGTGACCCAAAGGCATACTCACATCAATCAATCGAAGTAACTACAGCTAGGTAGGAAAATGTGAATGACAGTAATATAACGAGTGAAAAAATAAGCTCCAAAAAACTACGTACAGTATGATATCCTTTTCAATTAAAAACAAAAAGCAAGTTACTGTATATATCTATACTACATATGGGCTTATGTGTACTTCTGTATGTGTGAAATGATTGATGGTAATGCTACAATGGATGAGAGAGGGAAATTAGGGTCATTTTATATAAGGTATTCACACTACAGTTAAGTAGTACAGTGTTATTTAAACATGGACTTGTAAAGATATATTGCAGACTCTGGTGTAAGTACTAAAAATAGTAAAAAAAGAAGTATAACTAATATGTTAAGGAAGTAAAATGTAATCATATAAAATCCTCAATTGAAAAATCAAAAGCCATAAAGAGTGGAAGACATAAATAGGATGTCGATGGTCTTAGTGCACTAATTGAAGGACAAAGATTGTCAGGGTGGATCAAAAACCAAGATGCAACTCTGTGTTGTCTACAAGAAACCCCTTTGAAACATAGACACATATAGTTTAATAGTAAACTGATACAGAAAACATACCATGCTAACACTAATCATAAGGAAGTAGGAGTAGCCCCAGCTGGTGTGGCTTAGTGGGTTAAGCACCAGCCCGGGAACCAAGGGATCGCCTGTTCGGTTCCCAGTCAGGGCACGTGCCTGGGCTGCAGGCCAGGTCCCCTGTAGGGGGCACATGAGAGGCAACCACACGTTGATGTTCCTCTCTCTTTCTCCCTCCCTTCCCCTCTCTCTAAAAGTTAAGTAAATAAATAAAATTTAAAAAAAAGAAAGAAAGAAAGAATGGCTACATTAATTTTAGAAAGAGCAGACTTCAAAGCAAGGAAAATTATCAGAAATAAAGAGGGGTGTTACATAATAATGAAGGGGTCAGTTCTCTGAGAAAACATAACAATCCTTAACGTGTATGTACATATCAACAGAGCTTTAAAATACACAAAGTAATAATTTACAGAAATGTAAGGACAAATAGATAAATTTACTATTAAAGTTGGAGAATTCAACACCTCTCTATCAAAAATGGACAGATCCAGCAGGCAGAAAATCAATAAGGGTATAGGGTTGAATTCAACACCATTATCAATCAACTGAATATAATGGGCATCTATAGGCCCCTTCACTCACAATCGCAGAATACACATTCTTCTCAAGCTCACATGAATCATTCGCCAAGATAGACACTTTCTGACCATAAAACCACCTGAAATTTAAAAGAATACAAAGCATACAATGTCTGCTCTCAAACCACAATGGAGTTAAACTAGAAATCAATAACAGAAAGATAACTGTAATATTACAAAAATGTTGAAGATTAAACAACACACTACTAAATAATACATGGTCAAATAAGAAACCTCAAGAGAAACTGAACATAAAATTAAATGAAAATAAACACACAACTTATCAAAATGTATGAGATATAACAGTAAGTCTTAGAGGTAAATTTATAGCATTGAATGTATATATCAGAAAAAAAAAAGAGTAAATTAAATCCCAAGTAAGCAGGAGACATAAAAATAGAGCAGAAATCTATAAAATTATGAACAGAAAATCACCCTGGCTAGTGTAGCTCAGTGGACTGAGCGTCAGCCTACAAATCAAAGGGTCATGGGTTTGATTCCCCAGTCAGGGCACATGCCTGGGTTGCAGGCCAGGTTCCCAGTAGGGGACAAGTGAGAGGCTACCACACATTGATGTTTCTCTCCCTCTCTTTCTCCCTCCCATTCCCTCTCTAAAAATAAATAAATAAAATCTTTAAAAAATAAAAACAGAAAATCAATTCAGAGAGTCAACAAAACCAAAAGCTGGCTCTTTGAGATCAATAAAATTGATAATCTTCTATCCAGTCTAACTAAGTAAAAACAGAGAGGACACAAATTACTGACAACAGAAATGAAAGAGGGGCCCTGGCTGGTGTGGTTCAGTGGATTGAGCACCGGCCTACAAACGAAAGCATCACCGGTTTGATCCCCTGGTCAAGGCACATGCCTGGGTCGCGGGCCGGGTCTCTAATGAGGGGTGCTCGAGAGGCGGCCACACCTTGATGTTTCTCTCCTTTCTCTCTTCCCCTCGAAAAAAAATAAATAAAATAAAATAAAATAAAATAAAATAAAATAAAGAAATGAAAGAGGGGACATCACCGTGGACCCCATGGACATTAAAAGGATAATCAAAGAGTACTATGAACAACACTATGCCCTCAAATTCTATAACCTAGATGAAATGGGCCAACTCCTTGAATATCACAATCTGTCAAACTCACAGAAAGGAATCGACAACCTGAATAGGCCTATATTTAATGAAAAAATTAATTCAATAATTAATTACCTTCCCAAATAGAAAACACCAGGACCAGATGGGTTCACTAGTGAATTCAGCCAAACATTTAAGGAAGAAATAATACCAACGCTCTACAGTTTCTTTAAGGATACAGAAGCAAAAAGAGTAATTTCTAACTCATTTTATGAGGCTAGCATTCCCCTAATACCAAAACCTAACAAACACATTACAAGAAAACTACAAAGCAGTACCACTCATAGATGCAAAAATCCTCAGTAAAATATTAATAAATCCAGACTAAAAATGTATCAAAAGAATTATACACCATGACCAAATGAGATTTATTCCAAGTATCAAGGATATGGCAACACTGGAAAATCAATGTAATTCATCACATCAACAGGCTAAAGAAGAAAAATGATCATATCAATAAATATAGAAAACAACATTTGACAAAACTTAACACCCATTCCTAATAAAAGCTCTCAGTAAACTAGGAATAGAGGGATACTTCTTCAACTTGATAAAGAATATCTACAAAAACCTACAGCTAACATTATACTTAATGATGGGAAACTCAAAACTTTCCCACTAAGATTAGGAACAAAGTAAGGATGTGCCCTCTCACTACTGTCTTTCAGCATCCTACTCAAAGCCCTCGCTAATGCAGTGAGAAAAAATATGTGGTGTCAATGCAATCCCTACCAAAATACCAAGGGCATTTTCACAGAACTAGAACAAACAATTGTAAAAATTTTTTGGAACCACAAAAGACACAAACAGTCAAAACAATCTTGGGAAAAAAGAGCAAAGCTGGAAGTATCACGCTCCCTGATTTCAAACTATTACAGATGTACTATATTTAAAACAGTATCACATTGGCATAAAAACAGACACATAGATCAATAGAACAGAACAAAGAGCCCAGAATTAAACCCATGGATATATAGTCAATTAATCTGTAACAAAGGTGCCGAGAACATACAACGGGAAAGGGATAATCCCTTTAATAAATGGTTTTGGGAAAACTGGACAGTCACATGCCAAACAGTGAAACTGGACCACTATCTTATACTGTACACAAAAACTAACTCAAAATGGATTAAAGACTTGAACATAAGACCTGAAAACCATAAAACCCCTAGGAGTAAACATAGGTCTTGACAATGATTTTTTGAACCGGACACCAAAAACAAAACAACAAAAGCAAAAATAAACGAGTGGGACTACACCAAACTAAAAAGCTTCTGTAGAGCAAAGAAAGCCATCAACAAAATACAAAGGCAACCTCCTGATGAGAGAAAATATTTGAAAATCACATATCTGAGAAGGGGTTTATATCCAAAATATATAAAGAATTTGTATAACTCAACAGCAAAATAAGAATACCGATTGCCAACAGGTCCATAAATGACGCTCATCATTAATCATCAGAGAAATGCAAATCAAAACCATAATGAGTTATCACCTCACACCTGTTAGAATGGCTATTATCAAAAAACAAGAAATACGTGTTGGTGAGACTGTGGAGAAAAAGAAACCCTTGTGCACTGCTGGTGGGAATGTGAACTGCTGCAGCCACTATGGAGATTCCTAAAAAATTAAAATTAGAAATACCATATGATCCAGCAATTCTATTTCTGAAGAAAACAAGAACACTAACTTGAAAAGATATATGCACCCTCATGTTTATTGTAGCATTATTTACAATAACCAAGATATGGAAACAGCCTAAATGTCCATTGATAGAAGAATAGATAAAACAAAGTGTGGTGTACAGATACAATGGAATATTGTTCAGCCATTAAAAAAAAAAGAGAGAGAAGGAAATCTTACCATTTGCAACCATATGGATGGAGTTTGAAGGCATTATGCTAAGTGAAGTAAGTCAGGCAGAGACAAGCACTATATGATCTCTGATGTTTGGAATCCAAACAAACAAACAAACAAACAAATGAAAAAACTCAGGCTTGTAGATATAGAGAACAGATTGGCAGTTGCCAGAGGCTGGGGTGAGGTTTGGAAGTAATTAGCAAAGGATCAAAAGCAATACAATGGAAAAAAGATGATTTTTTTAAACAAATGGTGCTGGAACAACTGAATGTTCACATGCCAAAAACAAAATCTAAACGTACACTTTGCACCCTGCACAAAAAGTAACTCGAAATGAATCACAAACCTAAATGTAAAATGCAAAACTATAAAACACTGGAAGACAACTGGATAGAATAAAATCTAAATGACTTGGGTTTGGCTGACTTTTTAGATGTAATACCAAAGACACAACCCATGAAAGAAATAATGAGTAAACTATACTTCATTAAAATTAAAAACTTCTGACATGTAAAGACAATGTCAAAAGGAAGGATGGGAAGGACAGCCACAGGTTAGTAGAAAATATTTTCAAAAGACACGTCTGATAAAAGACTGCTATCGAAAATATCCAAAGAACTCTTAAAACTCAACAATAAGAAAGGCAATTGCCCCATTTACAATTGGGCCAAAGTCCTTAGCAGACACCTTCAAGTTTTACATCAGACAAATAAGCAAATGAAGACTTAGTCCACATCACATTATCAGGGGACTGCAAATGAAAACCACTAGATACCACCGCATATATATTCGAATGGCACAAATCCAAAACACTGACACCACCAGATGATGGAGAGGACGCGAATCAGCAAAAACGCTCACAAGTTGCTCGTGGGAATGTGAACTGGCACAGCCGCTTTGGAAGACAGCCTGGTGGTTTCTGACAAAACTAAACATACCCTACAAACGATCCAGCAACTGTGCTCCTTGGTACTTAGCAAAAAAAGTTGAAGACTTATTTCACACAGAAACCTGCAAATAGGTGCTTACAGCAGTTTTATTCATAATTGTCAAAACCTGGAAGCTACCAAGGTGTCCTTCAGCTGGTGAATGAACAAACAGTGGGGCTTCCAGACAATGGAATATATTCAGCAGTAAAAATGAGCTATCAAACCATGAAAAGACATGGAGGAGGAGGCTTAGGTGCCTATTACTAAGTAAATCATGCCAATCTGAAAGGGCTGCATGCTATCTGATTCTAACTATATAATATTCTGAAAAGGCAAAACTATGGACACTGTAAAAAGATCAGTGGTTGCCAGGGATTGAAGGGAAGGAGGGATGAATAGACAGAGCATGATTATTCCTAGGGCAGTACAATTGCTGTGAATGACACTGTAATGGTGGATACATGTCATTATAGATTTATCCAAACCCACTGAATGTACATCACCGAGAGTGAACCCCAGCATGAACTATGGACTTTGGTTGGTAATGATGTACGAATGGAGGTTCATCAATTGTAACAAATGTACCGCTGTGCCGGGACATGTTGATAATGGGGGAGGCTGTGCGTGTGCAGGGGCAGTGGGCATATGGGGAATCTCATATCTTTTACTCACTTTTGCTGTGAGCATAAAATTTCTCTAAAACATAAAGTCTATTTTTTTTAAAGCAAAGGAATAATAAACACAAAATCCAGGATAGTGGTTACATAGGATGTGGGAGGCAGGGGGATGGGATTGGGAGGGAACATATTATAGATATGTTATTAATTTTCCAATTTTCACATGAACAGTTTGATAGGTTTATTATAAGTAAGTAAGCAAACTTTTAGGAAAGCCTTGCAAGGGCCCATGGATGAGAGTGTGTAATGAACAAAGGGTTAGGATTAATCCAGTTCTGTATACCTGAGATCCAACAAAAGAATAGAAAAAAAAACAACCCAGTTTTTTTATTGATTAATATAGTTAGAGGGAAAAAATCAGGTAATTAAGTGACATGTTGAGGGCAAGTATGGGACAGTCACAGGGAGAAATTTGTCCACCTGACACTCATCTGTGATAAGTTTTGTATTAATGGGATAGGAAATGGGGAAGCAAGAACATATTTTGGTCAAGAGATTTTCCTAAGTCCATAACTCCCCTTGGCATCCTGCAGGACCTAATTGAAGGTACTCGAATAAAATTTTACCAATGATAAATCACCTAGCATAATTATGACTCCAGTACCAGACACCTCTAGCTGCTCACCAAAAATTTGTGCTGCCTCCCCCACATTTCAAAGTTGTCATTGAGCTGTGGTTACCAGGTGAGGAGTACATGTCCCAGATGCACTTGCAATGGCTGAATGAGCTCCAACAGGTGGAACCTGAGAAGCGATGTTGCCCATTTCCAGGCCTGGCCTCACACTTCCCATGGGGCACTCCTCCACCTCTTTCTGTCCTCCACGTGGCTGGAGTGGACACAACCTCAAGAACCAAATGTTGAAGACGGCAGAGCTACCCTCAACCTGGGGACCCGAATGACGGTATAGAGAGGAGCTACCCCGTGTGCTTATCCGCCTAATTCTGCTAAATTAGTAACAATGGAACTTACTATTGTATTTTCCGGTATATATTTTTTGGTTTATTTACTACAGCAGCAAGCGTCCCGCCCAACACCTGTGTTGGTAGGACAGCAAGAAATAGTAGGGACAGGGGAGAAACTGTGATCTGGACATAGGAGGAGTCGAATCACTTTCTGAGGCTCAGGGGAAATCACTACTGAAATTGACTTGGCAACCCCCAGTAGTGAAGTCATACCCCAATCACACTGTGATCTGGCAGCAGGCTGTATGGCCTAGTACTTGAATCACAGGTTCTGGCGCCGGAGCTGATTAAAATCCTGCCTGTGCGGCCCACTAACTGAATGACCGGGGTGGGTAATATAATCCCTTTGAACCTATTTTTCATCTATACAATGATGTTAGTAACCACACCCACTTCAAGGAATTGTGGGGATTACATGAACTGATATACGTAAAGGAGGCGGCACAGCACCTGCGTTGCAGTAGGTGGTGAATAAATGTTATTTTTTATTCTTGTTATTACCACCTTTACAAGGGGACAGCTTGGGAGCAGAGCAGTCTAGAAAAGGCACTGGCTAATAAATACCCTGAAAAGGAGCTACGATTAAGTCCTCTCCTAAAGTCTTTCCCCTACACATTTCCAAACCTTAAATTTTTGATTAATTAAATACAGTTGAGAAAAGGAAAAAAAAGAAAAAAATCAGGCAATTAAGCCAAGAGCCCAGTGGCAGGTTGAGGGCAGATATGGGACAGTTACAGGGAGACATCTGTCCCCGAGAGTCCTCTGTGATGAGTTTTGTATTAATGGGATGAGAAACAGGGAAGTGGGGTATAACATTTTACTTAGGTGTAACATTTTGCACCTTTCCATAAGTCCCTTCATAGCCCTTAACTCCCTGAATCCTGATAACACCCCTGTGAGGTAGGTAGGAATTATTTCCATTTTACAGACGGAAACGTCTGAGATTCAGCAAGACTGAGCGTCTCCCCAGGTCCCAGGCAGCCCTCACGTTCTGAGTTGTTTTTTCAGCTATATCGCATTGCTTTCCTTGAGGCAAAGCCTTGCATGCTGTCTAGTTCTCTGAGGATGAAGGAGATTTATTTATCTAATGTGTTAGAATGTAATGGATAATCTATATTTGCAATTATATTTTACTGGAAATTATTTTCTTTAAATTGTCTTCTTTTTCAATGAGTATCAATTGCTGTGAATTTCAGTTTCCAGCTGATCCCACTAAGTCTGAATAGAGGCTCTTCATCTTCGAGATGCTGTCTTTCTCTATTTGGCTAAAGCTACAATACAAAAAGGCGGCCATACTGGCACAATTTACAAAGCCAACAATGACATCAGCTAGTCTGAGATGTGTCCAACAAAACCCAGAAGGACCAGAGATGTAATAAAATATGTTGGATTACTGATAAAATATTTATTTCTTGCAGCTAAATCAAAAGCATACATGGTTTAGGATGACAGGATATAGGAATCTGATCAACTGGTCCTCTTCACTATCCTGGCAGTTAAGCTCATTCAACAAATATCGACTAATTGTTGGTCTCCTAAGTTTCAGGCTCGGAAAAGCAAGAGGTAGCTCAAGAGAGTTACCTCTCTGTCAGAAACAGAGTGGCATTCTGAAGGTGGCACGGATTTTCCCTATCAGTTTTGAAAAACATTCTGACTTTGCATTCTGAGCAAACGGAGTAGAGAGTTCCTCATAAGACTGACTGACTATAGCTGGGGGAGGCGTTCCCGAAATGAGTAAGAACAGCTAATCCTTAGTGAGCACATGTGCAAGGCTTTGTTCTAAGGGCTACAATAATCTTCCCAACAACCCAGTAAGTATGAATAAATATCAGACTCATTTTACAGATGAGAGTGAGTCAGAGTGAAGTAGCTTGCCAAAAGTCACGCGGCTATTAATTGCTAGAAGTGGAGTCAACTAATCAATCAAAGTGAATACAGTGTGCCCAAATATGTTTGCCTGTGTTGAGGGATACAGACCCACTATCTAATTATTGAGCTGTAACAAATACAGGAGTGGGCAAAAGTAGGTTTACAGTTGTAGTACAAATAACTACTACAATACTTAAATAATAAACTCTGTGTTTTGCATATTAAGTGTAAATCTACAATCAGCGGTGAAATTATGCTCAGCTAATGGGAGATGCCATCTCAGGTAATGGCACCCCTACTACGAAGTGGCCCAGGCTGGGAACATAGGCATTATCATTGCTTCCTCTCTTTCTTCTCACACCTGTGAACGAATCCTGTCAGTTTTACTTTTAAAAGCAGATCTCAGATCCAGCCATTTCTCAACATCTTTTTTACTTCCACCCTAACCTAAGACACACCATCTCACCTGGATTTTAGCAAAAGCCTGCTAATTAATTGGACTCCCTGCTTCCACTCTTGCCCAACTATAAATTTTTCTCAAGTATTTTATTTTAAACTAAAAAAATGAGATCATATCACACATCAGTTCAAAATTCCTGACTGTGCCCATCGAGGTCCTACGCGGTCCGGCTCCCGTTGACCCCCTGACGTCGCCTCCTCCTGCCCCCCCCCGCTCCCCAAACCATCCCTGCTTCACCCACCTTGCCTTTCCCTGAACAGGGCAAGCTTCCTGACCCCAGAGCCTTTGAATTATCTGTTTCCTCACTCCTCTGAGCTGTTTACGTACCATGTCTTCCTTAGACTTCTGGTTAACACCCTACTGAAAATAATTTTACCTTACATACTTCTCCCATCCACATCACAGTATTGACTGTAGAAAAATAAAATTACTTGGAGTGTTTTAAGATACAGTGTAACTAAAATATTCAGCAATGATAGCATGGAAGATGAGAGATTATTTGACAAAAACATTGATATTTATTAAGGTTGAACTCTGATAAAACAAAAGACTCTCCAAAAGCAATATGACAAAACGCAAACCAAAATCATTGTTACTTTGGGAGACATTCTTAAGGAAGACAGTACAGACCATAAAGAAATAAATGTAAGTACATTAAAATGTTAGATGTTGACTGGACATCATAAATAAGAAACAAGCAACTAGCATACAGGTGAAACCTATTTAACCAACAACAGATTAACACCCAAAATACGTAAAGTATTTCTACAAATCAGTAAGGAACTATTAAACCTAATAGAAAAATGGACCGTGGATAGAGATAGGCAATTCACAGCAGACGTAGCCGGAATGGTCAGCAGACACAAGAAAAGATCCTTAACCTTACCGGGAATAGGGAAATGCATCTTAAAACAATGATAAAATATCATTTCCCCATTAGATTGGCAAATTTAAAGAAGCTGACAAGGGCTGACAAGGATGTAGGAAAATTAGAGCTCATGTACATGGTTGGTGGGAATACAATGTGATATACCCACTTTGGAGAGCAATTTGGCAATACCTAGTAAAATTAAAGATGACCCAGAAATTTAATTTAATGCAAACGCCCTAGAGAAGCTGTGGGATGTGTGCACAAGAAGGCTTCTATGCACGTTTGTAAAACTTGCAAAGCGCCTAAATGTTCTTGAAGAGGAAAAAGGAGCAATAAATCTGGTGCACACTCATATATGAGGATAGTATTCAAGCATTAAATGAATAGCTCCCCGCACTTGCTGTGACAGGAACACTGTACTTCATCACATACAGCGCACACCCATGTTTTGTGCACATCACACACAGGATTATTGTACCCACTGTTATAGCCGTGGTGTGTCAACATTATACTCATGCCTAACGTGCACCTTTATTTTTCCCTCAAAAACTTGGGCAAAAAGTACACATTCTACATGGCAAAATATGGGTAAATCTCAAAACAGACTGAGAGAATGCTCTGTGAGTTGATACGACTTGGCCACAGCGGGGTTCCCGTTCCTAGGTGAGAGAGTCAGAGAACACGGTCAGAAGAAGCACAGTATCTTCCACGTAAAACTATTAAAACACACTGAGATACTATCTTTTAAAATGTCTTTATATTAAAGTAAAGCCTGGAATAACGCAAATCAACTTAAGAACAGTGGTCTCCCCTGGGAAGGCAAAATGGAAAATAGGATCAAAGAGGGGGATTTCAATCCCACCTATAATATTTATTTCTAAACAAACATTGCAAGGTGTTAGCGTTACATTTGGGTAGGGGATACTTGTTACATTATCCTTTGTAGTTTTCCATATACTTCAAAGAAATCATGAATAAGGAAAGGAAAAAGAATGCTAGACAATGTAATACAGGAAATAAAAGGAACAAACAGAGACTCTTGAAAAGAGAATGTTCACGTCTTAGGAGAACCAACCTAGTAAGGAAATTAAATCTCCCTGAAGTGAATTAAGTTAATTCCTATTTCATTCCAGTATGTTTTCTTTAAAAACAAGAAAACTGCACTTAGTAGATTAAATATGGCCATGAATTCTGAGCTACTGCTTCTACTGTGAGGGGCAGCTAATTTCCCTTCCCTTAAACCCAGGTTGGCCTCATGACTTACTTGATCAATAGAATGTAGTAGAAGCCATGTCTTGAGACTTTTAGTACTAGGTCATTAGAAACCTTGAGGTTTCCGCCCAGGCTCATTGAGCTCTTGAAGCATGAGAAGCAGCAGCTAGTTGCCACGTAACAAGTTCCACTACTCTAGGACCACCACGTTATGAAGACGCCTGAGACAGCCCCACAGAGAAGCTGTGTGGACAAACAGAAAGAGATGCCTGACCAGCCTTTGGATGATCCAGCCATCCAAGCCCAGGTTCCAGACATGTAATGGAAAAACTTTCTGATGACCTCAGACCCCAGCAACCATGTGACTGAGATCCTGACCAAGAACTGTCCAGAAAAATCCAGTCAACCCACAGAACCATGAGAGAGATAAATTTCTGTGTTTAGGCCACTGTTTTGGAATGGTTTGCTTTCAACATCGGATAACTGGCGTAGGAAGGAAGACCCAGGCATAGTCTTTTTGAAATGCCGTGTTTGAGGCATCTGCGCGGTGTGGAAGCAGAGACATCCTGCAGTCAGATAAACATAGAATCAGAGCCCTAGTGAGTCATCCCCATCCTCGTGAGCGGAGTCACCTGCTTTGGCCAAATAGTGCAGCAGCCCCTGGGAATACAAAAATCCAGTAAACGTGGCCCTCGGCCTCTTGAACTCAGTCTAATGGGTGGGGAAGATCAGTGACATGATGCAAGTGGGCAAGCCCTCAAGGCTGCAGGAGACCAGGAGGGAGGCGTCTCGGTGCTTCGGCAGGGGAGTGGTGGGGAAGGGGTTCAGAGAAAATTTTTCTTGACGAGGACTGCTTCAGCTAGTTCTGAAGGACAAATACCTGGTCTCAAGCATGGCTGCCCCCAAGGAAACAGAGGCAAAGACAGTGAGGGTAGGTAGAGTTATTGATGAGAGCCAGAAGAAGCACTGAAGTCGATAGCTAAGCAAATTCCATCACCTTGGCAACTGCCCCATTAGGTAATTTATATATTAATCTCAGAAGGACTTAGAAAGGACCCTGCCTACATTACTTTAAAAGCTATTGGAAGAAAATAGAACAAAAGGCAAAATATGACATGCAAAAATACATTCGTTCACGTAGCGTTTTCCAAGGTCATACTTCATCCGAAGCCCCACTGTACTTGCTACCCTCTTGGAAAAAAGGTAAAAGCCATGGTTTTGCCTTGGGGGCAAAACCCTATACACTTATAGTTCAAAAAGTGCTTGTACTTCACCACTGCTCTATGAAGTAAACTCAACTAGTGCCCTTTTTTAAGATATTACTATGGAAATTCAGAGGAATAAATAACTATCCCAAGGTCACAAGCTGGTAAACAGCAGAATTTGGACTCGGATAAAATGACCCACTCTTGTTAGGGCTGCCCTCCCCCCCAGCAGGTTCGGCAGGAGTGGGCAAACCACGTACATGCACGCGAGGCTGTGAAAAGATCATTAGCAAAGAGCGCGAAGAAGTGAAACGGGCAGACAGAGAAGTGGGACCTGGAGGAGGCGGGGGGAGGACTATCAGGACCAGCTTTGGTGGCAGAGGGTTTTGAGCCAGGTTTTGTGGGAAGTGGTAAGCTGGTTTTGATGGGGGAAGGGAAGGGTATGGGGTACGTGGGTAGGAGGGCAGCACTGGTTTAATGGGAGCAACCTAGGGAGAAATGGCTCCTGGATTTTCATAGTTCTAAGGGGAGGTTTTGTCCCCGGGGGACATCTGGCAATGTCTGGAGAGATTTTTTATTTACTGTTGGTGAAGGGGGGCAGTGCTACTGGTATCTAGTGGGTAGAGATCAGGGATGCTGTGAAACTTCCTACAATGCACAGAGGACAGCTCTCCACAAAGAAAGGATTATCTAGCTCAAAATGTCAATAGTTGGGAAACTATATAGGTTGAGAAATAGTGATCTACACATTTTTAATACGTTGTATTAGGGCTCTCAAGAGAAACAGTACCAACGGGGTGTGTATCTATCTATCTATACACACACACACACATATATACACATAAATACATATACATATATACATATATATACACACTATACAGACTTCTGTCTAGATATATCTCTATATAGACTATTATATACCTGTATCTATACAGACATACAGAGCAGGAGCTATATATAGACTATATCTGTATCTGTATACATAAATTATATAGATCTACCTATAGCCTTTGCGGCATATCAGTAGACTATATACAGACTATATAGAGAGAGATCTATACTATATCCATGCCATATCTTTATATAGATTACATCTATGTCTATATCTACATAGACCTATGGAGCAGGAGTGTTAAGGAACTGGCTCACATGGATGTGGGGACTGGCGAGTCTGAGCTCCGCAGAGCAGGCTAGGAATTCTGCAGGCAGGAGCTGATTTTGCAGCTTTGCCTGAAGGCAGTCCTCCCCAGACACTTCAGAGATCTCAGTCTTCTCTCTTCAAGTCTGCAGCTGATGGACAAGACCCGCCCACATAAAGAAGGGCAATCTGCTTCACTTAAAGCCCCCTGATTTAAATGTTAGTCACTTCTTAAAAACCACCTCGAAGCACTATCTAGTTACTGTTTGACCGAATAACCGGTCCCGTAGCCTAAACCAGGTGATGCATAAAATTAAATATCACATACACTGAATCCTCAAAACCATGTGAGGCCAAGGTTTCATCCTTGTTTTAAAGATAAAGAAAGTTCAGGAAAGTTAATGGATTCTCCCATAGTTGCACATCTAGTACTACCAACAACCTATTTGGGAACTTAACGGTAAGCGGGTGCTGTGCTAACAACTCTATGTCGTTAATCCAATTGAAGAAGCTATTAATTTTATTATCTCCACTTTATAGATAAGAACAGAGGCAGAAAGGCAATGTGAATTCCCAGAGCCAACCAGTTTTTAGAGAACAGAGCCAAGATTTAAAACAAGAAAGTTTAGCTCAGAGCCTATACCCTAATCTGTGATCCTCACAGAGAATCACTGGGAGACATATTTGTGGAAACAAATTGCTGGAGGTAAAGATTTGCACTTCTACCAGTCCCCCAGGTGATGCTAATGGACAGGCCTGGGGACCACACATTAGGAACCCTCACTCTAAATCAGTCTGCTGTAAGTAACCATAGGCAGGGCTAGGTCAAAGTGTGTGCATTCCACAAATATCCCTGAGCTCTTGCAATACGCAAGGTGTAGCATAGTTGGTGGCCAATTCCAACTTGCATGTGTGGGGAGCGGTGAAAGGGGGCTCGCACCTCCAAAAAATTCTCTAAAACCACCTGTGTGTCCTACAGTCCAACTCAGCTCTAACACTGGGTGAAGACAGTTTCAAATCCCACAGGCTAAGGACTCAGCCACACAAGACCCCCACTCTCCCCTCACTTCAGATGCCAATCCCAAGTCCAGGTTGTCACTTGTGCTTCTAACGTAGAGGTTGTAGGTCAGAGGTTCTCACTGCCCTCTGCTTGGGTCCAATTTGTTTGCCAGAGTGGCTCACAGAACTCAGAGAAACATTTCACTTACTGTGTTGCCAACTTATTATAAAAGGATACGACTCAGAAACAGCCAAATGGAAAAGATATATCGGGCAATGTATAGGAAAAGGACACAGAGCTTCCAGGTCCTCTCCAAGCGTGCCACGCTGCCAGCATTGCATCCGCAAATGATCAAGAACCCGGAAGCTCACCAAACCCAGTCCTTTGGGGGCTTTTATGCAAGCTTCATTACATAGCCATGATTGATTTAACCCCTGGTCATTGGTGATTGAGTAAACTCCAGCCTTTTTCCTCCCCGGAAATCAGGGGTTGGGACTGAATGTTCCAACCCTCTATTAACCGTTGGTTCCTCTGGCAACCAGGCCGGCCCTTAGGTGTTTTCAAAAGTCACCTCATTAACATAAACCCAGGTACAGTGGTTAGGGGCTCCTTGTGAATGACAAGACACCATTTCACCTTCATAGTCCTGAAACTATTTCAGGAACTGAGGACAAGAGACCAAAAGAAGATAACAAAAGATCCTGCATTACTTTTATTGGTTAGGAAATTCCAAGGGTTTCGGGAGCTGTAAACCAGGAACCCTGGGCAAAGACCAAAAATTGTATATATTATAAATCAGAGTATCACACTAGGTGATAGAGATAAAATGATGATCAGCAGGCAGGGTCCCTGCCCTCAGGACCTCTCGGGAGCCTGGAGGATTTATCTGTGTAAACAGAGATCAGGCTCTGATGGAGAGCCTCCCTGAGGGCCAAACTGAGACCAGAGGGAGAAGCCGGAATTAGACAGGGGATTCTAAGGAGGAAGTGAAGCGTGCCCAAGGCAGGGAGACTGGCAGGCACCAGCAGAGGCCCAGAGGGCGAGGAAGTGCTTGTGTGTCTGGGAACCGAAGGCAGAGCAGAGAGCTGAGTCACTGTATTTTGCTTGTATCGCCTTGGAACATCATCATACAATCTGTCATTTTTCCTCCTTTGTAAAGTAGGTATGAAAATACCATACTTCCTGGATTTAAAGCCCATATTTCCCCCTATTTTAACATTCACAAAATCAGGATGGGTGTTACTACAGATTTGTATATTTCCTGCCGTTTTTTTTTCTCTTCCTTGAAAACTACCGGACAACTCATGGTGGCACAGAATGAAAGAAAGGTGGAGTCATTTTTGCCTTACCTATCTCCTCGGGCTAAGCGAATATGGAACTATCAAATGCGATCAAGACCCAGAGTGGCTCCCAGCCCAGGCTGCATCTTGGCATCTCCTGGGGAGATGTTCAGTTATACCAATGCCTCAGTCCCATCCCCAGAGATCCCGGTTTATTGATCTAGAGTAGGAACGTGGTGGGGGTTTTTTGTTTGCTTGTTTTTAAACCAGATGACTTTAATGTGTAGCCAAGGTTGAGAACTGATACCACCTGATCCTACGGCAGGGGTCAGCAAACTACCACCTGGGAGTCAAATCTGACTCTCCTTTTTGCTAAATACAGTTTTATTGGAATCCAGCCACCCCCAGACATTTACAAACTATCTATGGCTGCTTTTTCATCACTATGGCTCTGTGGAGTAGTTGCAGCATACTGTGGTCAGACACAGTATGACCAAAAAGTTGAAAATGTTTATCTGGCTTTCTCCAGAAAAGGTGTGCCATCCCTTGCCCTATACCTTGCAACCGCAAGTGTGGTTCTTGGCTTAGCACCACTGTTGGAAATGCAGGATTCCAGCCCGGGTGAATCGTAGAGCATCATCCCCAGAAGGTTTGTGTGCGCATCGAAGGTTGAGGGGCCCTGCCCTGTCGCCTCTGACTGCGGCCACCCTCTCCAGCCACTTTTCTGCCCTCTACCCCTGCTTCGGTCTTCGTTGCAACGCTACTTCCTCCCCGAGTTTCTCTCCTGTCCTTATTAGTTGGACCTGCTTTGTGATTTTTTTCTTATGGCATCTTATTGTTTTTCTCCACAGCTCACTTCAAATCTGTGACTAAACCTTCATTTGGGTGTTAATCTCATTAACGTCTGTCCCGCCACTAGAATGGACGTCTCAGGAGTGCGGACACCAGGTCTCAGGGCAGAAGAAAGGTATAAAGCACACTGGATGCTGCTTCCAAGAGGGGGCCATGGAAAGAGGGGAGAAAGGTTACTTTGAAGTCACTTGATGACAAAGAACAGAACCAATCCCTACACAGACCAGGGAGGATACAACCTAGATGGTCCTGGATCATGAGCAGCTAGTTTAGATTTTTCTCTTTTTGCATTTCAGGGTTAAATAGTATTCAATCATAGAAACGTTGAAGCACTCTGGTAACCCTCTGCAGAACAAGTATCCGATTTTACCAGCTTTTCAGTAAGTGAAATATTCATATATACATAAATTGGGAATTTAATTAGAAAGGCAGAGGTCCAAGGATGTGATCATTGCTTGAGAAAGTTACATTTCAGGCTCTCTTTCCCTTCCAAGAGAACCAGGAAACTCTTAAATGCATTCTATGCCCCCACCCCCACCCTT
Organism: Mormoops blainvillei; assembly: GCA_004026545.1. Taxonomy (NCBI): domain Eukaryota; kingdom Metazoa; phylum Chordata; class Mammalia; order Chiroptera; family Mormoopidae; genus Mormoops; species Mormoops blainvillei. Next base: position 180,338 of record PVJD01002415.1, on the reverse strand, counting down.
AATTACAGCTTGCCTCAACTGGGCGTGTGCTCTATTTGGTTTTTTTTCAAAATGCCCCTGGGGAGTGAGCACTTTTGAATGCCTAACTTCTTATACGAAAATTAAACACACCAGCTGCTCTTGTCTAAAGCTGTGGAGTCTCAAAACAGAACGCAAGTCAAAAGGCTTAGGCCGACCTTCTCACCAATAATTTTACTGGGGACGAAAATGAGACCAAAGAAAAAGGTGACAGTCCCAAGGTGCCCCGCCTAGGTGATTAGAATCATGCTCGCTGCCATGATGCCTGGCTAAATATTCATGTCCCTCATTAGGAATATTTAAAGTACATTTTGGTAGTCCCCCTTCCCCAAATAAAAAAGCACAGTGTTTGGAAGGGGCTCCCCATCAGGGGAAAGTAGCCTGAGTGAAGAGTGTGGAGACAAGGGCTCTAGTTTGAGCTGAGGGGCCTTAGGCCAATCCTTTAACTTAAACTCTCAGCGACTCCTTTTCCTCATCTGTAAAATAAGGTGGTTTTAGTGTACTTACTTATCTGCTCATTTCTGTGTGCTAGCTACTGTGTCAGGTAGCAGGTCGGCCATGAAAAGTCAAACCACACATGGTCTTGGTTCTACAGTGCCTTGAGGAACAAGGTATTTTTGAAAGAATTATATCGATAAGCATACAGTTACAAATGTGTCGCATGCTATAAAGAAGAGGTTTCTCTAAGTCCCCACAGCCAATCTGTCAGTAAGTCTGGTCAACAGGACCTTCAATATATGTTTCAAATGTAACCACTTCTCACCACCTCCCACCCATGTCCCTGACACCACTGCTTCTTGCCTGGATTAGCCCACTAACAGATCTCTGTGCTTTGACTCCTGCCCTCTTCACGTACCCTTCAAACATGAGTTAGATCTTCGAAGGCCAGACATTAGATCAACATCCCCATGTTCAAACTCTCTAAAGACTTTCCATCAGGCTTAGATTAAATTCCAGTACCATACACATGCCTATAAGGTTCTTATAGGCCATGCCCCTGACCTATGATCTCATTCTCTTCCCCTCTCTCTCTCATTCCCTCCACTCCAGCCACACTGGTCTCCCTGATTTGACTGAGCTTGCCACAGCTGTTCCTATCTGGAAATGTCGCCTCCCGAGGTAGCCTCATTTCGCTCCCATGTTCACTCAGGTCTCTGCTTAAATGTCACCTCCTCAGACAAGCCTTCCTGATCACCCCAACCAAAATAACCTCCCACTTCCTTATTTTCAATCATCAACCCTTTAAATAACGATTATTTTTTCCTAGCATTTAACACCACCTAGAAGTTATTTGTTGATTTCTCTTTTGTTTCTATCCTCCCTGGAGGGGGGACTTGGTCCATCTTGTTCTCTGGTACCTAACATAAAGCTTATACCTAAAAAAAGGTTTCATAAATGTTGAATTACTATATGCTAAAATGACATATAATAAGAGGAACTGATTAGCTCAGAGAGGTCAGGAGAGGCTTCCTTAAGGGACCACTACTTAAACTAGTGTCTGGAGGAATGGTGAGAGAAGGGAGCTCATGTAAAGGTCCTGTGGTAGGAAGGCAAGCAGAGCGGTCAGAGGGGGAGCCCAAAGAAGCCCAGTATGAATAGAACTCGGAGCAACAGGGGGCATGGCACTCAGTGAGGCTAGAAAAGAAGTGGCCAGGCCTTACGTGGCTTTGCAGGGTCTATTAATCATTTCTGTTTTTATCCCAAGATCAGTGGGAAGTCATCAAAGGATTTTAATTGTGGAGAAGGATGGGGGAAGGATCAATCACTGTTGTTTACAAAACTTCCTTGAAATGATTCAAGTAAGACCCAGTTTTGCTCTGAAATTCTAGGGTTCTTTGAAAAGTCGAACAGCAAAATGAGAATCGATGTTTGAAAATGTTAACTTTAGTCAATTTGAGCTACTGGGTTTTGTAGCCACCCAAACATCACCACTTAGGGACTTCATGTTCATGCTGCGTTTGGCACTCTCCCTTTCTCTCCACCCCTAAAAACAATGTTGTCCAAATTTCTGGTTAATATGAAAAATATGACTTCTGAACTATTATTCCAGTCATGTGGGGATCTAAGTTGAGCATCAGTACTGGAAATTTTGGGACTTTGGAAGCGCATCTTTTCCAGCTTACTCAGCAGAATAGACATGTAGCAGGGCCAAGGCCTGGGTGTTACTACATCCTGAATTCAAATCCTTCCTCTGGGCTGCAACGGATGCACCTTGAAACCTCGGACCCTCATATGTGGAAGGGGGGATAATGATGGTACCTTCCTCACAGAGTTATTGGGAGGATTAAGTGTGACAATAAATACAAAGAGCTTCATAAATGCCCAGTTAATTGACATAAGTCCCTGGATTACAGTATTCAAAGACCCACTCTATAAAGCAACCTGGACCCAGCCATCTCTTTCTACCTGGGGTGGTTCTAGCCCCGTCGCCTCCTGCTTACTGGCTGAGGCTAGTGACGTGGCTACAGTCCAGAATGCAGAGCACACATCCCCTTCCTCAGAGTGGGGAGGTTAGCAGACATGCAATGCATGTAATCACAACCTCTCTTTCAGTGTCCAGTGCACCACCCAAATCAATCAGATCTATAGCTGTGGGTCAAGATGGCAACGGAACGCCTGTGCCTGCTTGCATGAAGAAATTGAAAGGAATGATGGAGCACTGAGAAATAAAATAAATGGACAGATAAATGAAAACGCTGAAGATCTGGGGAGAACATGGGCATCTATCTGAAGTATTGTGCATCTAGGAATACATTTTAATGGCTGTATGAGGTGGCTCTCTAACATAAACACCACCGTCAACCATCAATTGACTTATGTTTCCTAGTTTAATGACTGCTAATTAGAGCTGCCTATATGTGTCCAAATTGTTGGGCATATAGAAACAAAGGGGGTTTACAACTTTGCATGTTGAAGTGGACTGGTGGGGCACCCCTGGCTCTGGGAGCTTGAGGACTAGCTTGTTATAGACTTAGGTAAGTACACGAAAGCGGTAACTTCCCTAACAATACCTAAGAGTCTTTAAAGTGACAGACCGCTCTCTGAGGTGCTAACATCCTAATATCCACCCCAATTATGTACTTAACTCACTCCCCACTGCTAAAGTCTAAAACATTCCTTGCCTTCATCGTTGACCCACGCCCGTCTGTTCCTTTGCTGAGTGCTTTCCTCTCTCCAGTTAAATCACCAGCAAATGTGCATCAGAGCTGGTGAGCCTTTTCTTGACAGGTCCCTGGGGCTTGATTATTAGGTGCTAATGCTGCTGTTTGGGAATGACTACAGTAATCCTGGAGGAGGGGAGAAGTCAAGGAGGAATGGCGGTTGGGAATAATTAATGCAAAACTCTTGGAAAAGTGCCTCAGTTTAGAAACAGGAATTGTGGCACTGACCCAGAGAATGCAGATGTTGAAGCTTGAAAATAAGGTGAAAAGAAGGATTGTTTGGAAGAAACCGTGTGAGGGAATTAAATGCCATTATATGTCATTATGTCATGTACATTTCCAAAAACATACTCTATGTATGGTTTAAAAGGACATCAGAAAAGCCGGATGCTTTTAGCTGAATGACACATTCCTTCCATTGTGTTCCACCCAAAGCCTCTGTATCAAAGTGTCCATTTAACTTATACGCCCTGGTAAGTGGCTTTTATTATCTCAAACATCACAGCATCAAGTCAAGCATAGTACTTACCTTCCTAAATTCACAGGAACTATCATTTATTGAGTACCAACTATGTATCAGGAACCAAAACTCCATTATGTCATCAACTCCTCTCAATGCCCCCCGTGTTTACCTTTTCTACTTTAAATGAGTAAACTAAAACTCAGTGACCTTCCCATGGTCATCAGCTAGTCAGGAACCTGATTTCAGCTCACTTATTTATACAACAGATATATATATCAAACATCCCCTAAGTGACTAGCACTGAAGATTGCCTGGTGAATATGAAAGGCAAAGTAGCCACAGTTTAGTGGCAGAGCAATATGAGGAGAGAAGCCCAGGGTATTATGGGGACCCAGGGTAGGGTAACTTAATAATGCTTTCCCAAAGAATGGACATATTAGCATAGCCCTCATAGAGATAAGGGGTTAGCCAGGTTTAGGGTCTAGAGAATACTGTTCTAGGTAGAGGAAATTCCAAATGCAAATGGCAAGAGGCAGAGAGGTAGAGCAAATTTGGTGGCAGGAGGGTCTTCAACCACAGCGAAGAGCCTGAAGATCACCCAAAGGAAGGGGAATGTTTTAAGCCAAGGAAGGTACGGGATTCAGGAGGCCCAGGAAGGGCGAAATATGGAGAGTGCTGGGAGAGGAGCAGGGCCAGGTGCAGGGCGGACTAGGAGGCAGTGCTATGGGATGAAGGGAAGGGTGGCGTTGGGGAGCTAGGAGCAGAGGGGACAGGGAGGAGGGAGAGGAGTTTGCAGAGAGTGGTAGGAAATAAAATTATTAGCACTTGGAGATGGAATAGATGGGACTGCTGATGAGGGCTGGGGGGAAGGACAGGACTTCGAGGCTACTTAGGAGTTTTCTGGTGGGGCCATCGAGTCGTGCCATTTATAGGATGAGGGCGAGGTGGTGGGGAGGATAGATAATGCCGGGTTGGGTTTGTGATGGAAGGTGTTCCAGTGCCTTGGGAGCAGTTCGATACCTGGGGCTGGAGTTCTGAGGAAAGAACTGGCCTGGGTGACGGTAAGGGGAAGGAATTAGAAAGTAATTGGTAAACGTGATAGTTAATTTTATGTGTCAACCTGACTGAGCTAAGAGATAGTAAAACATTCTTTCTGGGTGTACCTATGAAGGTGTTTCAGAAGAGGCCAGTGAGTAAGTGGGCATCAACCAATCCACGGAGGGCCAAAGAAGCAGGGGTGGGTAGCAAACTGGCTTCTAGTGCTTCGGCTGGATCATCCACTTCCTCCTGCTCTCAGACTTTGGCACTCGGCTCTCAGGCCTTCAGATCCAGACTGAACTATAATACAGGCTTTCCTGGTGCTCTGGTTTGCCAATGGCAGATCACAGGACTCTCGGCCTCCCTAATCACGTGAGCCGATTCCTATGATAAATTTCCTCTGACATATTTCCATGTATTGGCTCTGTTTCTCCGGAGAACCCTAATGCAGTAGGCAAATGGTCACCAAACCAGTGGAGGAGGTAGGAACACCCAATAGGAAGAGAGAGGTCAGTGCCATCCTTAAGAGCACATGTTTGAGCCATTTCTCATAACCAGCAGAACGTGTTCTTTCTCTAACGATGGGGTCACTCACTCTGCAGGGGTCGCCCTGAGTCCTCGCTGACATATCCCTCCATGTCCCCATGGCACAGCTCTCAAAGAGCTGATGGGAATTCAGGATCAGGTCACAACCAACAAACTAACTGACCCAGACACAGTGGAAACAGGACTGGCTAGGGACAAAATCCTGTTCTCCAGAGTGCAAAGCAAGAGTTCCACTCCCCATTCAATTTCTGCCTAGAATGGGATCGACAGTCTACTTAGAGCAGAAACACTGCATTTACTGAAATAGCTAACAAACTCATGGTAGGCTGGGCCTCCCCCAAAGCAGGATCTGGACGGAGATTTGTACAGTTAGTTTATTTAGGGGACCTCAGGGAGCACTGGCAGAGGAGCAGGGAAGTGAGGCAAGGAATTGCTAAGGAGCAGGGCAATTATCCTTCTGGGTACCCTTGGAAGATCGTCTCAAAAGTTGCCTCCCCCAAACTGGGAGAAAGCTGGGCTATTAATTCACCAACTTCCATCTGTTAGGGGGTGAGGGCTGCTCCAAGGGGTGTTAACTCCCAGGCCCTTCTGGCCTGCTTCACATGAGTCAGGCATGCCCCCAAGGCCAAAGAAAGTTCTCAGACCTTCACAGGTGCTTGACATAAGGTTTCATCATGCACTGAAACGGTGAAATCAGAAGGACTGTGGACAGGACTCTGACATCGTCTGCTAGCAGGCAGGGAAGATAAAAGCCTAGACATAAAGGGCAACCTGTTACAATGTGTAACATCACCCTCTTAGTGCTATAGATTTTAACTGCCCCAGAGAGACGTGGAGGTAAATGTGATTATGGAGTTAACCTCACATGGTTTATGGTGAGATGGAGGTACAGAAAGATGGCACGTGGACCACTTGACATTTTGGGATTGTATCCACCAAGCAATAATGGCCAAAAGTGACTATGACTTGCACTTGATCTTCGAAGTTTTGTTGTATTTGGATTCATGTACTGCAGATTTTCAGTCAGAATTTCTTCCCAAACATTAATCACATTGTTTTTAAAGGACTTGTTAAGTGATTAGCTTATGGTTTTTTTAAGCCAACACAAATGCCTTTGCCAACTAACTCTGGCAAAGTCTTCCCCCTCCAAAGTCTGGGATACAGCACTTAAGAGCATGACAAGAACAGTTTGAATCAAATCAGTATCCAATCTTAAAAAATGGCTAAACAGTGGTTAAATGTATATTTAATATGTCTTTTTGACTTTAGGGGAATGCTGAGGTTTACATTCCTATCCCCTCTACCATTAGATCATTTGGAGGAAAATGTTCTATTCATGGCAAAATTAAACTAGTAAATTTCCCTAGACATGTTATTTAGAACCATACAAAGTATTAGCTTGCAGGATTATCTCAGTCCATCAAGACAACACGTAATGGTAAGATTTAGAGTCAGCAATGGCAGATCAGCTGTTTCTCCCTTTAGCAAAAGAGAAAGTCAGAAGCTGAGACCCAAGTTAGAGGTGATACAGTCTCCTTTGTCTTCCTGAGATTCTGCATGTAGGTGGCTGCTCTAAGTGCAACTGCTCCAGATTTACATGAGAAACGTACTTCGACCAGACTTGAAAATTTAAGTCACTCATGTCTCAAGTTTTTATTGATTACCTACTAAGTGCCAGGTCCTATGGAAAGCGTCAGGGATATGAGAGACGCAGGAGAGCTTTTCTTCTGCACATGGTTTATCTTGCCAAACAGTATCTACTTTTATTCACAGCAATCTCTTCCGAATCCCCTGCCAGAGCCTTGGGGTCGCCCCAAGAAAAGACAAGTTTAAAAGGAGGGGGAAGAATGAGGGGAGGAAGTGAGATCAGGTCTCTCTAAGGATTATTTCTTCATTTAAAAAGTTAGGCGTTTGCCCTGGCTGGTGTGGCTCAGTGGATTGAGTGATGGCTTGTGAACAAAAGGATCGCTCGTTCGAGTCCTAGTGAGGATACATGCCTAGGTTGTGGGCCAGGGTTGTGGGCCAGGTTCCCAGTGGGTGGCACATGAGAGGCAACCACGCATTGATATTTCTCTCCCTCTCCTTCTCCCTCCTTTCCCCTCTCTCTGAAAATAAATAAATAAAATCTTTTTTAAAAAAAGTTAGGCCTTTAATGAGTCATTGTTTTGTAAAGGCTCTTTTTGACTTTTTAACTCTCCATTTCCTTGAAGAATTTAAGGTTACTTTGGGGGCCTTTATTTTAAAATTCTGAAAATTCAAATATAATACCTTTCTACTGAAAGTAGAAAAACACTTTTGTTGTCACAAAACCATCATCCAAAGAAACTAGAACACCGAGTGCACCTTTGACCTCACTAGGCAAAATTGCCCCGAACTGTAAAGCATAAAATATGAAGAAATACGTAGCAAAATCAGAATAGCTGCAACTCCTGAATGCCTCTTCCAGAACCACAGCCTGCCTGTGCAACAGGTCTTTCCTTGAAGGATCTCTACAAACCGGAACACTCCCAGGGGAAAGGGAGATTATGATGTTTGGCAAGTCCTACATTGTTGTTAATCATGTGCTATACTCCATGGAAACAATGTATTTCAGTGAGGTTAAATCACAGGATAAAATTGGGCTCAACGTCAACTGAATTTTGGGAACACTTCTGTTTGCCTTGATGCTTAAAATCTACCCCCATCATCACCATTGCCCTACTTATCGAGCACTTATCATTTTATAAGGGTTTTTAATTTTTTTTCTCACACATCCCTGTGAAGTAAGTGGGTATCACTGCTTCAAAAGACTCAGAGGGGTTAAGTAAATGTCCAAGTTAGTCTATAACTTGAACCTAGACCTGTTTCAGAGCAAAGCTAAACCACTTCCTACTTTAAATGACAAAAGCAGCAACAGAAAGGTCAGGAAGGGAGGAAAATGATTCTGATCAACATTTGATCACCCTACAAAGGTTTTATATTCATGATATTTATAAAAGTAGAAGTATAGAAAAACCCAATCTTCATACTTATTTCTTGGGATTGTAGGAGACAGTGATCTTTGGATGCAAAGACATCCTCATTTGTATAGCCCACTTTTATCTGTTTGCAGGGGCCCCTAGCAATTGCATCCTTTTGAGATATTTCAGAGGCAGGTGATATTTACTGGCAGGGAAGATCTTCTTCAGTTATTATAAAGATCGCTTATATTACCAGGACTATGTAGCATACTATGTACATCAATGAATACATAACACAACAACTTTTATTCACACTTCTTATAACCTCACCTTCATTTGGTGGCTTTATTAGCTAGTCTTGACACCATCTGCAAATAACTAAATAAATCTTTCCTTTATAAACATTCCAACTATGCAAAATTTTCTGAAATTCAGACTATCTGAATGGAAAGGGAAAAGCAGAAACTGCGAGTACATTGTGTGTAACAATGTCTTCAGAATTGTTTCACAAGAAGATTCCATCAAATTTAAAGGTTTTTGTTAGCCCTGGCCTGTGTGGCTCAATTGGTTGAACCATCGTCCAGTAAACTTAAAGGTTGCAGGTTCAGTGTTGGTTGTTTCTCTCCCTCTGTCATCTCCCTCCCCTCCCCTCCCCTCCCCTCTCTCCAGTCAATGAGTATGTCCTTGGGTGAGAGTTTTTAAAAAAGGTTTTTATTACTTTAAAAAAAGCTAAGAAAATGATTCTCCAATGAGTGCTTAACATAAAGTCTTTTATGTATATCATAAAATTTGACTTCACATGTACTTTACTTTTGAGTGGAAAATGAGCTTTTTTCTCAGGCACTCCTCTGCACTTAAAATATTTTGGAATAAAATGAGGGAGGAGAAAGGAAGTCAACAACTTATTTTATAAGAAAAAAACTTTTAAGACCATGTATTTTAAAACACTTTCTTTAGGTTCTTCGGGACTTTTAGGTAAGTGATCCAGTCTACGGGGATGCTAAACAATAAGCTGAATAGTATAAATTCAAATGGTATACTTGAAATTTTTATGTTAAAAATACATCAAACAGAACTGTCTTTAAAACAGCAATGTGAGTACCATTTAGGTTACTATAGAAACTCTTGACAAGACTTTGAATATCCTTTCTATCCCAAGTCTTATGATTTTCACCAACACCTCAGATATGCCTAATCAATATCACCACCCATCTCTCCTATCTAAAGTCCCACCCACCCCAATCCACCCACTGGCAAAGATCATCTTTAAATATCACCATAGAGGCGACTTCTAGAAAGAGAAGTGAGAAATCTTTATCACAAAAGAACACTGAAGAAATCACTTCCTAGTTTCAATATTTTTCCCTCTTCTAGCCTGCCTCCTCCCCTCATTAAAATTACTTGCACAGTTGATGCTGAGCCAGGTAGTTGGGGTTCCACTCATTGCAGAATGTCCCTGGGCATTCATATAAGGGCACACTTTTTTCTGTCTTCTCCCCTCCTGCCAGACAACAATAAAAACCCTAACCATCTCTCATAAATTTGGGCGAGGTGCAGGGGCAAAAGCACAGGCTGGGTCTGCACAGGCTTGGGAGTGGCCTTGCCTGACCCAGGCTGGTTAACTTCATTCATCGGTCCCCTGTTCCCTCATAGTCCTGAGTGCCTGCCACACATCAGTCCCTGTTCTGGGCATGGGGACACACTGTTGGTAAGGCACCCCTCAGTTTTTGAGGCACTCCTATGTGCGGTGGGCGACCTGGAGCCAGGAGCAGAGGGTGACAACAGGGTGTACTGTAGGTTCTCCAACAGAGGGATGCAGAAAACTAAAAGAAAGATGAGTGGGGTGAGAGCAACTAACTCAGCCTGGGGAGGAGAAAAAGAGGAGTCGATTTTGAGTTTCTGAAATTCACCTCTTTCCTTCACTGCAGTCCCCACGCAGCCCCCTCTATCTGGCCCGTCCCTCTCATGCAACTACTGACCACTTGGAAACCTATTTCTGGCTCTTGTGGTGCCAGCGGATTTCAGCTCCACGACTTACCGAGGGAAAACTTCCTCGCGGACCCCAGCCCTGCACTTCCCAAGCCCTGGACCGGTTTCCTGAGAGGCGCACTGAGCGCACTGCTTGGAGCGCAGCGCAAAACGCCGCAGCCCGCAGGGAGACCGCGCGGAACCTCTGGAACCGTGGAAGGGACGGACGGGAGACAGCGCTGGCAGCCTTTCTCCTCTCTGTGTCCTGTGGGCTGGCGGCAGCTCTCACGCCCCTCCTTGACGCTATATACAGGCTTCTCCCCGCCCCGAGCCGACCCTTCCCCGCCCTGGCGGCCAGGGCCCAGTGCACGTCCCAGGAGGGGGGCGCCGCGGACGGGAGGTGATGAAAGTGGGAGTTAGGGGGATTACGAGGACTAGAACTGCCCCACTGGCTTCTCCCCTACGTGGAACGTCCACCCTCAACTGCAGACCATGGGAGGTTGTTGGCCGCCGAGAAATGTGGGCGTTGGCGATGCGCACCTTCTTTGCGCCTACCGACTCTCAGGGCATGCGTGCACCGCAACAGGAAGGTTGGAACTGTTGTTGCTTGGCGGTTCTGTCTGTATTCCAGGGTCTTTTTGCAGAAGGCAGGGGGTGCAAAGGAACCTGAGATCTTGGGGTGGTGGGAACCCCTTCCTCTTGCGGATGAAGGGAGACCACCCACTGCGTGCCCCATGATTGAGGTCAAGTGCCATCGGGTGGCTGGGGTGCCTAGGAGAATGTCCTTGACTGTATTTTCTGATGACTTTTTCTCGATGACTGTCCATTCACAAATTATCCATTTATTCATTTCACAGGTATTGAGCATCTACTATGGACTACTAGTAGATGCTTGAAATCCAAAACCAAGTCGGGATCTCAGCTTTACAGTCTCACTAGAGAGACGTGATGGACACAGGCAACATGATGGTAGTTGTCGGATTGAGTAAGGGCTGCAATGGGAACACAAAGAAGAGGTTCTAACTAAGACTTGGAAGGCCAAAAGAAGCTTCTCCGAGGAAATTAGGTCCAAACTGACATCTAAAGAGTGAACTAGGCATAAAATCAGGGCAAAGAGTGTCTCAGGTGAATGGAACAGCAGCTGTAAAGTCTGGGAAGTCACAGGTAGCACCACCCCTTTTCAGCAGAATCAAAAGTGTGTGTGCGTGTGTGTGTGTGTGTTTTAATTTTGCTATTTACTGTCATCCTAAGTAAGGAAAAAAAATTGAAATCTGAAGAAAAATAAACTCGTAGGTGGTAGGACTGGGATCTGAATGCAGGCTGTATAGCCCTAGAGTTGGCTTTGCTGTATATAGTGTTAACTTGGCAAATGGCAAGTTCAAAACAGAGATGGTTCCCATGGAAGGAGGATTCCTCTGAAACCTGGGTCATAACTTCAAGTCTTAGCTAGACCATCAATCACCAGCTGCTACTTTACCCGGATCATTAACCTCAGTTTCTTCCCCAGTGGAGGGTAAACAATAAAGACACTTTCTCATGTCCCTCGTTGAATGTTTTGAATCATGACACTTAATGTTCATAGACTTGGCACAGCAGCACTAAGACAGGTGGCTTCAGAATGGTGACTCCTCTATAGGCCATTAGCTTTGATGCAAGGGAGGCTGAGAGAATACTGGGGAAAAAACAGTAAATACTGGAACATTTCAATTTATTATTGCTTTCACCTAAAATGATTAAAATTAAGTAATTCATGTTTTCATAGTCTCACACAGCATGAGAATTTTAAGAATATACTTCAAGTCTCACAGAGTATGACAATTTTAAAGAATATACTTCAAACACAAGTACACTTTCTGCATCCCAGGATCATTATTGAAAGAGGCCATTGTGAGTCCTGGTAACAGGATTTCTAGCCAATTGCCAGCTCACTCAAAGCTAGTTTTAAAAGTGAAGCACACATACAAACACTGACCATTTGTTTCATAGCCCCATAGAAAAACCAGTCTGATAGAGGTTTCTGGGAGTCATAAGCCTGTGGGCCCATAGACTATCCACCAATGATCACATCAGTTCAGTTGGCAAGCTTGATATCACTGCCTTAACAGCAAGCCAAGTCCCCTTGACATATTGTTTTGGGATATCTCAAAACACTCTATCATATGTCCTGGATCCTTTGCTGTTCAAACCAGTTTTTACAACTGGATCAAACTTTGACCAATGCTCAAAAAAATTAGTCTTCCGTTCACTTAGACTAAAGCAAAAAGGCAGAGAAAAAGAAGGGTCCTTGGATCTTATAAATACAGATGGTTGCCTAAAGTGACCCCAGTTTTTCCCATCATGTAATTCTTGATTTCTGGACCAGAGAAATGATGGGCAAGTAGCCAGTGTTCTTTTGCTGTATTTCTGGAACATGTGAAAAAACATCTGTAACTCAAGTGGATATGTGGACGCTATATGTGCTTGAACGGTTTTTTTTTTTTTGGAGCTCATGACAACCTCATGAAACTAGTCATGAATTACATCAGAAGACAAGGCAGCCCTTAACCGAAGCTATACACATGAGCTGGCCAACCATGACAGTGTTGGGACTCTGGGAGCCTTGTCCATTTATAATTCAGTCTTTGGGAGAAAGTCAACTACCGTTAGCAAGCTAGATCTTCGGTTTAGACCCTTAAGCTATGGAAGCTGCCTTCTATTTGATCTTCCAAAGTCCAGTCTTCTCTTTTACTTACTCCACCTTACCCAACTCCTGCCCATGCATTCTTCTCACAGAGCAGTCTTTCTAAATCAAACATCTGATCAATCACTCTGCTGACTTAATGCTATAAAGGGCTCCCCACTGCCTGCAGAGGAGAGCCCAAGCTAATGGCCTTTTTCTCTCTTCCCCTTCTTCCTTCTTGCCTCATATCCTGCCACACTCCTACCACTAAACATGAGCTCCAGTGCCCTGGTGGTGACCCACATTGACTGATCTCTTGCTGCTTTCATATCTCATCAAAGCTGTTTCATTCATTCATTCAGCAAAATATATATTGAATACTTACTATGGGCTGGGCACTGTGAAAGATTGGAAGCATTTTTATGATGATAATATATGAGTGTATATATATATCATAAATTAATGTATTTCATTCAGGAATATTATTTGGTTTACTTAGATGCATTTGTTTATCAAGCATGTTTTAAATACCTAATATGTAGTAGGTACTATAATAGACACCAGGATGCAATCAACCATAGTCTCTGCCCTTAGGACCTCAGAGTCTAGTGTTGAAGGTGGATAAGTAAGTAAGTTACTAATGTGCCAGGGACCTGTGTGCCCTGGACACTATGGGAGGAACCTGGAAAGAAGATCATACTTGGAATAAATGTTGGACCGGGGGTTAAGTGAGGAACGTTGCGAGGCAGAAGAAACAGTAAGACAGAGGGAACAGCATGTATGGTAGCATGGAAGTCAATGGTGGCAGGACAATGAAGGGACGTGGTATAACATGCGGTGAGAGAAGTAGGTGGGGTAGGTGATAGATTGGAAGAGAGTGAGTGAGTAAAAAGGAGTCTAAGATAATTCTCAAGTCTTTGGCTTGCAACTATGTGGGAGCAACATCATTTACTGAGATACTGAACATAGGAAGAGGAGGAGGAGGCTTGAAGAGAGAGGTGGAAGAAAATAATTTTATTTTGGATATTTTGTGTTTGAAATGCCTGGGATTGTTCAAAGGGTGATAGTCAGTGACCACACGGATACCTACAGGTCTCGGGCTTGGAAGCGAGGCCTCAGCTGGAGACATGGATTTGGGTTCATTGTAAAATTAATAGTTGAAACTACAGGAGTGTGTGAGGTGATACTGGGAGAGTTCATTCATTCATCATTTGCTGAAATATTCATTGAGCACCTACTCTGTGGGAAGCATGGTTCTAGATCCAAGGGACACACTAAGGTATGAAGCAGAAAAGATTCCTGCTCTTCCGGTGTTGGAAGAAAGAGGATTGGGAGCACTTTATTGGATGGCAGGGGGAGATTACAATGTTAATGCAGTGAGAACATGACTTTGGGCAAAGCCTTGAATAGAGGTGAACAGTAAATCCTGAGAGATATGTGAAGGAAGAGAATTCCACGCAGGAGGAACAGTCAGCGCAAAGGCCCTTCAAGCAGGAGCATGACTTCTGCATCTGAGCAAAGAGAAGAGGCCAGTGTGATTGAAACAGAGCAAGTAAAGGAAGACTCAGGGGGACACGGAATCAGAGAGGCGATGGGAAGCGGGGGTAGGTCATGGGGAGCACTGGAGAGTTTTGAGCAGACGGGGTGACATGATTTGATTCCTGTTCATAAGGGAGAATAGACTATACGGGGGCAGGGATTGAGAGCAGAGTCCTGGAAAATAGCCGACACCTAAGGGGTGAACAGAAGAAAAGGTTGTTCAGAGCAATGGGAATATATAGCTGAAAGGTGATATCCAGGTGAACTTAAAGATATTAAGATCTTAAGACTCTCCAGGACATGGTGACCAGCTGTGAAACAATGGCCAGCGAGGCAAGGGGAGACCAGGGCAGAGCCCTGTCTTGAAGCCAGGGGAGGACAGCTGTGTCGGAAGAGACTTGTGGATGAGCCATGCATCACAGAGCGGTCAGGAAGGTTAAAGCTTGGGGAACATTTTGGATTTGGCAGTGTCGAGAGCTCTGTGGTGGCCACTACCGCAGTAGGGTCAGAGGTGGGAGCCAGAATTCAATGGCCCATTGAGTGAACAGGACATGAAGGATTTGCAACGGAACAGACTCTTTCAAGAAATATAACAGAGAAAGAAGAATTAGAGTTGGAACGTTACCATGGCCTGGTGTTAAGGGGATGTTCATCTTACTGGTGATAACAGAGATTTCCTTTCTTGGAGACAGGTGAGGGAGAGCGTTTGTACTCATTAAATAGACCAGAAATGGGAAAAGGGGAGTGCAAGTGTCCGTGTTGCAGGAGTTCTGAGTCTGCTCTTTGTAAGGGCACAATAAATAGGCTTATAGCCTACAGTTGGGAAGTGGGGAGAATTATAGGACAACCTCTAATTGTACCCCAGGGATTCTAAAGTAGTACAGTAAAACCCCAAGTAAGTAAATTTGGATCTATCACCATTGGTGATTGGCTCTTGTCTCCTATCAACTTCATCCTCTGACAAGGGCAGGCTCGAGTTCTCATGAGTGGTAGGGAGGGAGATGCCAGGTGGGAAATGACTGCCTAGTTGTCGCTGGGGAACTCGCCAGTTACACAGTCAGTTGCAAACTGTATAAATTTCACTATTTTTGCTTTTGGGTCCTCTGTGACCTTAAAGAATGTCCAGAAACATTGGTTTTCATTAATCTTGCAATAAAGTAACCCAGAATTTTATACAATTGATTTTCAGATCCCGCTTACCGAACTGTGGCAGGTGCTTGCTGGTATGATTACTGACTTAGGGTGTATATTGAATCAGTCAAAAGAGGTATCTTCTTTCAGACCCTGAGGGTTTGATTCAGCTGTGATGTCAGAATAGAGGAAGGCTTCCCTCCAGTCACTCCAATAAATGTTAAGAAGCTTAGCACTGAACCAGATGCTCTCATTGTGACATTTACCCCCCTGGCACAATTCTGTATGAGGTCAATTCACTCTTAAAGGTCATTAGGGTATAATTAGAATTCAGCAGAAATTTTCAAAATCCTCTTCTCAAGACTGAATGCTATGTACTCCATTTTAAAGACACAGAAATCAAATGAAGCCCATAATGAAGTGAAATTTCTCTCATCTTCCACAAGGAAACCCACAAGGTCCTATCATCAAACCAACCATAATCCTCCAAGGATGTCAGGGAAGAGACAGCTGGACTTTGTGAATCTGACCCCTGACACCAAAATTTGTCTCATTTGTGGGAACTTTTCCTCATAGCTACTATTATCACTCCCAAGTATTTCAGCTTAACCCTTTGGCCCCAGAGGAGACTCACAAGCTTTCCCTTAGTTTTTTGTTCACAGTCAAGGAAGGCCAAGACAGTGCTAAAGGACTGTATAAAGGAAAATAACAGGGAAATAAGAACAACAGCAACGGTGGCGGCGGCGGCAGCAGCGACAGCGATCAGTCCGCCCAGCGAGGAAGGTAAGTTCCACTGACGAGGCGCCGGGCACAGAAAGTCACGGACGCTGCCCCAGCTTAAGTAGTTAAGCAACTGCTAGTTATTGAAGCCAAGACTGAAACTCAGGAAATGAACCACGAAGTGCACACGGGGGTAATACACAACCAACCAAGCAATCTGTCACACAAGGTATGGGTGGCAGATTGTGTTTCTAAAAACGGCTGCGGCAATCTTTCCCGTGTTTCTGTCTCTGCAATCTGATTACACAAAATCTCAAAACTGACGGTAACCAGGGGGGAGCGGGGAGAGGGTAACAGGGGAAAGAAGGGGAAGTGTCATCAAAGAACATGGACAAAGCCAAAGGTGGGTAGGACTGAGGGTGGGAGGAGGGGTGGGTGGGGCAGGGGAAAGTGGTGGTGAGAAAATGGAGACAACTGTACTTGAACAACAATAAAATAATGCCAAAAAAAGCCCCCACATAATTTACTTGTTTTCTCTATGCTAGGCAAGGAAACCATGCTAGTGTGTTCTTCTACACCCACTCAAAAGCAGACCTCTAAGACAAAGATTCACGTGCAAGTAGTTTATTTGGGAGATGATCCTAGAAAACACTGCAAACAAAGTGAGACAGGAAAGGGAAGTCTGCCAATGGAAGAAATGTTATTAAGCAAGTGACCACTGTGGACAATTGGGGCCCTGGCCCACAGGAGCATGCTGGGAAACAGTGCAGAACACGCCTCACTTATTTATCCACCAAATCCCCATGTCTTGCTGGCTGAGAGGTGATCTCAGAAGGATGAACACTCTGGCCCATCTGGCTCACCCTGGGAACTGGCAGAGCGCAGCCAGCAACATAGGGGATTGATTGCAGAGAGGGGAGCGGAGGGAAGATGGGTCTCTCCCCTGGGGCTGCAAAGACCCATCCAATCTTTGTGTCTGGGTCAGCCTGTAATCTCAGAGAAGAGCAGACTAGCAACAGCAACAAGCAAAGAAAATTAAGGTGCGTCGGAGGATCACATTACCCAACTGGAACACAATGTTAATTGCCCTTAGGTTGCATGCCGACATGCTCCCACACCCACTCCTGTCACTTTCCTCTCCCTTTGTCCCTGCTCCAAATTGTTCTCGCTTGACTCCTGTCTGCCCCTGCCAGTCCCCTGGAGCTCATGGTAGAGGTGGGCAAACAACTGTGTGCCTGCACAGATGTCGTTTTAGAAGCATTTATATCTCTGTCTGGGGAACATCGACTTGGAAGAAGAGCCTCTGCATTGTTCAAAGAGGCCGTCCGTCAGGTACTTTGTGAGACATGGGGCTGGTCAGGGGTTGTTAACTCTATAGCTGCTGCTGTGCTTAGGGGAAACGTATTGAAAAAGCACACGTCTAAAGCTGGTGAAGAATGAGATTTTCCTTTTTATCTGACAAGAATTGTTCTTCTTGGTTACATGTAAAATAATTCAATTTGCTGACTGAGTACCCAACCCAGATGATCGAATGTATCCAAATTGGAAATTACTTAAAAGCTTTGAGAAAGGTTTAAACTCATAATCTGGATGCTGTAATATATAAATACTATATATATATATTTCTTTTCACAAAGAGGTAGATTTATCTATCATAGTGTGTTTTGCAAAGTTTTTTATTTTTGAAATGAAAACACCAATGATTCTGTTCTGTTTAGGTTTTATGACATGATTCTGAGGGCCTTAAGGGTCTGTGAAGAAATCCCTCAAGTAGATACATGATACTCTTTGGAAGCAAACTTCATGTGAGCTTTCATATCCCTTTTCAATTATGAATTTAAGCTAAGGCTGACGGTGTTTTTATTTTTATTTATGTTTAAAACATTTTATTTATTTTATTTTTAGACAGAGGGGAAGGGAGGGAGAAAGAAAGGGAGAGAAACATCAATGTGTGGTTGCCTCTCGCACACCCCCTACTGGGGACCTGGCCCGCAACCCAGGCATGTACCCTCACTGGGGAATTGAACCAGCAACCCTTTGGTTCGCAGGCCGCCACTCAATCCACTGAGCTACAGCAGCCAGGGCTAGATGGTGTTTCTATAAAGTGACCCACAAATACTGAATTTTCTAATGCTACAGTTTCACATTACTATAATAAATATTAGATTTCAGGCTTAAATACTGAATAGCCAGGAAGTTTAACCTCTTAATCTGCAGACATGTCTTTGAAGCATTATTTAAGGAAACATAGGACAGCAGCTGTAATACCAGATGTAGGCAGCATCGCTGATTGTACTGGAAAGCTGTGTTCCTGTGTACATTCACACTCACATTGCATTTTATTATTATTATTTTTTAAATCCTTACCCAAGGATATGGTTTTACTGATTAGAGAGAGAGAGAGAGAGAAACATCGATGAGAGAGGGAAACATCAGCTGGTTTCCTCCTGCATGTGTCCTAACCAGGGATGGAACCTGCAACATTTTGGTGCAGGGGATGATGCTCCAACCAACCAACTCACCTGGCCAGGGCTCGCCTTGCATTTTTTAAAGAGGCAAGTAAAAAGCAATGTTAAATTTGGAAGGAAGCTTGTTGTGGTAGGTACGCATTAAAAAGAGTTTAGATAAGTTTTACTAAAACATTGCCTTGGGTTTTTCATGGAGTTAGGGGTGGACACGCTGCTCTGAGGAGTAGATCCTGTTCTTTAAACTGCCTGAACTAAAACCTAGTTTAGGCATCTGCAGAAGTAGCTCATCTTTGTTGTAAAATAATAATAAGAAGTCAAGATTTTCAAAAGAGTGACTCATCGCCTTAAGAACAATTAACTATAGTTTGTTGTTGTTTTTTGGGGAGGTGTATATTTTGAGTCTTTTGGTGTAAAATATAAATAGAAAATCTATATTTCTAGCAACTTGAATACTCTAATAACAGATTGGAATAAGACCAAGAAGAAAGTTAATAAACCGAAAGCTTCAATAAACTTCTTTATGGAAGCAAGAGCAATTGACATTACCCCAAATGGTAATTTTTCTGTAAGAAAGATTATTGAATAAATGTGGGTAAACATTTTAGTTTTTTTAAAAAATTTATTTCAGGAAAGCCCTTTAAAGGAATAATTTGCCTTTCCTCCAAAAGTCTCACAAAACTAACCTCATCTTGGGTTTATTTCTATTCCAAGATCTCCTCTTGGACTTAGTTATTAAACATTGTGTGCCTGGCTCAGGGTGTGATACAGCGCTCTTGGATATGGTGTTCTTCTCCCACTCTTTTCCCTCAAAACTTTGAAGGATTTTAGATTTATTGTGATTAATTATCTATCCTCTGAGATCTGTGGTGCAATATTACACATATCCACACACATGCACAAACACACACACAGCATGCAGAGATTCATATACACACACATTCTTCCAGTTTGCTGCAGCTGCAACTTCTGGAGACAAATGCCAGAATTCCTCCGTACGGTAGTAGCAAGAGTGATGGAAAAAAATTGTTGTGGCTGTATATGAAATCAAAATTTTCCTAAAGGAATGAAATGCTCAGTAAATGCACCCAAGATTCAAAGATTTGTTTCCTATGATGTAAGCTTAGGTTTTAGCTGGTGGGTCTTTTCCCGAGAGCAGAGCCTCAGAGCAATAGCTCTCCTTAATTACAACTCTGGGAACAGAATTTGCTTGCGGGCCTCTCTTCCTTCCTGCACACTCTGTTCTCACCTTTTTAGCTGATCCCTTCAAGTTAAAACCTGGGAGAGAGGAGGAAATGGTACAGGTACGCTTTTCCTGCTGAAATCCTGGGACTAATGAACCCTGAGCTGGGAGTAATTTTCTGTTCCCGGGGAAGAACCCTAAGCCCTGTCTCTCCATTTATTGTCAGCAAGGCTCAGAGCAGTTTCCGTTGCTATTGTTGCTAAGGGAACACCGTGCAAACGGGGAAAGTCCATGGTCCCCCCTCTAACTTTTTTGAAGAGTGGATTATGTAATAAGGGGGATATTAATTAGCAATCAGAAGTATATATCATGGCATGATTTCCACGTTTCCAAGAGTGAAGTTTTTTCTCTAGTGGTGCTCAGAATCACAGATAATTAACTTAAAAAAACTAAGTTTATCAAGTCCAACCTCTTCCTTTGTTGCCTGAAGCAATGGAAGTGCAGAGAGGCAAGCAAGGTCACACAGCGGGTGGCGGCAGAGCTGAGCCCCACACTGCCCTTCCCCTGAGCTCTTCCCTGTGACCTGAGGCTTCTAACTCTGAGGTTGGCCATACTTTGCAATACACAGCCCTCAACTGCCTCGCATTCCATGGCAGAGCTAGACCGGTTATTACTGCCTTTCTCTCTGTGGGGACGCTTCTCCGTCCTGGAAAATAAGAAAACTCAGCCTTGAAGTTCAAAGATGGGGCTATTTGCTTTCATCACAAGGAGTGCGAGCGCTTGTACTAGGCTCAGAAGGATTTGTACTGAGATACAATGTTGAAGAATTGTAACAACCTGATCTCACTGGGACTTTCTGACTCTCAGCCAGATGTGATCTCCATTGGAGCAGGGGGAAGAGCCCTGGATTGTTAAAAAGGAGGGAGACAAAATAATGGTGCGGAGACTGGGAGTTCAGAAGAGAAATCAAGAATTTATCTCCAAAGGAGGACAGCTACAAAATTAAATCATTGCAACCCAAGATGACAAAAAGATCTATAAGCTCTAACATTGAGTATATGAGGGTCAGAGGTAATAGTGAAATCAAATGCTACTCGGACAGACAACGGGATGGACACCTCAGACCAGCGGTAATAACCCTGCAGAAAGGTCTGCTTCCATGCAGCGCACAGTTCATAGAGCACCCCAGTGACCCACGCCGGAGTAAATTGTGAGTGCAAGGCGTGCAAGGGAGCTTTCAGGTATCAATTGCACTATACTCAACAGGAAAGCAGTCCTGAAAGGAAAAGGGCTCTAAGTGTGGAAAATGTGGGAAAGCACCAGAGGAATCACGAGAGCAAGAAAATTAATGAAAATAAGGAACGTGCCTTTATTTGTAACCCTGAAATTACTAAACTTCAGAGCATTAATGCTGGTGAGAAACTTCATAAATGGAAGGAATGTGGGAAAACCTTTCATTCTTGCCTACAACTTATGAAACATCAAAGGCTCCGTATTGGTGAGAAACTATAAATGTAAGGAGTGTGAAAGGCCTTTCCATCTACCACACAATATAATTTATGGCAGAGAATTCATACAGATGAGAAGTACCACAAATGTAGGGAGGGTAGTCAAGCCTTCACTTGTCCATCACACCTTTTTAACATCAGAGAATCTGTACCGGCAAGAAACCCTATAAAGGTAAGAATGTGGTGAAGCTTTTCGTTACGACATACAACACAGTCTTCGTCAAATAATTCACAATGGTGAAAGACACTATGAATGTGAGGAATGTGGCAAGGCATAAGTTGTACCTCTCAACTGAGGCTGCGCCAAAGAATTTATACTGATGAGAAACCTCATAAATGTAAGCAATGGGGGAAAGCCTTTATCTCTAATTCACATCTTCTTTGACGTCAATGGTCAGTGTTTATACTGGTAAGAAACCATATAAATGTAAGGAATGTGGGAAGTCCTTTTGTCATGCATCGGAGCTTACTCGACATCAGAGAGCTCGCAGCGGTGAGAGGCCCCATAAATGTAAGGAAGGTGAGAAGGCTTTTATTCGAATGTCAGAACTTATGGGTCACGAGAGAAGTCCTAGTGGTGAAAAAACCCGATGGGGGTAAATAATGTGGGAAGGCCTTTGGCTGTGGCTCAGAACTTAGTCAACATGCAAAAATTCATACAGGACAGAGGAGGGAATGAAGACACGTGGGGAGGTTCAGAATGTAATCGACATCAGGAATTCTTACTAGTAACACAGAAACAAACAAAAACTCCTCTGATGATAAGGAATGTGGGAAAGCATTTGAGGATAATCACTTAATAATGTGGATGTAAAGTTTTCATTTAAGAGTCACAATTTACCGGTGTTAGTCATTTGTTACTTACAAGAAAACTTATAAATGTTAGGCATTGGGGGCGTTTGTGTTTCAGAATCCATTTGACATCAGAATTCAATTGGTAAAAAAGTGGAGAATCTCCATAAATGTAAAGGAAGTGTGAAGGCTCAGGACGGCAGCGCTTGGGTTAGAGACGTTAATCATTCAAACCTTTCTCAACACTAGGGGAGATCAGAGGATTCGTAATATAAATGTCATATACCCATATATGGGACACCAATTTTCTTCAGCTAAAAAGTTATTCATTTAATAATTCATACTTGAGAAAGGTTACATTAACGTTAAAATTATCACAAATTCTTCTGTCTTGCCCAAAGCTTGTTAGTATTTGCAAGATCTTTCTTTAAAATTAACCTGAACTGAATCCAAAAGGGAAAGAAAGGATCTAACCAATGTTCAGTCTTTATTTGCCGTCACCACTATAACCCAGTTCTTATAGGGCAAATTCTTAACTCTGTCTCAATTTTCTCATTTGTAAGTTCTTTCTTTTTTATTTATTCTTTATTGTTCAGGTACAGTTATCTCTATTTTTACCCACCACTCCCCTCCCCTGCCTGACCCATCCCTGCCTCCCACCCTCAATCCTACACCCTTTGGCTTTCTCCATGTGTCCTTTATACATGTACCTGAAGGTCCTTCCCCTATATTCCTTCATTATTCCTCTCCCCTCTCCCCCCTGGTTACTGTCAGTTTGTTCTTCATTTCAGTGTCTCTGGTTATATTTTGCTTGCTTGTTTGGTTGATTAGGTTCAACTTATAGGTGAGACCACATGGTATTTGTCTTTCACTGCCTGGCTTATTTCACTTATTACTCTCCAGTTCCATCCATGCTATTGCGAAGGGTAGGAGCTCCTTTTTTCTTTCTACTGCGAAGTATTCCATTGTGTAAGTGTACCATAGTGTTTTGATCCACTCATTTACTGATGGGCGCTTAGGTTGCTTCCAACACTTGGCTATTGTAAATTGTGCTGCTATGAATATTGCAAATTAAAACTACAATGAGATATCACTTCACACCTCTCAGAATGGCCATCATAACCAAATCAACAAACCACATGTGCTGTTGAGGTTGTGGAGAAAAGGGAACCCTAGTACACTGTTGGTGGGAATGCAGACTGGTGCAACCACTGTGGAAAACAGTATGGAATTTCCTCAGAAAACTAAAAATAGATCTGCCTTTTGACCTGGTAATTCTACTGCTGGGATTACACCCTAAGAATCCTGCGGGCAACTAATATTACAATTGTTTCACCGAGAGAGAAGAAAAAGTGCCAGCTTCTTAATAGTCTGATGTGTTTTAATTTGCAAGCCAACGACCAGCAAACGACAATAAAACCTGCAGAGAGGGGCCTTTAACTTTCATGAATTACAAAATGAAGAGATATTTGGGAGTTTCCATAAAGTCCTACTGAGTTTAGCTTTAAAATGTACATGGTTCTCGGCTTTTTTCAATCCGACTTATTTTGCTTAGCATGGTATTCTCAAGGTCCATCCATGTTGTCACAAATGGCAGTATTTCATCTTTTCCTATGGCTGAGTAGCATTCCATTGTATATATTTACAAAACAACAAATGAACAAACAAGAAAAACAAACAAACAAAAACTCACAGACACAGAAAACATGGTAGTTACCGGGGGAAGGGGAGTCAGGGGGGTACAGGGTAAAGGGGATCAACTACATGGTGATGAAAAAAGATTTGACAATGGATCATGGGCACACGATACCAACATACAGATGATGTATAATAGAATTGTATACATGAAACCTATGTAATCTTATTAACCAATGTAACCCCAAGACATTTAACTTAAAAATAATAGAGATGGTTAGCATATAGTTTAGTTTATGCTTAGAAATGTTGTTTAAACAACTCTTTGGAAATTATTAGGGTACCAAATGATTGCTCTGAACACTGACAAATAAAAGGATAAAAATGTACTTGCAGGTCTCTTGTGAGTCAAGAAACAAATAAAAACAAAAATTACTGCTGGATAAAAATGAGCAAGGAACATGAACAAGGGGTTTGCAAAAGGAGAAATAAATAGTTAATACAGCAAAAAGCTGTCATAGTCATATGGCACTGTTGGGTTAGCTGCCCAAGATCCACTTCCTCTCGGTAACAACACTCTGATTTCCCTGGAGAATTTATCACATTCCCTCTAGCTGTGGTTCAGTGATTGTAGTCAGGGAACTGCCCATTCCCAGGCTGTGGTCGGGCATGTGGCTCAAACTGGGTCAGCCGGAACTTGATTCTAACATGAGGAATAGAGATCAAAGATATTGGGGCTCCGTTTTGTTTCTTTGATGGTGTCCCGAACTGACCCAGTCCAATGAGGTCCTTCTATACTGACTCCTTTGCTGGGGCACCTGTTTCCTCACCTCCAGAAATGCCTGTGTCCTACCCATTCTGGGCCTCATTTTCCAGATCCCATTAATTCTGTTGACTTCTGATGTCCTTCCCCTGCCTTCCTCTTGATTTAATCCATCTGAAATTGTTTGTGTTGCTTGTAATGCAAGAACACTGGTTTACACAAATGTTTACCCATGACAGTCATGAAATAAATACACATGAAAGCAATGAGATACAATTTCACTTTTTATACTGGCAAAGTCTAAACATGAATGGTACAACCCAGTTTTGGTCGGGTTTGGGAAAAATGACTTTGGTCATAATTGCTGGTGAAAATGTAAATTGGTACAATCTTTCTAGAAAACAAGGCAGTATATATTTTAAAAACCTTAGAACTCACACATACTTTGATTGAGTCATAAACATTTTGTATAAAGACTTAGCTGCTAGGATATTTATTAAAGTGTTGTTTATAATTGGGAAAATTAGAAACAATATGTATTATCGGGATGACTATATAATGGATCATCCAAAAGCAAACATTTTTCCGAGTGAAAGAGGGCCCTGTTAATAATTATGCCAAGACAAAAGTCATAAACCAAGCCTGCTTCAGGCAAAGAGGGGTGATCATAGTTGCCTTACACGCCAGTGATCAGAGACCATAAGGGTACATCCAAAAAGTAGAACTCAGTTGAACTATTAGAAATGCTTGTATATTAAAATCCTATACTTATTTGAGACAGTTTCTGGAACTTTGTATCACTCCATTGATTCACCTATGTATTTTTGTACACAGTTAAAATGATTATGGCTTCATGGTATGTTTTAATATGTGATAAAGCAAATCACCTGATATTAGTATTTTAAAAAATTCTTCCAGATGAAATTTATAATAATTTTCTCAAGTTCTATGCCCACCCTCCCCAATATGTTAAATTATATAATATACTGGAGAGAAATGACATCTTTACATATTCTGACTTTTATGAATATGGAATTTATCTGCTTTATTTCATATTACACAGTGGAATTTTATAGTTCTTCCACATTTCTTATTATGTTTATGCCTAGGTATTTTACAATATGTAACAATTGTCCTTGTTACAATAAAACCATTCCCTTATTATTGCTCCATAAAAAGTTATAGATTTTTATATATCTGTATAACCAATCAACCTACTGAACATCCTTTCCAATATAATAATTTCATTTACAGTTTTCTTGGGTTTTCTAGATAGATAATTATATTAATCAAAATAATCATTTTGCCTCCTTTTTTCCCACTTTGTTTTATTGCACCATTATAGTTGTTAGTATCTTCTGAATGGAGTTTGATAATATACTGGTATTAACAGTCACTACTATTCATTTCTGACTTTAATAAGAAGATACCCTAATCCCCATCTTCTCATATACTGCTCTTTCTCTCCAACTCACCTCTTTACCTTCCCCTACTAATTTCCACTACTTCAGATTTCAATTCACTACTTCTTCCAGGATTACCAACCCTGATGGTCCTAGCCGAACCAGGCATCCTTATTATATTTTGTCAGTGCATCAAGTTGTAAGTTCAGATTTATTTGTGTGGCTAGGTGACTAATGACTCTCTCCCTCACTCATCTATAAACTTCATGAAATCTGACAACTTCCCTGATTTTTCTTACAATGGTATATGCGGCACTTAGTAAACAGCTGACCTGGTTGATGTTTCACGAGTATTTACTGAGTTCATTCACTCTAGCATCTTACCATTAAGCATGATGACACTAATTTTCCTGTTGCAAATTTGATTGCATTTTGGCTGTTTTTCTATTGGTGCTTTATTATGGAACTTTACAAACATTTTGAGTGTTTTACTTATTAACTCTCCAGAATTGGAATGACTCCCTTCAATGTTCACATCCTGGGAAGTCAGAGCGACCAGGCGACATTGGTGGCTTAGAAGCTTTCCCTTTGAGACCGGCCGTCTATGACAATTTGGCAGGGACTGACCCACGGAATGGAAGGCGCTCACATTTGATCATTTCCTTTCTCCCTCATCTCTAGTCTTTGTCCCTCTGAGGTTGTTGTTGCCAGAATTTCTTCCTTGTCTTTCTTGAGGAAGGAAATTTAGTGTTGGTTCTTCTTGGAATCTGGTCTGAATTCCACCGTATCTTGAAAAACATCCCTGAAGTTTGAGGTATGTAGTTGGCACCACTCTAATTTGAGCTCTTACCAAGTATCACTCCACTCCCTTTTACTTCTTTTTGCTCATCGCAGGCCATTGGAATGATGTTACATTTTGCTCTTAAACATCTTTCTTGGATACTTACTTGTAAAAGTCATCCCAGAACTTTCTGAGAATTGGTTTGAGCATAAACAAACACATAACTAGCCAACTGGATGGAAATAATACATCAGCGAGTGCCAGTAATGTGTTGCCACTCTGGAACTGACTGGTAAATCATTTAGCCTTTCTGGACTTCAGTTTTCTCTTCACTGAAATGGAGACATTAATAGTATTCACTCATAAGGCTGTCTTGAGCATTAGTTAAGTATGTAAAGAACTTAGGACAGTGCCTAGCTATTGTTATTGGAAAGATCTTTACTAAAGAACCATGTTAAATGGATATTTTAGGAAAAACCACAGTTCTACACATGGATCTTTGCACAGGAGGCAAGTGTTGGAAGAAGGATCATTATAAGAGTAGTCTCACATTTCGGTGTAAGATTCATAATTTAGGGACCCATTTGGGAGCATCCTTAACATTAGTCATCCCATCTTGGTTTACATAGCTTCTCTGCAAGAAAGCTAACTGTCTTACAAAATCTAATTGGACTGTGGAAATTTAACATTAATGTATCAATAGTAAGTATGTCATATTTCTTTAAATAGGCTCCTCAGTCTATCATTTGTTTTTTATTTTTATAGAGATTTTATTAAATTTTGTGGAATTGAATATAATAAATGTTTTTCCTTTGTGATTTCTTTATTTTTTTAAGATTTTATTTATTTATTTTTTTTAGGGAGAGGGGAAAGGAGGGAGAAGGAGAGAAACATCAATGTGTAGTTGCCTCTTGCTCATTCTCTTCTGGGGACCCAGTCCACAACCCAGGCACATGTCCTGGCTGGGCAATCGACCTGGCCACCCGTTGGTTCTCAGGCCAGTGCTCAATCCACTGAGCTACACCAGCCAGGGCTGATTTCTTTTTTTTTTTATGAGCAAAAAATAATGAATAGACAATTAACAGACTGCGAAGTGTAAATGGTCAATCTGTACAAGAGACGGTTTAACCTCATAGTCATCAAAAGTATGTATGTTAAAATATAGGAGTTTTTTTGCACATGGAAGTGGAAAAAATAGGAAAAAGGATAATAGTAATTATTTGTTAGGGCGTGATAACGATGAGCTCATATAGTGCAGATGAAAATGCAAACCATTTCAAATGATTTGGCAGTATATATCAAGAACCTAAAACTTAATGTTAAACTCAGTGGTTAATTTCACGTGTCAACATTGCTAGGCCATAGTACATTATTCTGGATGTTTCTGTGAAGATATATTTTAGGTGAGATTAACATTTAAATCAATAGACTTTGAATAAAGCAGATTACTCTCCATCATGGGAGTTGGTCTCATCCAATCAGTTGGTGGCTTTAATTAAAAATTTAAAAAACTGACCTTTCTTGAAGAGAGAATTCTGCCGTACATTGTCTTCAGACTCAAATGGCAGCATTGACTTTTCTCTGACCTACTCTGCATATTTTAGAGTTACCAGCCTCCACTATTACATGAGACAAATCCTTAAAATAAATCTCTCTCTTTATACATAAATCTTATTAGTTCTGTTTCTATAGTGAACTCTGACTAATATATTTAGTAATACTTAACTTAAACCTAGTAATACCATTTTTAAGAATCTATCTAAAGGAAATAATCATAAATAATAGTACAAATTTATATAGCAATAATAGAAAAATAGTAAAAATGAGTGTCCAAAATCTTATAATTAAGTAGGTATATTATACCATATATACTCATAAAAGAACTGAAATAGTGTGCAATCACCAAAAGTCATGCTTTGGAACAATATTTGTTGATATGGGGAAATGCTCACATGTGACATTTTATCCCTATCCTCGTACGTATATACGTGTGTATGTACCTATCCACCTATATCTGTGCTGCCCAATGCAATAGCCACTAGCCACATGTGCCTGTTGAGCATTTGAAGTGTGGCTAATCAGAATGAGGAACTGAATTTTTTAACTTTATTTTATTTTAGTTAAGTCTAGAATAAGACTTCTGGTCAAGATGGCAAAGTAGGTAAACGCTGTGCTCACCTCCTCTCATGATCACATCAAAATTACAACTAAATTATGGCACAACCATTGTTGAGAACCACCTGAAGACTAGCTGAACAGAAGTCCTATAACTAAGGACATAAAGAAGCCACTATGAGACTGGTAGGAGGAGTGAAGATGTGGAACAGGGAGGTCCAACGCCCATTGTGTGGCTATTAAGATTCAGGAGGAATATCTTGGCTTCAGAGGTTGCCCCTGAGGAGCGAAGGGTGCTAGCACCACACCAGGCTCCCCAGCCTGGAGCACCAGTGCCAGGAAGAGGAGTCCTCATGACATTTGGCTGTGGAAACCATTGGGGATTTCACCCAAGTAAGACAGGGCTGCTGGAGACTAAGGTGCACCAGCTGAGGGGTGCCACAAATTTGCACTCTCACAAGCTCACTCACTCTCAGGAAGCAATTTGAAAAGTGTCAGGGACATACAGGAGGAACTGAATCCACTAGCTTCAGGGCACAGGGTCAGGGCAGCTCTCCCTGCGGACAGAAGCACTGGAAGGCACCACCGCTGCTTTGTTGAGGCCTCGCCCCGGTCAGCCAACAGGCACAGGCTGGTGTCAATTATGAGCTCTGTGTTAACCTGGCTAACACTGTTTGCCCCACCCTGGTGATTCCCTGAGACCCTGTCCCACCCTACCCAAGCCACTTTCAGCAGCTTTTCCATGTAAGCCACCTGCCTTGGCTCAAATGCAGACTTTCCTAAAATATCTCTAAGGTCCATCCATAAACTCCAAACAACACAAGTGGCTACCAGTCTCAACTTGGATAGTAACTCCCTTCAGGAGGCCCTAAGCCTGGCATAAGCTGTGACAGCGTTGGCTTGGAATGTGACTTCAACTAAATGACCACAAGCCTGGCAAGAAGTGGGTGGCCATAGCTCACATTGTAGAGCTCAGAAAAGTGTCCGAAGCCTTGGTTCACAGCATAGCCTCTCCCAAGTGCCTCTAAGCCCAGCACAAATGGCAACCAACAGCAGGTCATTTTGTAGCATTTGCCAGGGAGCACCAGGCCAGGCACCGATAGTGACTGACCATGGCCTGCACTGGAGCCCCTCCTAAGAGGGTCCAGAACCAACACACCCAGTGTCTGACTTCAGGTGGTACCTGGAGTACCACCCAAAGAGCTCCATAAATGACTGATCCAAAGGGCAGACTTTGCTGCAGTAAAAGGATGATAAAAGAGGGATGATAAAAGATA
Source organism: Mormoops blainvillei (assembly GCA_004026545.1). NCBI lineage: Eukaryota > Metazoa > Chordata > Mammalia > Chiroptera > Mormoopidae > Mormoops > Mormoops blainvillei. The sequence continues at coordinate 150,234 of PVJD01002415.1, read as the reverse complement.
TTTCAGGCAAATAAAAATGAAAAAAAAAACTGGGCTAGCAATACTTATATTAGACAAAAGAGACATTAAAACAAGGGTTGTAATAAGAAATGAAAAAGGGACCATTCCAATGAAAGGATATAACTCTCAAAAACATCTATACTCCCAAAGTAGGAGCAGCTAAAGCGAATATTGACAGACATAAAGGAGAGAGCGACAGTAATAGAAAGGGACTCTAATATCCCATTGACATTAAAGGATAAATCATTCAGACAGGAAATCAGCAAGTAAACAGTGACCTTAAATGACACATTAGACCAGATGGACTTAATTCATATTTTTTTGAACTAAAAAAATGAGAATGTACTTTTTTTTCAAGTGCACATGGAACATTTTCCAAGATACACCACATGTTGGGTCATAAAACAAGTCTTAATAAATTTAAGAATGTTGGAGAAGATGATTGATATGATTTCAATAACCATGATATGAACCTAGAAACCAATTCCAAGACAAAATCTGAAAAATACAAACATATGTAGGCTAAATAACATGCTACTAAATGAGTGGGCTAACGATGAGATCAAGGGAGAATTCAAAAGTTACCCCTAGGCAAATGAAAATGAAAACACAATGACCCAAAATCTACGGGACAAAACCAATGCAGTTCTAGGACAGAAATTCATAGCAATATAGGCCTACTTCAAGAAACAAGAAAAATCTGAAACAATCTTATCTTATACCTGAAGGAAGTAGAAAGGGAAGAACAAACCCCAAAGTAAGTATAAGGAAGGAAATAATAAAGATATCTCCTTCTTTCTCTTTCCCCCTTCCTTTCTCTCTAAAATCACTAAAAAAGAATAAACTCAAAACTGATTAAAGACTTCAATGGAAGACCCAAAACCATAAAACTGACTATGTTTCCTAGAAGAAAACATAGGCAGTAAACTCTTTGACATCGCTCTTAGCAAAATTTTTTGGATATGTCTCCTTGGACAAGGGAAACAACAGAAAAAAATAAACAAATGGGACTACATCAAACTAAATAGTTTTTTGTACAGCAAAGGAAACCATCAACAAAATGAAAAGACAACCTACTGAATGAGAGAAGACATTCACCAATAATATATCCAATAAGCGGTTAAAACACAAACAAACAAACAAAAATTCAATTGAAAAATGAGCAGAGGACCTGAACAGGCACTTTTCCAAAGAGGACACACAGATGGCCAATAGACAGATGAAACATTTCTCAACATTCCTAATCATCTGGGAAATGCAAATTAAAACTACAATGACATCTCCTCTCATATCTGTCAGAATGGCTGCTATCAACTAATGAACAAACAACAAGTGTTGACAAGGATATGGAGAAAAAAGACCCCTGTGCCCTGATGGTGGGATTCTGAATTGGTACAGCTACTGTAGAAAACAGTGTGGACGTTCTTTGCAAAATTAGAAATAGAACTACCATATAACTCTGCAATCCCACTTCTGGGTATTTATTTAAAGAAATCCAAAACAGTAATTCAAAAAGATATATGCACCTCTATGTTCATTGCAGTGTTATCTACAATTGCCAAGATATGGAAGTAACCTGAGTGTCCATCAATAGATGAATGAATAAAGAAGATGTGATATATATACAATGGAATGGTACTCGGTCATAAAAAAGGATGAAATCTTGCCATTTGCAAAAACATGTATGGATCTAAAGAGTATTATGCTAGGTAACATATATCAGACAAAGGCAAATTCCATATGATTTCTTTTATACAGCGTTGGGCAAAAGCAGGTTTATAGGTGTGAGTACACAAAAGCAGAGCTTATTCTTCTATTATTATTTATTAATGATTGTATTATTTTCCATATAAATAACTATAAACCTACTTTTGTCCCACCCTGTATGAGGAATCTATAAAAACAAAAGAAACAAACAGAGCAGAAACAAACTCATAGACACAGAACAAATTGATGGTTGCCAGATGGGAGGGGGTGTGGAAGACTGATGAAAGCGGAAGGGATTAAGATGTAACAATTGTCAGTTATAAAAACAGTCATGGGGATGTAAAGTATAGCATATGAAATATAGCCAATAATATTGTAATAACTATGTATGGTGTCAGATGGGTACCAGACTTATGGAGGAGATCACTCATAAGTCATATAAATGTCTAATCAATATGTTGTATACCTAAAACTAATATAATGTTATATATCAACTTTAATTAAATCATTTTTAAATTTAAATTTTAAAAACACTTATGCCCAACTCAGTTATTAAAAGCCTTTTAAATGTGTTTGGAATAACTTGGGTATTTCAATCTGCATCTATCTTATTAAGACTTTAATTTTAAGAGAAATTTTAGGTTCACAGTAAAATTAAGAGAAAGGTAACGAGATTTCCCATGTAATTCCATTATTGACATCCCCTACTAGAGTGACACATTTTTTATAATCAATGAATCTATACTGACACATCATCACCCAAAGTCCAGAGTTTCCATCTAAAACTCACCCTTAATATTGTACATTCCATAGGTTTGAACTAATGTGTGATATATATCCATCATTATGGTAACATACAGAATATTTTCACTGTTCTGTAAATCTTTTGTGCTCTACCTATTCATCCCCCCCACAACAATCTACTTTTTTAACTTTAATTTTATGAAATCTAAATACAGATGAAGTATTTTTTATGTATGTGGATCATCTAAATTGAGATAAGCTGTAACTGTAATGCCAGATACTAGTGTGAAGTTTTTATTTGAAATTTTCTGTGTTGGAAACCATTATTTTTATAACCAGAAAAATATTTGTTCAAAAAGAAAATATGACATCTTGAGCAGCAAGATATAATGAAAATATTTCCAAATATTCCTTTCATGACATTCACAGTACAGATATTATACTTTTCATGAATAAGAGTCTCTAGGCTGTTGGGGAAATAACATTTTATTAAGCAGTACCTAAAATTGAGGAAATCAGGGAGTCTGGACCTACAGGTGGGAGTTTGAGAACATTTGTTAATATATAAAATAGAACTATTCCAAACACTTTGTGAGAGCTCTTTTCTTGAGGAGTGAACATCATGTTACTATCTTCATGAATTCTGGCTCCGAGTCAATGTTTTCTTATTCCTGAGGGGTTTACAGTTAGAATTTGGAAAAGAAAAACTGTCTTTGGAAACTATGTACAAGACTACTTTCCAATCAGCCCTATTCTTGTGGAGAAGTTACACTTGGACCAAAGGAAGAGAGAGCTTACTATTTTTAACATTTTTCCCTCTTCCTTTTGCAATGTGAGAGAGAGAGAGAGGGAGAGAGAGAGAGAGAGAGAAAGGAGTTTAACATATAAGAACAAACAGCATCAGAGAACATACAGCAAGAATGAGAATTAACACATTCTTTAAAAGAGAGAAGCCTCTCAAAGAGGGTAGTGGCTTTCTTAGCAGAATGGAGAAAACCCTAAACCAGGTTTTTGAGAAGGAGATACAAGAAGCAATCTGAGCCTTGGAAAAGCTCAGGATTTAAAGCAGCAAGTGCTGCAAAAGATACGGGAGAGGCAAGAGGCCCCAAGGGGAGTGACTGAAGCCTTTTATGTCAAGTGGTTGGGACATTAGTTCTCTTCTTCTCTCCAGAGTTGATTGACAACCTTCTCTTTCACACACAGCTTCCAAGCAGCTATTTGCTGCCCCACTCTTCATTATACATTTAAAATGTATATGATTTTATTAACTAATGTCACCTTGATAAATTTAATTTAAAAAATAAAAATTACACAGTCAAGCGTCACTGGGCGTATGAGGAGAATTTCCAGTTTGAGAAAGACCCAAACAGAAAATGCAACATGGAGAACATAGCTAGAGCCAAGAAAATCCCAGAAAAGTAAAAGAAAAGAGAAGTAGAGAATAAGAATCAGGATATAAAATTTGGGAACATCAATCTGGGAGATTTTAACATTCAACAAATAGAGAAGAGGAAACTTTCAAAGAAAAAAAATCCCCAGAATTGAGGGACTTGACTTGCCATATTGAAAAGGCTGTCCGTGTGCCCATCTCAATTAATTAAAAAAAAAAAAGTAAAAGCAACAGACTAAGAAAGATCTTTATGAATTTTAGGACACTAGGAATAAAGACATATCCTTTTCTTTTAACAGCTGAGTAGTATTCCATTGTGTAAGTGTTCCATAGTTGCTTTATCCACTCATCTACTGATGGACACTGGGCTGCTTCTGTATCTTGGCGATTGTAAATAACACTGCCATGGACATTGGGGTGCTTATGTTCTTTGAATTAGTGTTTTGGGTTCCTCTGGATATATTTCCAGAAATGGGATTGCTGGGTCAAAGGCGGATCCATTTTTAATTTTTTGAGGTATTTCCATACAGCTTTCCACAGTGGCTGCACTAATCTGCATTCCCACCAACCGTGCAAAAGGGTTCCCCTTTCTCCACATCCTCACCAGCACTTGTTATTTGTTGATTTATTGATGACGGCCATTCTGACAGGTGTGAAATGGTATCTCACTGCAGTTTTAATTTGCATTTCTCTGATGATTAGTGACATTGAGCCTCTTTTCATATGTCTATTGGCTATCTGTATGTCCTCCTTGGAGAAGTGTCTATTCAGCTTATTTGCCCATTTTTTCATTGGGTTTTTGGGTTTTTGGTGTTGAGTTTTGTAAGTTCTTTATAAATTTTGGATATCAACCCCTTATCGGATGTATCGGCAAATATGTTCTCCCATTCTGTGTGTTGGCTGTCTTTTTATTTTACCCTTAGCGACAGTATAGGTGGACCTGGAGAATATTATGCTAAGTGAATAAACCAGTCAGAGAAAGACAAATATCATATGATCTTGCTCATATGTGGAATCTAATGAACAAGCTGAACTAACATGGAAAATGGGAACAGACTCATAGATGGAGAGCAGGATGACAGCTAGTGGAGGGGGGCAGGTTAGAGGTGGAGAGACTAAGCAAAAAGGAAAAAGGACTGATGGACATAGACAACAGTGTGGTGATGGGGGGAGGGGTAGGGAGGAAGTAGTCATTTAAAAAATACAATAAAGATTAAAAAATAATTAAAAAATGAAAAAAAAAACCCATATCCTAAAAGCTTGTGGTGGCAGGAGCACTTCACATTCAAGAAATAGGAATTAAAATGGCCTTAGACTCCCCAAACCCACACTAGAAGCTACAGTGCTGAGGGGCAGTGCTGTCAGGGTTGGGAGGCAAATTATGCCCAATTCTAAACTCAGCTTAGGGTTTCAGACCCAGGTAAATCATGTGCTAGCTTTCTAGGGCTGCAATAACAAACTGGGTAGCTTAACACAACAGACATTTATTTTCTCACAGTTGTAGAGAACAGAAGTCCAAAATCAAGGTGTTGGGAGGGCTGGGTTGTTTTTTTTTTTAAGGCTCTGAGAAAGAATCTGTTTTGTGTTTCTCTCCTGGCCTCTGTGACTGTCAGCGACCCCGGGCATTCCTCGCTTATAGCTGCCACACTCCTGTCTCTCCCTTTGTCTTCACAGGTCCTTCTTTCTTTTGTGTCTGTCTTTAAATAGCCTGTTTGTAAGGATATGGCCTCATCTTAACTAATTATATCTGTAAAGACCCTATTTCCAATTAAGGTCATATTCTGAGGGTCCAGGTGAACACTTTTTTTTGCGGGGGCGGGGGTACTACTCAACTCAGTACAAGCCATCAACCAAGTATGAGAGCAGAAGAAAGACATTTGGGGGCATGGGAGGACTCAGTATATCTGTAATGCACTGGTTCTTAGGGAAGTTACTGGAGGATGTGCTTTTTCAAATTAAGTAAGTAAACTAAGGAAGAGGAAGACATGGAACCTGGTCAAAAGAAACCGAAAAAGGAAAGCAGCGTTAAGAGCCTGCACAGAAGCTCCGTCTCTCTCTCTAAAATCAATTTTAAAAAAAAGAATCTGCACAGAGCAGAAGAATAGGGGTGCCCTGGGGGTAAGGTCTCCCAGGCAAAGGAAAGAAAAGGCTAAGTATTTGAGTTTTGGGGGAAAAAACAATCGACAATTATTTGACAGAGTTGAAATTCCAAGATAAAACAGAAGTTGAATCAGAAAGATTTAGGGTCTCTTGGTTCAATAGTAAGCAATCTTTATATAGTCATAAAATAGCAGCCCTCTTGATTTAACGACAACTTCAGGGACTATATCAAGAAGGGAAGAATGGATAAGTATGTTAGATAAATTGCTAAATGTTTATCAGGCATTATAGGAAGTCAGTAAATAACGTCTAAAATTAATATACCATAAAATTGAGATATTGGCACATTATTTACAAACAGAGAGGCACAGACTAGATGTAATAAAAGTTTATATGGCAACCTCTGGGAAATGGATCTAGGGAGGGGAGAGGAGGGGATGGCTGTCTTTTATGATGAACCTTTCAGTGGTATTTGATTTTTTTAAATTTGAGCAAGTAATACTTTTATAGCAATTCAAATTTTAAAAGTATAATACAATATGCCTAAAAATCACCTAATGGGTATGAGAAAATGCATCTTCTGTATTTACAAGCAGAGGTAGGATATGGGGGCCTGGAACTCTGCATTTTAACAAGGCCTTTGAAATTCTGATGGAAGTGGTCCCTGGACCCTACTTTGAGAAACACTTGCCTGAGAAGCATAGTCACAATATTGCTGGAACATCAGCTCCAACTTGTTTCTGGTAAAAATTAAGCAAATGTGATCCTATGTGAGTCGTGTCCATTCCCTGTTGGCATTGGGGTGAAACTATGCTGCATGTTAAAACCCTACTTAATAGAAAATTATTCTAGGTCAGAGTAAGTGAGAAAAATGACGGACTTATGTGCTGAGGTGAGGGAATAATAATAAGAGTTAACATTATTTATCTTCCTTATGCCAGCCATTGTGCTATAATGAGCGGGATACAATTTTTATCCACATTTTTTCAGGCAGTTGAAAAGAGTTTTCCAACCAGGCAGTTTGCAGACATTGGCAGAAGCCCTGAGGCCAGTCCACCCCGTGTGTAGAGGAGGCTGACTTGGCCTGCTGAGCAGTGGAAGGCGTATATGCAAAAAAGGATGCCATCGATTCTGCCCTGCCATGCCCTCGGCCCATTGCTGTGGAATAGCTGTGAGTGTGAAGGTGTCTGAGGACATATCCCAACCAGCGTCAAGGGGAATCTTACAAAGGTATCCAGTGGAAGTGCTGGAGTGAAAGCTGTTGTGAAACTTGCTACTTAAACAGTGACAGTAGTGCCACAATGACAGAAAATCCACTATCAAAGGCTTATAGAACCATGACCAGACCTCTCGAAAGTTCTATACAACTCCATGGCTTGAGAATTTAACCTTGAGAGTTTTCAGTAGCTTCCCAGATACAGTCATTAGGGACTGTCCCTCACCTTTGTTGAGTAGCTGCTGCAAGCCAGACAATGTATAATGCACATTACACATGCCAAGCCTCACCAAACCGATGTCACAGCTGAGAAAAATGGAGTTTCCGGGACTTAAGCCGCAAGCCCAGCATCCCATAACCAGTAGTGGTAGAACAAGTCTGATTCTTTCCAGGATCCCAAATTGCATCCTGGACCATCAAATAGCCTGCAGCATATCAGAGAAAGAGATCACTGCATCGAAGCTGTGCAGGGTGATCCACTTAGCGCTGCGAAGGTGTTCACTGGACAGGAAGCCTGACGCCCTGGCCTGAGGACCCTCACACAGGTGCTGCAGAGGGGGCTGAACTCGGCTGCACAGCATGCGGGACAGGATGGGGGATCCTGCCAGAGTCACCAAATCAGGGACACGGCTCTCTGTCCAGTTACGGATGAAACCCACCACAGGCTGGCCATTCCAGGGCCAGGTGGAGCAAGAGGGTTACAGGAAGGGAGCGGCTGATTTGAAGCAAAGATCAGTTCTTAAGATGAGGTCACTGGTTGAAGAATTTCAGAGAAAAAGGTCCAGATACCAAAGAAAGTAGCAAACTCTTTATTACAGAATTTATAAACTGGGGGTATTTTTAGGGAAGATTATCACAATTCCCCCATTTTACTGATCATGATGATGAAGAGGAGGAAGATAATAAAAGTTAAGATTATTTATCTTCCTTACGCCAGGCATTGTACTATAATGAGCTAGATACAATTTTTATCCACATTTTATTGATGAGAAAATCAGTGCCCAGAGATGTGAGGATTGGTTCAAGGCGGCAAAACTATTTAGGGGTAGAATTAGGACTCAGGTTCAAGCACCCAATGCCTAATTCTGGCTAATTATCTCCGTGCCTTATAGCCAATTTCTCTTCCCATGAAATGCATGTAAAGAGTACGGTCTTTGGAAGAACCAGACAAATCCAGATCTAAGCCCCTCTGTAACTTGGACTATGTGACCTTCTCTGAGTCCTGGATCCCTCATTTATTAAATGGAGATAATGATATCTTACTCTTCCTTTTGCTGTCAGCATTAAGTGAAATGATGTATATATAGTACTCATTACAGCATCTGGTACACAGCAAGCACTCAACAAATGGTGTTTTCTCCCTCTTCCTCCTACCTTAGGAGTGACAATAGTGTCTATTTGGTCTTTTCAGTATCTGCCTTTTTAATTTTTAAAAATCCTCACCCGGGGATATGTTTATTGATGGGAGACGGAGAGGGAGAAAGAGAGGGAGATTGAGTTGCTAGAAATTCCCTCTTCCTCTCTCATCAATAGACATATCCTCAGGTGAGGAGTTTTTAAAAATTAAAAAGGCGGATACTGAAACATCCATCAGTTGCCTCCCATATGCACCCTGACAAGGAATCAAACCCACTACCTAAGTGTGTGCCTTGACCAGAAACCGAACCTGCAATCTCTCCGTGCGCATCACGCCACTCCAGCCAATGGAGCCACCCGGCCAGGGCAGTATCTGCCCTTTTAGATAGTAATCACCAAATATCATAGTGATCTTCCAAATGGATCGACTGTATGTTTGCACACATTTGAGGACACACATAATGAAGTATTTGGACGGAACAAGAAAGTAAGAATACAAAGAAATAATTTATATAAATTTAAGAAACACCAAAATGGCGCCTTTTCCTGTGTTTCTAATATAATTAAGTGGCATTTAGCTGCACAGTAAAATCACCTGGAGCTTTAAAATTGCCCAGGGTCCAGGCTGCACCTCGTACCAACTCGGTCAGCATTCCTGGGGTTAGAGGCAGGCATCACTAGTTTAACAAACCCCTCAGGTGCTCCCAATGAGCCACCAAAAGAGAGAACCGTTGAGCTACATCAGAGCGGTGACTCTCACAGTGTGATCCCAGGACTGGCGGCAGCTGGAAACCTGTTAGAAACGCACGTTCTCAGGCTTTACACCAGACCTGCTAGATCAGAAATTTGGGGGTTTGGGTCCTGTGGGGGGTTCTTAAGCACACATAAATGTGAGAACCACTGTTCTAGATATCCAGTCCTCTCCCTTATTCCTTGTCTGAACTAACCAATTATGTCCTGTTCATTTTACATTTTAGATGGAACCTTTTTACGTCTGCTCATTCCAACCTGAGCAGCACTATCCATTCTTGCCTGGATAACTAACTACACTGTTAAGACTAGTTTCTTCCCCCTCTAATTCACTTTTCCCTCGACAGCCGATACCAGCCATAAAAAAATTCTAACCACATTCCTTCTCACGGCACACTAGGTCCTGTGTGGCTGGCCTGTACTAACCTCTCTATCCCCACCTCTCATCACTCCTAGACTCAGTGTAGCAACACAGATCCACGTAGTTAACCCCCCTTCCCCATGAACACAGTGGGGTTTATGGTTTAAACAAAAACCCATTTTAAGGACAAAGAACCAGGCAAGAAAAGTACTTTGTGCCGGATTACTTACCCAATTTTTTTGCCTGGCTACGTTGGATCCAATCATTTTCATTCAGATCAGAAGACCTTCTTGAAGACGCCTTCTCTGAGACCTCAGTCTCGGGAAAGGAGTCCCAATCCATACTCCCACATTGCTCTCTGGATGTCTACTACTGTAATTGGAATGATCTCTCTCTGCGTCAGTCTTCCCAGCTGGACCATGAGCTCAAGGCGCATGTCGCCTTTTATTTGTCTTTATAGTCCCTCTCTCTGGCACAATGCATGCTACGGGGTGGATGCTCAATGGGCGGTGTCAAGCTGAGCTGAAAACCTGCAAAATGCATCTACTCGTACGCAGAGTTTCAAGCAAGTGAGACCTAGGCCAGCACTTCTGAAACCTGCATGTGCACACGGATCACCTGGAGGTAATTAAAATGTAAATTCTGATCCAATTGACGAGGGGGTGGGGAGCCCAGACATTCTGCCTTTCTAACCAGTGCTCACGTGGTGCTGGTACTGCTGGTACCTGGCTCATCAGCGACACCTCGAGTAGCTAGGCTTAGGGCCTCCAAAAGCTGAGAAACACAGGACACCTGTAGATAAATTCTATTTTACTAGAAAAAGCATATTTTTACTTTGCAGAAGTGCTAGCAACTGAGAGGATAAGAGATGATTTATGCCGCTAGCTAGACTAGTCTCATCAAGTCCATCATCTTGGAGTCTAATACAGTCTTTTGTGGGAAATTTGCAAACAGATGTCTAATGAACCAGATCTCCACACAGCTGTTGTCCGCAAGGCAGGAGGTGGAAACTTCCATATCAGCAGCATTCGTGTAGAGGACAACTTCTAGCTGTCATGGGACTTTTTCTCAACACAGAATCCAAACTCACTTTTGGAGAGAAAAGAGAGGGAGGCCAGAGGGATATAGCAGCCAGGCTCAGCAAGATAGGGCTTATTCATTCATTCCTTCCTGCACAGAGGAAAATAGTTATTGAGCACCTATTAAGTTCCTGGTGTACTCTAGGTGAGAGGTGCCAGGGTTGTCAAGGTGGACAATGAGAGGCTGGAGAAGAAATACAGTCAAAAGAAAATCCCAGAGTTCTGGATTGGAGATTAAAAAAAGTTTCCAATTTAGGAAGTTCAGCAGGGGCTGCTCAGATTTTCAACTATGACTTCAAATTCTCAACCCCTCTGCTTATGCTCAGAATAAAGATTTAGGAATCCAGTTAAAAATGTCACAGGAAGTTTTCCAGAGATATCACAGGGTTCTTAGTTGTCTGTAATTCCGCCCAGCTGTTCCGCGGTGCATTGTCCGAGTCCCGTAGGGCTGCGGAGGCTCAGCTATGCATCATTTCTTCAGGGAACCATTAGAAAAGTGTGTGCTTTCTGTCTTGCTCCCTTTTGGAGACATGCAATTTTGCTTATAGGTCACTTCACAGTCATAGATTGGCTGTCGTGGAATGGTTCGAGATTATTTTTCAAGCGTGCTCTTTTTTTTTAAAGTTTAAAAAAATGAGAGGGTTTCAGCAACTCACCACACTTGCCGTGCCTCAGCTTCCACTAATCCCTCAATTTCCAGTCCAGTCCCACTAGCCTTACGAGCCCAGCTCGCACACTTCCAATTTCCCCACTTGCCTCAGTACACAAATACACACACAGGTCTTGCTAGATTTTGTTTTCTCGTCACTACTCATACCGGTTCCTCTCCTCCTCATCAAACCAAAGTACATTTATCTTTCAAGATGAGTTTGTGCATTCATTCATCAAATCTTCATTGAGTGCCTTGTAAGTGCCAGGCACCATCCTGGGCACTGGGGGTCCAATGATGAACAAATAGGGACGTTCACTCACTTCAGTGCCTCTTTGGGGACATAGACAAGTGAATGGACCGAACCATTAGAAGCTCCCCTAGTGAAGACCCAGAGGGAGAGATACAGCACTAGGAGAGTATGTAGGGGAGTAAGGGTTACCTTGCCCAGTTTGGGGAAGCTTATGAAAGGCGCTCCCAAGCAGATGAGAGCCAGCCTAAAAGAATGAATAAGACGAAGGGAGGAGAAGAGGTTCCTGGCAGTGGGGAAGAGATTAGGCTGGAAAGGTGAGTGAAGGTCAGATTTTTCAGGGTCTTGTAAGACTTGGAAGGAGTTACCTTAAAGGAAGTGGCAGGAAAGTATTCAGGATCTGTAAGGAGGGACCTGCATGAATCGCATTTATATTTTGAAGTCTTCTCCAATTATTTAAACACATTGTGCTTGTCTCCCTTCTTTGACTCCCAAAGCAGTGACTGGCTCTCCTTGGCAGCCTTACTTCGAATTCATGCACCATAATTTTGTCATCCCGTGCCCAATATCTGCTGTTGGTTCTCTCACTTTTTTGTGCCCACGGCAAACATTCAAGCATTACTTTTGGGGCTTGAATGTTCGAAATATGTAATACATTTACTTAAAAGTTCCCTATACTTACAGTGTCATTATTCCTTCAGTGAAACAATATCACCCCTCCCTTACCTCTTATGCATGAAACTGCTGTACAACCTCAAGTGACCACTGAAACATAAAATTTACATTCAAAGTAAATGTACACTCATTGGTAACATAAACTAATTTTATACATTGGTCAAAATCACATGGCATACCAGTGTAGGGGACAAGTTTCCCTGGTGCCTGGGGCTCAAGGAGAACCATTGTTCTAGAATGTTACCTAACTCTAGAGACCTTGACTTAATGAAAACTCAAGGGCAAGAATAATTATATACATGTTTTTAAATTCCTCACAATTCTTAACATGGTTCTTAATGTAGCATAAGGATTTACTTGAATTTTACAGTTATTTTCATGACTTGTTTTATTTTCTTAAAACTATGAAATATGTCAAGTATACAGAAATGTATTTAAAAATTAAATTAAAAAATAAAGAACACCCATTTTTCCATCATCCCAGCGTAAGAAATGTAACATTATAATGACAGATTATAAGTAAAACAGATTAAAGTTGGACCCCACTTTATTCCTCCCCACTGAAAGATGGCCACTGGCATGAATTTTGTGTTTCTCATCCCATACGTGCTTTTGCTACAGTTGCAGGTATTCACAACAATACGTGGCATTGCTTTTCCGGGTTGAAAATGTTGGATAAATGATGTCATGAAATATCTTTCTGCAGCTCTTTTTAGTTCAAGATTATTTTTGAGATTTGTCCATATTTATAGATGTAGTTCTACTTTATCAATTTAATGGCTATATCATATTTCATTGTATACATATACACCATTTAGAACATTCAGGTTGGTTTTAAGTCTTCACTAAAACACGATGCTGCAGTGACAGTGTTTGCATTCGGTTTCTTATTTACATGTGTGACAGCTTCTATAGGCATATAGCTCTATAGTGGAATTGCTGGGTCATAGGGTAGATGCATTATTGACCTAATTAAATATTGCTCAAATGTGTGCAAAGTGAAACAATTTCCATCCCCATCAGCAGAGTGTGAGTTCTTCTGGCTTTGCATTCTTTTTATTTGTTTGTTTTTAGCTTGAAACAACAGAAATTTATTCTTTCATGGTTCAAGACTACAGAAGTCCAAAATCAAGGTGTAGGAAGGGTTGGTTCCTTCTGGAGGGTGTTCCAAGCCTCTCTCTTAGCGCCTGGAGGCTGCTGGAGGTTCTTGACATTCCCTGGCTTGTAGCTCCATCACTCCAGTTTCTGCCTCCATCTTTACATGGCGCTCTTACCCCATGTGTCCTTTGTGTCTCTGTATGGCCACCTTTTTTTATTTTAAGTACATTTTATTGAATATGCTATTACAGTTGTCCCACTTTTTTCTTCCCTTCATTCCCCTCCACCCTGTACCCCCCTTTCCCCCTAGCATCCCCCCTGCTTAGTTCATGTCCATGGGTCGTACATATAAGTTCTTTGGCTTCTCCATCTCCTATACTATTCTTAACCTCCCCCTGTCTATTTTGTACCTACCATTTGTGCTTTTTATTCCCTGTACCTTTTCTCCCTTTCTCCTTCCACCCCTCCCTGCTGATAAACCTCCATGTGATCTCCATTTCTGTGATTCTGTTCTTGTTCTACTTGTTTGCTTAGTTTGTTTTTCTTTTTAGGTTCAGTTGTTGATAGTTGTGAGTTTGTTGTCATTTTACTGTTCATAGTTTTGATCATCTTCTTTTTCTTAGATAAGTCCCTTTATCATTTCATATAATAAGGGCTTGGTGATGATGAACTCCTTTAACTTTACCTTATCTCGGAAGCACTTTATCTGCCCTTCTGTCTAAATGATAGCTTTGCTGGATAGAGTCATCTTGGATGTAAATCCTTGCCTTTCATGACTTTAAATGCTTCTTTCCAGCCCCTTCTTGCCTGTAAGGTTTCTTTGGAAAAATCAGCTGATAGTCTTATGAGAACTCCTTTGTAGGTAACCCTCTCCTTTTCTCCTGCTGCTTTTAAGATTCTCTTCTCATCTTTAATCTTGGGTAATGTTATGATGATGTGCCTTCGCGTGTGCTTCCTTGGGTCCAACTTTGTGGGACTCTCTGAGCTTCCTGGACTTCCTAGAAGTTTATTTCCTTTGCCAGATTGGGGAAGTTCTCCTTCATTATTTTTCAAATAAGTTTTCAATTTCTTGCTCTTCCTTTTCTCCTTCTGGCACCCCTATGGTTTGGATGTTGGATCATTTAAAGTTGTCCCAGAGGTTCCTTAGCCTCTCCCCATTTTTTTGAATTCTTGTTTCTTCTTTCTGTTCTGGTTGGATGTTTATTTTTTTCCTTCTTCTCCAAATTGTTGATCTGAGTCCTGGTTTTCTTCCCTTCACTATTGGTTTCCTGTGTATTTTTCTTTATTTCACTTTGCATAGCCTTCACTTTTTCCTCTATTTTGCGACCATATTCAGCCATTTCTGTGAGTATCCAGATTACCAGTGTTTTGAACTCTGTATCTGATAGGTTGGCTGTCTCTTCATTGCTCGGCTCTATTTTTGGAGCTTTGATCTGTTCTTTCGTTTGGGCCATTTTTTTTTTTGTTTTATTTATTTATTTATTTATTTATTTTGTCTCTGGTGCACCTGTTAGTTGTAAGGGGCGGAGCTTTAGGTAATTGCCAGGGCAGGGCAACCCACATGCAGCTTTGTGGCACTGTATGTGGGAGAGGAGTCTAAGAGGGAGCAATGCCACTTAGTTGGCTCTCGGTGGCTTTCAGTCACTTCCCCTACTACCCACAAGCAAATTGGGCCCTTTTGGTGCTGGTTCCTGGGTGGGTGGGTTTGTGTATGTTCTAGCACCCTGAGGGCGCCTCCAATGAACTCTCCTGGGAGACTGGCAGTTTATTCCTCTGCCATGGCCCCCACAGATTTTTACAGCCAGAGGTTTAGAGGCTTTCTTTCCCCACGCGGGAAGCCTGGGTTGCACAGTCTGTCCTGTTCCTCTGTTTTCCCTCCCAGTTTACCTGCATGCAAATGAGGGACCACCAGCTGCCATCTCACCCACCTAGTCCTCCAGCTGCCATCTCGCCATGTCCCCTCCACCCCAGCTTGCCATCTCCATCTCCACCCCTCCTACCAGTCTGGATGAATGTTTCTTCTTTAACTCCTTGGTTGTTGGACTTCCATACAGTTCGGTTTTCTGACAGTTCTGCTTGATTTGTTTTGTTTTGTTTTTGTTTTTACATTTGTTGTTGTCCTTCTTTGGGTTGTGCAAGGAGGCAAAGTGTATCTACCTATGCCTCCATCTTGGCCAGAATTCCTCTCTGGCTTCACATATTACTCTCAGATTTAGAGATGTGATATATTCCTCTTACATACATTAACACACACGCACCAGGATATTTAGGGAAAAGCAGAACTTTATTCATTGAACTTTCCAGAGAGCAATAAAATGACTACTTTAAAATTTTTGACAGTCTAGCAATAATTGATTAGACTAATTTAAAAAAAATTTTTTTTCAAACAGCATGAGTAACGTTAAGGAAAATTACATGGAAAAAGTACAAAACTGCTTTAGTATTACCCTATTAACATAGTCACTTTTAAAATATGCAATATATTACTCATTCACTTGGTCATTACTTGTTGCCTTAACCAAATTGAATAATTTTTGAAATGAGTTCCCTATGGGTTTATTTTATATTTATGTATTATTTTCCAAATATGTTTAACCCTGTAGTGGTGTTCCAATGGGTCTGAATTTGACTACAGTTAAATAAAAGTGAACAGAATAAGCTCTGGTCATATAGAGTATTCATGCGCTTCCATCATGTTTTGTTTTGTTGCAGCAAAATCAAGTACACAAACGCATGCTAAAACACAAAACTAATGCTTAGGGCACAAAACAGAAGCTCACCAAATCATCCTCATTTCAGTTTTTGCTTTCTCACAAATCCTATTCTTTTGCAAATGCCCAGGTGAAGAGCCAGCATTGACGAAGGGGGTGGATTCCCTGGGGCAATCGGAAAGCCAGGCAGCGTTAGGGTCACGGCAGAGCCAAAGACAGGGCCATGGGCTTCCAGCTCTATGAATGAATAGAAGGCATTCCTATTCAACGGGAAATTCCAATTCTAACTGCTTTTCACTCGGGTCCGATGTGAGAAGTAGATGTGATAAAAATTATGACAAAAATGTTCTTTAGGCAGATATATCATCGGAATGGATGCCTGAACTCCACAGAGTTGTCAAAGAAAAGATTCAGTTAGCTAACTCTTCAAGGTCAGTTGTCTCAGTTCTCAGAAGAAATTAAATCATCCCTAGTTTCTCAATTCTGCTCACTGATGTCTTCACCGAAAAAAGCCCTTCCTGCAGATTTGAAACAGAACAAATTTAGCATGTTATCGGCCAGTTGTAAAAACTGAAAAATTCCTGCAGCTCACCCCTCCACATCTTTAACAGATCATTTATTTATACTTTCTAATTAGAACCACAGGGAATTACACATGTCAATGGAGCTATCTTCTTTTCTGCTATGATCATCTTGTATCCTCACCATCTGCAAAATATCAAAATATGCTCACTTTTAATGTCACTAGATTTGTTTAAAATGTTATCTCTAGAGCCTTTTCCTTTATATGCTACATATGAAACAAACACACATGGTTTTTGCCATTTTCAATAGTCAAAATAAAAGTCCAATTCAGGGCGGTGAGATAATAAATATAAATGAGCAACACATAAATACAACTAGTATAAATATGCTTCTTCCTGGAAAAACATTGGTACCATATATCCATGATCTGAAATTCCATGCTTAGCGCATTTAGTGACTGGTATCATTGAATCGAAGCTAGAAGAGATGTGCAGTGGACAAAGCTAGGGCTTTGCCCAGAATCCCTCTGATCTTTTCTTAGCATTAACTTTTAGACAACATTTTTTTCTCCTCTTATCCCTCTTCCCCCCCTGCCCCCTTACCCCTACGCCCACTCGCATGTGAGCTCTGGCTTCTGGCATCAGCACCTACTATTCTTCTAGGGCTGCTGTCCGGCCACAGGAGCAGCTTTAACCACAGCCTGCATCCGTGCTCGGGGTGTGCAGCCTGCCCTAGGGCAGCCCTTAGCCATCCAATGAGCTTCAGGTGGGAAAGCCCAGCTTCCTTGCCTTGGGGCAGGACAATTCTTCAGCAAAGCTCAAATGCCTGAATGCTGAAGGCGGCAACCTACAGCTGCCCTCTGTGGTACTTTGCCCCAGGTAACACCTTGTCTGGCTTCCTCCACTCCCTTCCCGATTTCCCCAGAGCAACTCCTCAGTAAGTCAGAGACACATGAATCCTCATCTCAGGGCCAGCCCCTGAGGAGCCTGGCACATGACAGGACCTTAGAGTTGCTGCCCCCTGTGTGCTCTTCAAACACTTTTCTTCACATACCCACCTCAAAGGAAAAAAGGCATGTACTCTTGCCTTGCGTATTTTAAAGTTAGTATCTACATTTTTTTCCATTATGAATTGAGGTAGAGTTGAAAAGGATGTAATTTGTGACACATTGTAAAAAGTGACATGTGAAAATAAAACTTCCACATTTCTCTTTTGATTTACCGAATGGAATCTAAGTATCATGGTGATTCGATATTGTCATTATCCATTTAAAATAATGTAAACATGCTAATGGTTAAAATCAGGCATTTTGTAGCATTCTTTCTTTCCTTTCATGTCTATTTCCATTGTACTTCCCTCATGGAGTTTCATTCTAACTGTAATATTTTTATATGCTTTAAAATATTTTATTGCTTACCTAATTCTCTTAAGCAAAAAATAAGTGTTTAAATATATGTTTTTGATTTCCTATAAGCTTCTTCTGTTAAAGATTTTTTAGATTAATTACCATTAGAATTTATCAAAACAGCATATATTTTAAATAGTAATTCTATCAAAACTAAAAGTAAACATTTTTATTGGAAATGTATTTCTTTCATGAAATGGGTAGTTTTTCCCCTATTATTTTTACTTATTATTTATTTTTAGAGTAAGGCAAAGTTTAGTATCAATTCTATTAATAGATGCTGTCACAGATTTAAGAACTGACAAATATTGCTTATTATAGATAGGGAGTTTTTGAAGGAATTTTATTATGGCAATGTCAAAAAACTCTTTGAATTCTTTCTGAGTTATGTGGGAAAAACCATCCAGTGGCTTTTCAAAAAGTTTTACAAAAGAATCTGTTACCCAGTCATTAGATTATTATTTTTCCCATTTTTGGGAAATGTACCCCAAAATGCTTTACCATCCCTATCAAGTGGCTATTAATTATACTAGCTACTCTTTCACTTAGAGACACAGTGTTCAACTTGAGAAAATAAAATATGGTTGGAAAAATTTAATATTGCTAAATTAAGCATATGTGACATGTATATTATCACTTTTTTGATTAAAAAATATTTCTTAGAGTCTGCTTTATATATATATTTTTTCAGATTTCTGAAGCTGTAACTTAGCTCAGTTATCTCCCCCTACAGCCTAAATGGCAGAACTGGTCCTTACTGTAAAACCAGTAAACACCTCTGCCTTAGAAGGAGTCTGATTTCATCTTCCTACTGAAATTAGCATGTTACTGAGGGTCTCTGTGATGAAGTCTTATGATTCCATTCTAAGACAAGGAAGTGATTAAGGCTCTTGCTATGATTTCGGGGGGCCTCATGGAACAATGCCCGCTCTCCATCAGTATTTCTCCTGTATGCTTTTTGCTTTGATCTCACGGAATCCTCACTCGGGGGAGATGTATCCTTTGACGGGAGTTGAGAAACAGAAAATAGAACAGGCCAGATTACAAAGTGAAATTCATCATCACTCCTATCACCCTTACTCTATAATATACCTGAATTTATAACATTCAAACATGAATTCAAATACCCTATTTCTAGCGACACACTTCTTCCTTAACAGAAACATGTATGGGATGGGAAAGACTTGAAGCCTTACCTGGCTTAAAGGAGAACTACAGATCCACTATCTAAACTGACTCCTTGTTTGACAATAGGCCCCCCACCCCAACCCCATACCTCCCTAGGAGGGATTTACATCTGGGCAAATTATCATAATTAGATTCAGAATAATCGAAAAATGGGCCAGTATTTGTGTGAAGTGGGGTTGGTTGGGGGCATCTGGACAAAGGGATATGAGAAAAGAGATCCTCCATGATTCCTCCTACACAAACATTTTCAGATAGATAGACTCCTTTAAGGTTAAGATTTAGAAATCCATGCATTGGAAAGTCTTTGTGTGACCCCCACCCCTGCCCCAGGGTACCCCAGTATGAACATCACTGGCTTTGCCCAAGCTCCTCATTATACAAACAAGAAAGCTGAGGACCAGGGCAATCTGATGACTCTTGGACATCGCAGTGTTAGTGACAGAACCGAAGCCAGCATCTGGGTCTCCTCGCTGCCAGGCTGGCATTCTTTCCACCTTGGCCATTGGCTCTAACATATCATTTGTCATCATCACTGTCATCATCAACATCATCAGCATCGTCATCGTCATCATCATTTTAAATAATAGCTAACGTTTATTAAACTTTTATTCTATTCAAAATGCTATTGGAAACACTTTACATTGATTTACTGTTCACATTAGCCTATGACACAGACTGTGTTATTATCCCCATTTTATGAATGAGGAAATGGAAACTCAGAGAGGCAAAGTGATGTGCCCAAGATCACATGACCAGTAACTGCAGAAATAGGGCTCAAATCCATGTCTGACCCCTGGATTCACTCTTTCAACTACTGTTTCTCAAAGTGGTTTCTATAAAACACTAGCCTAATGGGATGCTCCCTGGTACAAGGTTCTGCAGTCAAATTGGTTTGACTATAGTCCCTCTCTCTGAATCACAATGCACATTAGCCCATCAAGGGAATTGAGAGGTCCTGCCAAAAGGACATATACTTAGTGTTTTACAGGAAAATGATAGTTTCCCCAATACCTATTAATATCAAGGTAAGAATCCCCATGAAAGAAGACTAATTTAGACTCATTTGGTCAGTAGTTCTAAAACTCTAGCCTGCGTCAGAATCATCTGGAGGGCTAAAAGCCCAGAATTTCTCATTCTGATTTAATAGGTCTTTGGTGGGATCCAAGAATCTCTATTTTTTTCCTTCTATTTACTATCTATGGTTTTAATTAAGTTAGCAAAGCTAGAGAGAAAATCAGAATTAATTTTCTTATTTGATAGCTTAGTGCAAGTGTTCCTTACATTTATATGCATCTTTCCTTTAAAAAAACAAACAGCCCTTGCCAGTGTGGCTCAGTGGATTGAGCGCCAGCCTGCCAACCAAGGGTTTGCTGGTTCGATTCCCAGTCAGGGCAGAGTCCTGGGTTGTGGGCCAGGTCCCCAGTAGAGGGTGTGCAAGAGGCAACCACACATTGATGTTTCTCTCCCTCTCTTTTTCCTTCCCTTTCCCTCTCTAAAAATAAATAAATAAAATCTTTTTTTAAAAAGTCTTTTTGAAAGATGTCACCAATGGACATACTATACATGTTTGACACATATACATTATTCCAAACATAGCACCTTCTAACTTCTGATATTTATTTGCAAAAGCTCTTGGTATTTGCAGGCAATGTCTGTTTGTTTAGTATATAAAATAGTAGAAATTTATAAATATCCTTTCAATTTAATACCTTTTTGACTCTGTGAGTAAGAATTTGCATTTCCAAAGAGTCCCTAGCTGATGCTGTTTTGCGGGTCCCAGGACCACACTTTGAGAAGCAGCGCACTTGATGTTGGAGAAATGAAGACTCAGAAACAAGCCCTGGGTTGGCATAATGGGAAAGTAAATACAGCTACACTTCTAAAATTCCATATTGAAATCTTACAATGTACATTATAATAACCAAACAGAAAATCTGCATGTTAAGTAGATGGATAAAGTGAAAATATTAGAAAAATGAGCAGGTGAAAAGAAAAGCACACTCTCTTTTAGAAAATAAAAGATAAGCAAAGTGATACAAGGCTTATAATTCTTCACAATGTATTTTTATTTTTAATTGTCAAGTAAATTACCAGACAGGTAATTTATGTAGAAATAACACTAGCTTATTACATGCCAGACACAGAGTGTATTCTGAGTCTCATGTGCATTGTCTCCAGCCTTTCAACAACTCAGAGATAGGTTTTATGGTCACCTTTTTGTGGACTAACTTTAAGGTGAACTTGTGTTCTATAAACATAATTATAGAGTATGAATCATTGTGACAAAAGAGCCTTGGACTAGGTCATATGAATACTCTTTGGTAAGACACTTCAGATGTCTGTAGCTCCCATTTCCCTATCTATAAAAAGATATAGTAAAGCTCACTGATTTCTAAAGCCATTCTGGTTTTCAAATTCTAACCTTCCACGATTCCAAGGAAAAAGCCACACTGATATTTTCTGAAGAGACCCAGAATGCCTTCATGGGGCAGGGTTAGCCAAATGTCACCAAATGCCACTCTCTGAGGGAAATGATTAAAGGCATCATCTACTTCAAGATGTACGATATATCAATAGAAAAATGGGGAAAACTTTTGGAGGAAAGAAATGATGAGGAATGATAATAAACAAGAAAAGTATTGGTAATGCTCACTCGATAATAATCCTTTTGATTCTGTCAATCTTATCATTTCAGCAGCAAACCACCTTAGCTCAGAGGACTGATTCAATTAGGATTTACAGCAGTTTTTCAAACCTGCATGCACATTGGAATCACCTGTACAACTCAAAAAAAAAAAATGTATATATATGGATTCCTGTGTCTCACCCCCAGAAAACGTGATTTAATTGATGTGAACTGTGGGCTGGACACTAGAAATGTCAGCAAATATCCAGGTGATTATAATGTATAAACAAGTTTGGGAAATGCTGATTTCTGGGGTTCTTTCCTGTGATTATTGTTAATTATGGTGAATGGCCTGCTATGGACTGAATTGTGTCCCCCGCCCCCAATTCCTACCTTGAAGCCCTAAGCCCCATGTGACTGTGTTGGATCTAGGGCCTTTAAGGATGCGATTCATGTTAAACGAGGTCATAAAGATGGAGCCCTGACCTAATGAAAGTGGTGCCATGATAAAAAAAGGAAGAAACACCAGGATTCTTCACCATGAAGGACACGGCCAGAAGGAGGCTGTCCGTAAGCCAGGAAGAGATCTCTCACCAGGAACCAGATTGACTGGTACCCTGATCTTGGACTTTCCGTCCTCCAGAACTGTGAGAAAAGAAGTCTCTATTGTTTAAACCACGCAGCCTACAGCATTTGCTATGGCAGCTTGAGCTCACTAAGACATCTGCTCTTATTCCCACCAGCTCTGCCTGTGATCTGCTCTGATTCCTTCCTACAGTGTTGGGGAAGCACACTGAATTAGGAGAGGCCAGACTGGGTCAAGTCCCAGTGAGGCACTAAACCTCTTTGAGTTTCAGCTTCTCCATCTGCATATGAAGGATATCAATTCCTGTCTCCCATTCAGGGTTTTGGAGGGAACCCAAAGAGCTCATGTGTATAAAATTATCTTACAAACAGTACAGCTCTGTACATGGGTTAGCTGCATCTGGTACCTGACACCCCCTCTTACTCCATCAGCCTCCCTTTCAATCCCTTACTTGATTTCTCATCTGAGTCCCTGCCTCAGTTTTCTCACCCTTCCAGTTCCCAGTCATTTGACCTTTCTCAGTCTAATTCCCTGATTGTCCATTACAATTCTTTAGAATATGTCTGTTGGCAACACATTCTCTTAATTTTCCTTTAGCTAAGAATTTCTTCATTTGCCTTTATTCCAGAGGGTTATTTTCACTGGATATAAACTCCAGTGTTCATAGTTCTTTTCTTTCAGGACTAAAATATGTATCTATATCTATACCTACAGTTTCACTGTCTTCTGGCCTCCATGGTTTTGAATAATAAATCAACAGTCATTTGAGTATTTATTCCTTTTTTTTTGTAACATGTAATCTTCCCCTAGATGCTTCCATGTTTATCTTTTGTTTTCAGTAGTTTATGATGTGTCTGAGTGGGGTTTTCTTTGAGTTTTAAAATCTGTGAAGTTGTATCTTTTATCAATTTGGTAAGTGTTTGGCCATTATTTCCTTAAATATTTTCTTTCTGAATGAATCTAACTTTCTACTTTCCTTCTAGAATGCCAATGAAACAAATGTTAGACCTTTTGATATTATTCCACAAGTTTCCAAGGCTCGGTTCGTTTTTTTAAATCACTTTTCTTCAGATTATGCAATTAGTCTATCTTCAAGCTCATGACTCTTTCCTCTGTCATCTTCACTCCGCTATTGAACCCATCCAGTGAATTTTTAAAGTTCAGATATAGTTTTGTTTTTTTTTTACTTTGAAAATTTCCTTTTGATCCTTTACTGTTTTCTCTATTTCTCTTCTGAGGATGTCTATCTCTCTGTTCAGTTCCAGTTGTTTATTTTTATCTCATGGAGGATAGTTAAATAGTTGCTTTAATATCTTTGATAGTTGCAACATCTGAGTCGGCTTGAGGTTGGCATTTGTTGTCTTTTCCTTTGAAAAGGGTTCACACCTCCTGCTTCGCTGTAAGCTGCACAATCTTGGATTTTATACTGAACATTTTGAATATTATGTTGTATAGACCCTAATTCCTATTATAATTCTCTATAGAATTTAAAAAAATGTTTTTAAGCAGGCAATCAACCAGGTAGGTTCAGAATGTAGGTGCTGTCTCACTTCTGTGGGCAGTGGTTTCAGTCTCAGCTTATCAACCAAAGCCTTTGCTATCCTGTTTTGGGTCTTCTCCAGCCACGGGGAGGGCCTGGGACTTCCGGAGTTCCCATAATTAGAATTAGAGGACCCCTTCTCAAGCTCACCTCCCTCTGAGGTTACCCCCGCAGGCTGACCAACAAGGCCTCCCATCCTGGTTTCTCTGGTCAGAAAGATGGTTTCTCTTCCATTTTAGCTGTGTGGTCTTTCACTCAGCTCCAAACTGTGCCCATCTTCAGAGCAAAACCATGAGAGGAAAGGGGAAAAATTGGGAATTTCTGCCACCATCTTAGACAAACACGGGACGCTGTCCCTCGTTCTTTTGCCCAGAGATATGGGGTCACTACCGAGTTTTGCTGGGGCCTGCCCTCCGCACAAAGCTCCTAAAGAAAAGAGTAAAGAAAGTGGCAAACTCCAGCCCCCTCACAATATATCTGCTTTTGTGTACTTTGCAGGGTTCTCAGGTATGACAGTTGCATTGTGGGTTTTGTGCAGAGTTTTCAGTTGTAATTAATCGTGGGGGGAAGTGACGGGTAGATATAGGCAATATGAGCTTACTCTATTTTAAGACTAAAGTGGGCTGCCCTAGAGTTTACGGCAGCTCCCTGTTCTCCATCTCCTGTTTTCTCCTTAGCTATAGGTTCATAACTATTTCCTCACGCAGCCTAAGAAGCTGCCCTCAGCCAGCACAGAAACCTCAGGACCACAGCAACCGTGCTCTCCTCAGGCGTCACTGAGGCTGGGGCTCAGCTGGGAGCCTGCATCTCTGACCGGGAAAGCCCTGGTTGCTAAGGTAGAAGATAGACCCTGAGTGTTCAAATTCTGGAGGCTCACTACGCAGCTTCCCTCCACCTCCATCTTGCAAAAGGGCGCAGGACTCATCTTTCTGATTCAGCCCCTATGGCCCGGGATCTTGCTCCTTATACGTCTCCATTCCCTGAACCCCACTAAGCATTTATACCTATTCTAGTTCTAATTTTGTCAGCACCACTGACTCCCTTTTTGCTTTTCTGAAGCTTTATCTCCCTTGCCCCCTTATTTCAGGGGACCCCTTGTAGCCCTAGGTAATAAGTCCCTCTATCCTATCATCTCTACCTGTCAGTGAGTTCTCATTGCTCATCTTCCACCAGGGAAAAATCCAAACAAAGGTATTTCTGGGTCTTCAGTTCTATTGTATTCAAGGTTACCTTTTTTAAAAAAAAATCTCATTGTTTATCATTTGCTGGGGCCGCAATTTCTTCTGAATGTTCCTCTTCCTCATCTTTCACCATCAGTTCCCCAGTTGAAAAGAACATGTATAACTTCTGGATCAAATCCCTAGTGGTCCCAGAGCCATTACTGTGATCGCTCCCCAATACAAAGATGTGCTGCTCCTGGGAACCGAATTCACCAAACAGCTCACTGTTCTCTGTCTCTATTTCATACACCTCAGGAATAAGGCTGAAGTGACAGAGAAAAGAGATGAAAAATAGGTTAGCCAAGTCCCTCGCAGGATTAAATGTCAACAGACCCAGATAATACAACAGGAGTCAATTTTATGCATGTGATTGGAATGGTCTAAATGCAGCTTGTGAATGAAATTCAACTGAGGGGTAATTTTTTTAATATTCCAAAGGGAAATGAGGCATTTGTGTCAGTGGTCAAGGGCTCCACACCAATATTATTTCATCACTGAATTTTTATTGAGCAGTTAGGGTTTTACTTTGCAAAATCAAACTTAAGAGACTCCTGCTGGTCTTCATGTGGGTTCTGTTTATTATACGGCAAATGTTTTTTGCTGCTTTTGTGACTTCTTCTTTTTTGTGTTTTTCTGCTGCTCTAAGACTGTTACATCAAACCTTTGATGTGATCATTTTTGTTTGGTAGTACTCAATATCAGAGTGGTGTTATAGGGTTACTAGTAAGATATTTTAAGGGCCTCCTTTTTATTTTTTTGTAAAAGCGAGAGAAATAGAAACATGGTTCCTGCTAATATGGGTCATATTTGATCTTCTGTTAACACCAGATCTGTACTGTCATCACAAAGCAGGAGCACGGATACACACAAGCCGCAACCAAACTTCTTGCATTCCGAAACCAAAATGCCATTCATTTCAAATTATTGTCGTTAGGGCTGTTTCCAGCTGCAGTGTTACCCAAACTGTGAATTTGTCAACTCACAATACAGTGTTTTCTGTGCCAGCAGCCTCTGGGTTGGGAGAGGAGATGTTCACACACTTGGATCTCAGATCTGCAGGAGGGTAGCTATTGATGGCACCTGGAGGGAGAGCGGGCTGGTTAATCTAAATCTTACCCTTCCACATTCTGGGTATTACCCAAAGTCAGTTCTTCTCTTCCTGCAGTTGCACGTGTTTTCAAGAGCAAATTAATTTTGTAAAGGACCTAGCAACGTGGGCACTCTCTGACATTGCAATGCCTCATTGGCAAGGTCAACAAGATACAGTGGTGACTGAGTCAAAAATTCTCATGCCCTGTATGTCCCAGGCTTGTGCTATAATTCAAGGACAGCTCTTAATTTCTTTGATCACCCATTTCTCTCTCTCTAAAAGGAGGACCTTTCTAGAAGACACCATTAACTATTGATATAGCCTGACTTATTTATCTTGGGGTTGGAAGAAGGCACTATATTTTGCTAGTGATAAGGTTGCTACTAAATATAAATCCCGAGTGCCAGGATTCCTGGGACTTTCTGAGTGCCAGAAAATCTGCATCCCTGAGATTCCCTTGTAAACTTGCAGGAGCTGCAGACAACCATACAGCGTGGCCTCTGACCCACTCCTAATCCCCAGAGTGGGCCAGCACTTGCTTGCTGCTGCTGCAAGCTCTTAGGTATTGTTCTGTACTCGAGTCTGAAATGACAGCACACGGACAGAGGCTGGGGCAGCCACTCTCAAAGCCTCACTATGAAGACACCCTTAACTCTCCTGCCTGGCAGCGCCCAAGCCCGCTCTCTGGGGCAGAGGCTCTAGAAGAGATTTGTGTGCACGGCTTATAAGAATTCAAGTCAGAACCAAAGGTAATTTATAATGACAAGATAAAATTAAAGTCCTTGGAGTAGGTGCAAGGTAGTGGTAGTGGAATATTATTTATCACAGTAGTATCTCTTGTTAAGGGTTTAGGAATTGAAGTAGAGTTTAATGAGCGAGAGCACACATCTTGGGTCAGAATGCGTGGAGTTGAGTCTAGAATTTGCCAACTATTAACTGTGAACTTTTGAGGAATTTATTTAATGTCTCTGAACCTTAGTTTTCAAACTTGTAAAATCGGGATACTGATACTGTCCTTTGAGGTTTATACTAAGGATACAATCCATTGAAAAAACATAGTACATAGTAAATACTCACAGGTTAGGGTTAAAAGACACCTTTTACCCTTGTAGGGCTTTTCTGACAAATATCTTGATAATGTAGCAGTAGAGTTCAAGGTCAATAAGACCTGAGATTTTTTCTCTATGGTTTTCTTACTACCTCTTACTCATGTCTTAGACTCCATCACACTTGATTGAAGTGAGGATCGTGTTACTAAGTCACCTGGTAGACTGTACACAGATATTAAATGCATTACAAGAGCAATAGAAGGAAGCAGCCCAAGTGCCTGTCAATGGATGAGTGGATAAAAAAGCTGTGGTACATTTACACAATGGAATACTACTTGGCCATTAAAAAGGAGGAAATCTTACCTTTGTGACAGCATGGATGGACCTGGAGAGTGTTATGCTAAGTGAAATGAGCCAGTCAGAGAGAGACAAATACCACATGATTTCACTAATATGTGAAATCTAATGAACAAAATAAACTAACGACAAAATGGAAACAGACTCATAGATACAGAAAACTGACAGCTGTCAGAGAGGAGGGGGTTGCAGGGCTAGGTGAAAAAAGGTGAAGGGATAAAGCAAAAAACAAATGCCTCATAGGCAGACAACAGTAAAGGGAAGTAGAAAAGGGTAAACTGGTGATAAATGGTGATGGAAGGAGACGTGGCGTGGTGAACATAAAATACAACATATAGATGATGCATTATAGAATTGTACACCTGAAACCTATATAATTTTATTAAACAACATCATCCCAATAAATTCAATAAAAATAAATAGATAAATAAAATGTAAAAAAAAAATGAGTAGAAAAGAAAAGGTTTAATGACTTACGTCTGATTGAATAGACAAATGGCTTGACAAACTTGATGATATAGTTCAAATCTGGCTTGTGGGTTCGACCAAGCTGAACTAAGTGATGATCCAGTGGGTGGCTGGCTAATTCTTCCAATTCCTTGTCATTGTGTACAGGACCAAATGAAAACACAAATATGGAATAGCCCTGACACTTGGCCCTCAGAGATACATTTCTTAAGACTTCCTTATCTAAAGGGTTGGTTTCTCCAGCAGATATAACAAAGATAACTTTGTTTTTCCGCAGGTTGGGGGTTCCTGCAAAGACATTGTCAATTGTCCACTGCAGGGCATGGCCAATAAAAACATTTCCATTGAGATGCTGAAGAGAGTCTTGGAGATGATGTTTCATTTGGTATATACTATTGTAAGTAACCAAATCAAATTCCAGGTAGACAGGGCATTCTTCAGTGTTAGGCATGTAGCCTGGAGGAGAGTAGGTCAGGACTGCCACTCTGTCTCCTAAGGTAGAAGTGAGTGGATTTGGGGCAATGTGAAAGTAATCGAGCACTGAGGTTATAAAAGCTTTCACTTCCTTAAGCTCATCATTTCCTACTCTTTGGGAAGAATCAATAAGGAAAGCTACATCCATGTAATACTCTCGAAGAAAGGCATCTCCAGGTGTTTTGGTAAGACCTAGTTCTTCTTTTCTGCCGTGGTTTTCATGCCCTGCAACAGAGTAACTCAAATCACTTTTTTTCTTTTTTAGTAGAAGGATAAACTCAGAACCCCTAGCCAAGGAAGACAAATACACAGCATGGGGTTGCCATGCTTTCCTCCCATACCCATGACGGACATCACTGATCAGTTTCAGTACTTGTTCCCAGATTCACTCTCTAATTATCTCTTCACACAGGGCACGGGGAGCCATTAGCATTTGACAGATGTCACATAAAAAAAAAAACTTATTTGCTACCCCACCACAGATCTTTGTCAAAGGCCAATCAACACGCTTTGTTAAAACACAAGAAAAAGCATTTCATAAATGTTCTGGTAGAAAAGAAAGGGCTGACTTACCATGTTAGTGAAATACTTCTTGACGCATGCCCATACCAGAAATATTGCTGTTTTTTCCCCCCGGTTTTCTCTTTATTTATGAGGAACATCTGAAATTCTTTTGCAAAGCACCCAACAGAATAAAGAGGTATATTTCACCTACGAAATCTGTAAACATAGGTTCTCTACCTACATATAGGATTAGCAAGAGAATCTAAGAAGCTAAATGTAGATGGTTATTTCTTGAAAATTCTAAAATTCAGTGAAACATAAGGTGTGATTATTTTGAGTCTAAATTCATCTTATTTAAGGGGACTGGGCCTTCAAAAATGCTTTCCTTCAAGAAAACCTGGCAGAAGTGTGGATAAAATGTACATAGAAATGCTGTGTACATAGAAACTTTCTGGAAATATCACCAAGCCAAATTCCTGTCTTCAAGTTTATGGAAGAATTTCCTCACAATGGCAGAGGAGAAAAGGTTGGCTCACTTTACTATTGACAAGGCTTGGAAGAAATGAGGAATTTCCAGCTGAATTTCCAGGGAACCACCCTCAGAGATTAGCCTAACTTTGGCCAAGATTTAAACCACTAAGCCAAGTGCACTCCAGTAACTTTAGGGAGAAGCAGGGGGCATGAAAGAGGGGAGGGAATTTAGGGAGAAGAGAAAATCTACAGGACCTAAACCATTTGGGATGAGATTAAGTATGCTGTTAAGTAGCCATGCCACCTTTCCTGGCATTTGTGGGAAACTCAAGATATGCATGAGTTATCTAGCCACCTGCCTTGGAGTTTGTCCATGGGCCAAAATTAGCCATGTATTACCAAAATTACCCTAGGTAGGTCACATGCACAACTGAGGCTATGTTATGTGTATGTTTCTTTCCATATGAGTAGATATTTTTCAAGTTGACCTTTTTAATGAGACAGCTCATGAGATTGATAATCCTTTCCTTTTCACTTTTACACTTTCTGAGTATTTAACTGAGCCTTCGGTTCACTTCAGGTCTTACGCTCAGCCCTGTGCATGTTTTCTGTCGTTTAACCCTCCATGCAGCGCTAGGAGGCCGGAATTATCAGCATTCCCATTTTACAGATGAACAAATTGAGGCTTGGAGAGGGTAAATGACTTGGCTAAGAAATGACAGGTTGGTAGAAGAGGCAGGATTTGAACACCTTCAGAAGAACTGGTCATCAAATATGAGGGAAGAGCAGATATATGAAGGGGCACATTAACCACCTCACCAAAAGCCCTGGAATCTGGTTTGAAGAATGAGTAGCTTGGTCAATTGCTGTTACTTCTGACCGAAACCTCTAGAGAAAGTTTTCCTCCAAAAGTAGGCAATTCATATGAATTAAATGAAATTTGTAATTTTTTCTTCTCTACGCATTGTAGAGCAGTGGTTATTAGCAGAACCTGTGGAGTTTGTTTGAGTCCCGTCTGACACTGTTAGCTCTGTTACCCTGAGACTCTTCCTTATCTGCTTTGTTACCTAAAAAATAGTAGTAATATACTACAACCTTATATTTTTTAAGGAATTAAAATAAAGTTTGCACAGTGCCTACCATATCCCAACTACTTCAAATATATAACTTTAGAGGGGAATAAACTAAGAAAGCATCAGACATCTGAAAGTCCTGCCCATGATACTATATTTTGCAAATCAGAATTTCCCTAAAAAAAAAATACAAAGTCAACTGGTATTACTGAAACAGAACTTACACACACATGTACAAGTGCACATGTGCCCTCAGAAATGAGAAAGCCCATTCTGTTTTGTTTTGCCTGCTTAACTGCATGTGGGTTGGCAATAATTTTCAAAGCTCTTCACTTAACACCGCCATCCCAAGCCTGTCCTCCCCCTACCATCTGGTGAGGTCACCAATCAAGCTCTAAGGTGGGCCAGCAAGTAGGCAGGCACAAAAGTGTGTATCTGACTGCATGCCACTGATTTTATGCCAAAAGGAAATAGGGACACATTTAAACTCTTTTTTTATTGCATGAGGTCCTCTTTCCCCCATTTGCCTGAAAAAGTAGGAGTAACTATTTTAAAATAGATTTCATCCTTGTCCCTGCAAACTTAAAATAAATGTCTTTCTTAATCTAGACTTTCCTAGGTAGCCCTGAAGTTTGTGAGACTCATCCTTGCCATCTGCTTTACACTCTGAAACAACAGTCTGCAGAAGGTACCAGCATACAGAGAAAAAGTGATGCATGCCAGGAGCTAGTTATACCCAATACCTGGATTTGAACTTCGGTTTTTATGGTGTTATTCTGTGCTTTGGCCTCCGAATGAGTTTATAAGCAAGGATTTTTTAAAAATGAAATTAAAAAAATGTTTTAAATTGTACAGTCAGCATTATTTTAAAGTAACTCTCAAACTATTCTCAAATTTGGCAGTTGAATATATTTCCTCATTTGTAAATGCTGCCAAAGCCATCACCACGCAATACAGCGTATAGTTAAAAGTTAGTGTTTTCGTGTGGATGGGATTGGGTTGGAATCCTGGCTCCACCACCTACAAGCTGTGTGACTTTGCTTGAGGTTCTTAACCTTTGCATCGGTGTCCTCATCTGTAAAATATAAAATTTAATAATAATAATAATAATAGATTTTTGGGTAAAGGTTAAATGAAGTTGTGTAATAAAGTGCTTATCATTGTGCCTGGGACGTAGCGCACTAAGTGAACAGTAGCTTCTCTGGTTACTGTTACTCCTCATGCACCGTTTGATCACCAAGCAAGGGAGCGTAGGCAGTGCTTTGAAAATTGGACTGCATGGAGTAAATACTGGCCCCCGAAATATTCCATCTGGACTTTTTATCGAACTGAATACTTTCTACCTTGTACTAGATACTTTTTTGTACATACAGAATATAGTCGTGTCAGAATACAAGCTCCTTGAAAACAAGGCTTCTGAGTCTTTTAAAACAAACACACACACACACACACACACACACACACACACACACACACACAACAATAAAAAACTTCTCTAATCCCCCAAAGAGACTAATTTGCACTTTAACTCACAATAGGAGTTAAGTACATATTTCCTACATAACAGGGTATTAGGATAATCATCAGAAAGTCCATGTAAATGCTTAGTAGAGCCCTTTCATATAATAAGCACTCGGTGAGGGTTGCCACTGTCACCTCCACCACCACTGTAGCCACCATCCCACTCTCCCATCTCCATTACTCTACTGGCACCACCACAATCTCCTCCCACGCACTACCTTTATCATTACCACCATCATCACCGCCCACCTCATACCTCTACCGCTGTCTCCATCACCAACAGGGTCACTGCCACCAACATCTCCACTGCCTGACTCTACCAGCAGCAGCAGCCGCCACAGCTGCAAACACCTTCGCCGCCACTGTCCTCACTGCCGTGGTTACGAGCACCAACACTGTCATCTCTACCACTTTCACCACTGTCGCCATCGCTACTGTTGCCAATGTACTGCTTCAAGTACCCAAGTTTTACTCATTGGAAAGGGGTCCACATGATCAAATGTCTCTAACGGTCTAGAACATGGCTTTGTTAATTGCAACAAATGATTGCATGAGACATACAGAAACAACCTTAGCGTATATTTGAATTCAAATAGTCCACATTATCTTGAACTCTCAGTTCACATTAGTTTTGCCCACACGTAAAACCTTCAAGGAAGACAACCAAAACTACAGTAATGATATAATAAAATACTCAAAATATTAAAAATAGAAATACCATACGATGCAGCAGTTCTGCTTCTGTGTATTGAGCCAGAGAAGACAGAAACACTAACTCAAAAAATATCTGCATCCCCACATTTGTTGCAACATTATTCATAATAGCCAAGAAATGGAAACAGTAAACATCTGCATGCAGCCATTAAAAAAGAATGCAGTCTTGCCATTTGCTACTACATGGATGGACCTCGTGTGCATTATGCTAAGTGAAATAAGTCAGAGAAAAAATACTGTATGATCTTCCTTATATATGGAATCTAAATTAAAAAAAAACACAACAAAATGAGCTCATGGATACAGAGAACACAGCAGTGGTTGCCAGAGGTGGGTGGTGAGTGGGAGAAATGGGTGAAGAGGGTCATAAGGTAAAATAAATAACTACATACATAAATACATAAATAAATATATAAATAAATATGAGGTATGTCCTGAAGGTATCCAGCCATGTAATATGAAAATTTCAGAGTCTTAAAAATAGAGATAGTTATTGAAGAAGACACAAGATACAAGAAACATTGTTAACAGGACAATGATGCCTCAGTCCCCTTCCAAGTATAGGTACCTTGGCACTGCACACAGTTATCCCAAACACCATCAGCTGCCTCATAGTATTTTCCTGAATCTCATCAATGGTCTGAAATCTCTTCTCTTTCAAAGGCAATTTTAGTTTTGGGAAAAGCCAGAAGTTGCAGGGCCACCAAATCTGGGCTGTAGGAGGCCTGAGTCACCTGGGTGATTGATGTTTCACCAAAAGACTCTGCATGAGACATGAGGCAGGAGCAGGAGTGTTGTCGTGATGAAGCTGCCAATCACCAATTGCCCATAGCTGCCACCTTCTGAATCATCTGAATAGTTTCCGCAGAGGGGTGTTCAAGCTTAATGCAAAATTTGATCCAGATTTGTTGCTCTACCTGCTCGGTCATTTTGAATGTGGTGGCCACACAGTAGACATGCTCACTCAATGGCATCTACCGCCCCCACTGACTAGTACAGTGAAGTCACCATTGTTCACGCATGCGCATCCCAGTCCACTCTCCTCGGCCACCAGGTTATATTGATAGCATGCAAACCATTTTTATTCTGTTAACAATGGTTGGACTTTTTCTAAACAGGCCTCGTGCATAAAGAAGGTGCATTAATGAGCAGCAACAATAAACCAAAAAGAATCTAACCCAAACAATAAAGGGGACTATTAAGATGATAAAAGTTAGCTACGAGCTTTGAGTTAATAACACAACAAGCAATTCATAGTCATATTATTTTCAGAATTTTATGTCAGATATGAAGCCAGTAAAACCTGAGCAGCATGGCAAGAGCATAGGAGTTGGAGGGGAAGAAAGGGAGGCCCCGCAGTGTGTGGGGGCGGGGAGGAAACTGCGTAATTATGCATTTTTAGAGTCTGAATTGAACTATACCTTTGTGACAGTTTTTAGGATATTCTAAGTTTTTCATAGTTTCCCTAAATATGGAGTCCAGGAATAAAAAATAATCTGGTATTTGTCTTGGCACAAGGTAATTCAGGCAGAAGCAGAAGCCCAGATATATCTAATTTTCATGATACCTGTGATTTTAACGGCCATTTGCAGAATGAAAACAGTGTTTGCTAGTAAATTAGAACTATATCATACAATCTGTACACTGTAAATATATTACGATTCTGGAATGACCATGTAACTCCAATTGTTACAAATAAAATCAGGGTTATGAATGCTCACTATATTGGGGAGTCAATACTTTCAGAGGCTTGAGGTCAAATGGGGCACAGGTAGTGATTTCTATGCATGCTTCTCCCAGAGCTTTTTAAATTTCATGCTTTTTAAAGTAAGGTAGAAAAATATAAGAATGAGATGACCAAATGTCACTTTCATTAAAAGTTTTAGGTTATATTCCTATCAACATCTTATTTTTAAATTAGCAAACAGTAAAGTGTTCCTAAAGTGGAAACACAGCAAAAATCCTAAGACCCACCCTTTTCCCCCCAAATCCTAAGATAGTATATTCCCAAGCAAAAGTAAATGCAACAACCTCAGTCAACAGTTTAAAATGAAGAGCAGACTCAGTTTATTCCCAGAGATCTTCAAGGTGGTCGAGGTTTCCTAAGTGGTTCCTGAAACATGTCATTAAAGTTTAGACATGACCACAGTTTCATTGCTGACCTCCTCTTCTGAATGTGGGCTGATGATATGAAAGCAGGACGTTCGGCTAATGTTCCATGGGTGACTCAGAAGCCAATTCTGCTGCATTTTAATTCCAGTACAGATTTAAATTTAGTAGAAGTAAAGCCATATATTCAAGTTCACTACATGACAGCAAAATTAGAAGCAAGCTACGAGTTTGATGAGAGGTAAATAGTTAAATACACACACTTATTAAAAGTAACATTATAAAGACAGAAAAATCAGTATGAAGCTTGAAGCCATATGTGAAATGTATGATAATATTATGTATGAAAAGGATGATATGCAGTTGAATAAAACTGTGTAAACCTATATGCTTAAGGAAAAAGCAAAGCATATATTCCATACCACAAATAGCTCAGCTTCCTAAATTATTTGATTTGGGACTCTGCATATCAAACTTTTATATTGTATAATGGTAGTTTTATAATTTTTTAAAACTTAGCAAATCGTGGGGTTGTAACAGAGAGACAGTCCACAGGGTGTAGGGCTCACTGCTCTGGCCATTGAACTTCTAGTTCCATGACTGTAGGGGCATGGAGTTTCTTCTAAAAAACAATAGAGTTTCTCTCACTAGTGTCTGTTCAACTGATAATTCTTTGTTGTGAGGGGCTGTTCTGTGCATTGCAAAATGCTTATCTGCATCTGTGGCCTCTGATGCCAGCAGCGCCCTCCAATGTGACAACAAAAAATGTCTCTAGATGTTGCAAAGTGTCTCCTAGGGCAGGTGCCCCCCAGTGAATTTACAAGAGGGGATCACTAAACACCATTCCAACTCTCATACCCTATGATTCATTCAAAGTCAAAAGACACACTGGCTTTTTAAAAAGAGCTAATTTGTGGATCAGAATCAGATTGAAAGTAGACAAAAATGTAAAACAGAGCCTGTGCTAATTGTCTTGAGTTCAATTCCAGTATCATTCAAAGAGGGAAGTGTCGTTGCTTCTAATTTCTCAATGAGATTTATTGTAAAGAACATCAGCTGAAGTTATCATAGGGCCTGGGACTGCTTAAAGCTATGACTGCGTCCGAGGCTGAGTTTGGGTATTTAATATTCATTACAAATTATCCTGTCCTTTAACCTTGAAAATAGACTAAATATATTTTAAATACTGTTTACCATAGCATCGTCGATGAAAGTGTTCGGCTTGTTAGGGGGCCAACAGTTGCAATGTAATTAGAATTACACCACCCATTTTTCATTACATAATTCCGAAGAACTATGCCATTGGCAAATAAGTAGGAGGGGCTGAATTGTCCGAGGAATTTTTATATTGCAGATGTAGTGGTTAAAATACATGACAGATCTGTAGGCAATCTTTATATACTTGGATCTTAAAAAGTGTTTTGTTAGATAGACATTTGGATAGATGGATGGATGGATGGATGGATGGTTAGATGTTCAATGGCGTTGGATGAGTAAAATAATGTCGTAACCCAGTACATCTGGAACCCTTTGGCAACAAATTTTCCCTTCTGTTCTGTAATATTAGATAACTAATTGCTTTCAGGTCCATTGAGAACACAGAGCAAATTTGGCACACCAAAGTGGGGGAATGAGTAGTGGCTCCAGAACTTTAGCCTGTGTCATAATCACATGTGCTGCTTGTTAAATCGGATTGTTGAGCCCTGGTCAGAGTGTCTCATTCAGGAGGTCTGGGGTGAGATTCTGCAGTTCCAGTGAGTTCCCAGGTGACACTGATGCTGATGGTTTAGGGACCACAATTTGTAACAGATGGGAGAGTGGATCTCAAACTTGAGGACACACAGAAATCACTGATGGTGGTTTTAAATCTTGTAGCTTTTTCTGCCACTCCCACCTCTAAATATGAAGCAGTAGTTCTGAGGAAGGCTTAGAAATCTGTGTCTATGAAGGACTTCCATTCCGAGTGATTTTGATACAGATTGTCCTTGAGCTGCTGTAACGAGTGGAAAGCGGTAGAAAAGGTGACGGCATTGAAGGTGAACTTAGGAATCAGAGCAGAGAAGAAGCACAGAGGGGGCATTGGCAGAAAAACAGTGGTTGCATTTCTTGTGAAAGAGGATGATATACAACACATCGCCAGCCCACAGGGCTCTAGGGACTCTATATATTTCTTAAATGGTTATGATTTTTGACTTTCCCTCAAGACTCTCAGTTCGAGGGCAGAAAGATCAGCCATCAGCCAAAAGAATCACATTATAAATGAGTAATAACCAGAGCATATGGAGGCACTGATGCAAATTATCAACCTTTTATTTGTACAATACATGCGGAACTTTATCAATGCTCAATTGTTAGCAATTGAGTAAAATACTCGAGCCACAATTTACTCTCCCGGATGATGGCACATTATACAGAAAGTTCTCAGATTTTGGCAACTGGGTAAAGGTAAAAAAAGAATAACATGAAATCCCTAGACAATACTTATAATCTAAGGCTAAGATTTATTTTAAAGGATAAAAATATATATATTATCCTTAAGCCTGAGACTCACTGTGTCCAGGTTGTCACAACCTGACATAATCCTCATGGAACTCCCAGCACACTTCAACCCAGGAGAAACTGGGTGGGGCAGGGATAACTGACAAGGTACGTTTTTTCTTACTAGAGCCACGGACAATTACTTCTTCAGCCAAATTGGATCTTATGATAGCTATGAGTGTCTTGATTCCCAGACATCTGAAAAACCAAATAAAAAGTCTTTCTATTATTACTGAATGATGGTCATTAAAGATGGTTGCAAAGATGAGTTTCTCTTTTGTCATTTCCTAAATATGCAGTCATGTGTGTGTTTCCTAAAAAGGTTCACATTTCTGAATTATTAGACTTCAGAATGCTTACCTCTAACAAAACTATCACAAATGGCAGTTTGTTATTCCAACATGGCCAAAAACAACTTCTCTCTTCCTTTTCTTCCTTTTAAACCAAACCATAATAAATTCTTATCCCTTGAGGTCTGTCATTATTCCCATATCATTAAAATAAACACCCCGCATCAAAGACACCCATTAAAAAGAACAAATATTTTATTCCCTTCTTTAAGCTGTGTCTATTGATAATAAAAAATTGTTTTAACTAAACAATTTTTGTTTAGTTAAACTAAGGTACTGGAGTACCTTAATGCCATGATACTACATACATTCCATTTCACCACATTATCTCATTTTGGAGTTTTTTTTTCAACTAATGATTGACTTTTTAATTCTTAATTCTAGCTTCTTTTATAGAAATGTATTTCTTTATGGAAAATTCAATTGTTTTAAAGTTCAAATATTTATACTTATTAGGGGACAGAAATTAGGGAACAAGGTAGGGATATTCGTGTTGAACCCAGGGAAAAGAAAATTTATCTAAGGAAGCTACTAAGAATAAACATTATTCATTCTTATGACTAACTGGCATGAAATTGACCCCTCTGTCTTTTAAACTTGAATATTCTAACAGCACACATGGTATCTATGACATAGAACTTAAAATGCTGGTATTCTGGTCTAAGGAGCATTTTGGGAGATGCTAGTTGCATAGATAGAATGGCTAAATAGTTTGTTTAGAATGTCATTCTTTTTAATAGAAATGCTAATATCATGTGTATCTGACTTGTTTGAAACTACTAAATACTGACAAAAGGCGTTAGTGCTTTGCCATTTAAATGTACAGAGGAGGATGTGGGAGAGTCGATGCTTTGTCATTTTCAGGTCTCTCAAAAATAATTCATATGAAATCGTGCGGTCACAAATGCTGGGGCGCTGGCCAGGACAAGCTTTAAAGTCATTTTGATCCCTTCTTAGCTTTGACATTCTCCATATTACCTCCTTCTTCATCACACTAACCTTCTAAGTTGTGGAATCCAGATAAATCTTAAATTTGATAAGAACATTATCAAATGTCCATATCAGGGACATTACTTAGAGTGCATATTAGCAACCTCCTTACTAATACCTGTCGCCATTTAAATGTTCACTTTCAATAAAAGGAGTAGTTGTAGCTACCACTTTGAACTTGAAAAAAGTTGCTTTTAGATACCAGCCTTAATGTATTTGATTCTCTACCGGTGTTAAAAGACAAGGACCCAGTTATCTAAAAATTTCCATTGTAACTTTTCATTTCCTTACCAGAAGTGAGACTTGCAATTTCTTCAGGATCCTGATCTTTTTCATACTTAATCATTAATTTTGGTGGCATTAACATTTGTCTTGGAATGTGAGCCAAATGGTCATCTCTATCGTTATCCAACATAAAAGATGAGTCTGTCTCAGCACTTAATTCCTGGTCAACATAGCTGTCCTCTTCTAGAAAAATCTCATGTGACTCAGCAGTAACTCTAGAAGATAAAAAAGGACAGCTATAGGTAAATCTAGATAACTTTGGGGGATGCCACTATAATATCACAATGAATTAATACAGTTATTTAATTAAATCTTAGAAAAAAATGGTAAAAGTCGATTTATTTCAATCAAATAGTTCATGAAGATTCATTATACTCATTATTTAAAAAGTATAAACTGGTAAAATTTTAAAATTCCCATTTATCCTTTCTTTTCCTCCATCTGCTTATAGCCTACAAAGTAATACCTTGGAATAAACCAAGTCTGATTTGCCACAGAGTTTTAGATAAATGATAAGAAAGTCAATGACAAGTTATTTGTAATAACCAAATAATGTCTCCAATTGATATCAATCACCCTGAAAAATAGAAAAAATAGTCATGTAATTTACCAAGAACTGCTCTGAGAAGAATAAGACTATATAAAATATATCTCATTGATATCATACCTCTTAAAATACTCAGTCTCTACATTTATATTTTTAGGCATTTAAGAGTTCTCTATGATAATTTGAGAATAGTTTTTTGTTTTTATTTTTTAAAGTATATTTTATTGATTATGCTCTTACAGTTGTCCCATTTCTTTTCTCCACTTTATTTCCCTCCACGCTGATCCCCGCTTCCCACCAGCATCCCGCCCCACCCCCTCTGGCTTAGTTCATGTCCATGGGTCGTACATATAAGTACTTTGGCTTCTCCATTTCCTATACTATTCTTAACCTCCCCCTGTCTATTTTGTGCCTACCATTTATGCTTCTTATTTCCTGTACCTTTTCCCCCTTTCTCCCCACTTCCTCTCCCTGCTGATAACCTTCCATGTGATCTCCATTTCTGTGATTCTGTTCCTGTTCTAGCAGTTTGCTTAGTTTGTTTTTGTTTTTAGGTTTAGTTGTTGATAGTTGTGTTTGTTGTCATTTTACTGTTCATAGTTTTGATCTTCTTTTTCTTAGATAAGTCCCTTTAACATTTCATATAATAAGGGCTTGGTGATGGTGAACTCCTTGAACTTTACTTGATCTGGGAAGCACTTTATCTGCCCTTCCATTCTAAATGACAGCTTTGTTGGATAGAGTAATGTTGGATGTAGGTCCTTGGCTTCCATGACTTTGAATATTTCTTTCCAGTCATTTCTTGCTTGTAAGGTTTCTTTTGAGAAATCAGCTGATAAGTCTTATGGGAACTCCTTTGTAGGTAATTGTCTCCTTTTCTCTTGATACTTTTAAGACCCTCTCCTTATCTTTAATCTTGGGTAATGTAATTATGATGTGCCTTAGTATAAGGAGGTATAAGGGAGGGGTATAACAGGGGAAAGAAGGGGAAGGGTCAAGTCAAGGAACATGTATATAAAGGACCCATGGAGCAGGGGAGAGCAATGGGGGAAAAGGTGGGACAACTGTAACTGAACAACAATAGAAAAATTAAAAATAAAAATATTTGAAAAATAAAAAAAAGGGACCCATGGAAAAGGACAATGAGTGAGGAGAGGACTGAATGTGAGAGAGGGGGTGGTCAGGGCAGGGGAGAGCGATGGAGGAAAATGGGGATAACTGTAATTGAATAACAATAAACAAATTTTTTTAAAGAAATGCTTTAAAAAATTTGTGTCTTGTTGCCTTTGCTTGGATTTGATGCACAAATTTGTTTTGGTCTGATAGTTGCATACAAACTGCAAGAATACGGTGGTTGCAGCTTGATTTATGTTTATTTGTATGTTTTTAAATAACATTATAATATTTTGCTGGCAGCTCTATAGGACTTGATTTTCCCTTCAATGAATTTATGACTTATTCAATGCTGGCAAACATTGCTTCGCATGACATCAATGTTATGTTGTCCTTCAGAAGGTGCTGGCTGTTGGACACTTCCTTACTAAGCTACTAAGTAAATGAAATATAACCTTAGAGGAACATGTACTTGCTTGAATTCTGAGGCACCTTCATCTTGCCATTTTGCTTTTGGGTATTAGGGACCTTATGTGTTCTGAGAAGCTCTCGCTTGACTGCCATGTGAGAGGACAGAGTAGTCATGGCCCTAAATTGGAGCTTCTGCAAGCCTTCAGTCTGGTATCCAAGCTCAGGGAAGCATAAGGAGAAGCAGAGAGCAACCAAATGGGCCACTCTTATTCTGTTTGAGGTTTGGGATTCATTCAGATTAATTATTTATATATTTATTTAGGATATAGCTTTAAGGAAAATTATTCACACATGCAACTCTATTGTGGGGTCTTTTATGCTATGTGCTGGGGATGAAACCATGAATCATGCAGCCCCAGACTTCAGTGAGACAAGACATTGGGATAAACTGTAATAATTACCTCAGCAGATGTACAGAAAGCTACAAAGAGCCCTGGCCAGGTGGCTAAATTGGTTGGAGTATTGTCCCATATACCGAAAGGTTGTGGGTTCAATCCCTGGTCAGGGTGCGTTTGGGATCTCAGTTGATGTTTCTCTCTCTCTCTCTCTCTCTCTCTCTCTCTCTCTCTCTCTCTCTCTCCCCCCCCCCTCCTATCTCCCTCCTTCCTTCTCTCCCTCCCTTCCTCTTTCTTTAAAGTCAATAAACATATCCTTGGGTGAGGGTTTTTTTTTAAAGGTAGAAACAAGGAACTATGGATTTCGATTGAAAGTAAAGATAGGCTTCAAAGTAGAGACAGTTTCAATTAGGGCCATAAAAGATGGGTGGTATTCCACTGGAAGGATCAGGGTCCTGGGGAGCATGACCGGAGGCCCAGGAGGGTAAAACAAGAGACCAGTTCACACAGCACAGACAAGAGACCAGTGTGGCTAGAACTCAGCACTTACAGTGGAAAAGATGGGAAGTGAGGTTGAGGTAGACTGAGGCTAAATTGTGCTTTCTATTCTGGGATGAATTTCAATGTGGGAATTTCTGAGGCAACCATGAGTTTAAAGGCAAAATTGTAATAGGGCTCATGAAAGATGTTTTTAGAACATCAATCTAGAAAGCAAACTTGATATGTAACTTCTGCTACAGAAAATGAAATGCATGCAGAGCCTTTACTTCAGAGACCTTATTAGCTTCCTCAACCTAATAACCTGCCAACAGCCAGTTACACACCCATCAGTCCATTAACAGTCACTTGTAAATATAAGAGCTTTCTAACTCACAAGGAAATACTATTTTGACTGTTCTCTTCTTGTGAATTGATGAGTCTACAGGCATTCTCAAGCATCCGTGGTGGGTATTCATTGAATCCTCCTATTGAGAGAACAAAGTTATAGTTAGATTTTTAAACTAGAAATTGTGTGTGCTTGGTAAAGAGAATCCCAACAGGCATCTTCTTAAAGCAATAAATGTCAATAACATATTTCAGCAAAATTTGGCTGGGGTGAAAACAGAAAAGAGTAGCAACTAGAAACAGCACTTAAAACTTGATTTTAGAGTGTTTTGCAGCCAAAGAATTACCAGGATCAGGGGAACAGACCTCCTCAAATTGTTCATTTAAGGGTTGATTGTGACACAGAGATCCATGGTCTCTATATGTGCAGGTTAACAAAATCTAGGGGAAATTTGATTCCGACTCCATAAAGCTTTTCCACTCAGAAATATACTAATGAATCAAATACAGAAAAGGTAATATTTCATTACATGATTCTATTTCTGTGCTTCTGCACCGATTAACACTGATTTCTAGGAAGAAAAGAATCATAGAAAGGGTTTTACCTTACTGACCTAAATAAATCCCTTTACCCCCTTCCCATTGTTGTTCTATAATCTGTGAAATATTGAGGAATATATCATCTCACCCCTCATTCAGGAAAACAAATAGTTTTTAGTTAGGCCTTTTACCATTGAATGATCCAAGGCTCCATGAAAATATATCACAGAATATTAATGGTTTTATAATAATCATATGTCTCTGGTTCTAAGATGAGCAGCTTTCTCTGTTTCCTTAAAATGAGGCTGTCTCCTAATCAACTGCATGTGACAGTTGTTGTTAGTGAAGTAGGAATTGGGAGGCAGTCGTTATTGTCTGTGCCTGTGGGAACAGCAAACATGACAGCACCCAAACTTGTAGAACGCTGTCTAGTTTAAAAAATCCCCACAAGTATTAGGAGAGGAGTCTTTTAATCCCTACAAACCAAGTGATTATAGGAAGGCAGTGAACTGGATGTTTTAACCACATTGCTCAGGTAGACATCAAAAGTAAGCAAGCTCTACATAATTGCAAAGCCACTTAAGAGCCCAGCAAGGCCAGCTTTGAATTGCTTTATAGTCTTTTAAAAGTGCTGCACCAACATCAATTTTAATGGCACAAAGAATAATAATGAATGGGAAAAGGTGAGTATCAATGACTCTGAGTCAAGAAATAGCTCACAAGACTCAAATTCTGAATAAGAAGTTCTAGGGATGCCTTAACCAGTCTATATCACGGCGCAAGCGATAGATGACTGTCTAAAAGAACTCTTCTAATTACTATAAAATAAACACTCTAAAAGGAAAGTTACTATCGACATTTAATTGCAAGCATTTTTTCCTTTCTTTTTACATAATATAATGATGCATCATACGATTGAAGGCATTAAGAGTTAAAGAAATAACATGATATCCCCAAGTGGGCAATTATTTGCTTCTTCAATTGAATGTGAGCCGAAGGAGAAAGGTGGAGCTCTCTCTGCAATGAAGAATGAAGTCTCAAGATGTGGTCACTATGGTGGTGTTGAAGATTCCTTAAACACCAGGGCAACTTCGGAATTCTAGGGCGGTGAGATTGGTGTCAGCAGGACCTAACTCTAAGCCTCTTAGATCCCCACAAAGAACAGGTTCAGCTCAGATTCCGTGGGATCCAAGGTTTCTCAACCTCAGGGCTATTGCAATTTTGAGCTGGACCATTCTTTGCTGTGGGGGCTGGGTGGGTGGTCTGTGTCCTGCAGGGTGCTTAGCATATCCCTGGCCTCTGCCTACTAGATACCTACCAGTAGGATCCTCTCCCTCAATTGTGACAACCAGACAGGTCTACAGACATTTACAAACATGCTCTGGAGGGATGAAATTATCCCCAGGTGAAAACCACTGCTGTAGAGAGTGTTTCTCAGATCACTTGTGGTGAAGGACAAGGTATTTTTATTTCTAATCCCTCGCAGACTGATACATTTGGTTATCTTATTCAGAAAGACAGTCCCCTCTGTTCA
This sequence comes from Mormoops blainvillei, assembly GCA_004026545.1. Taxonomy (NCBI): domain Eukaryota; kingdom Metazoa; phylum Chordata; class Mammalia; order Chiroptera; family Mormoopidae; genus Mormoops; species Mormoops blainvillei. The sequence continues at coordinate 105,700 of PVJD01002415.1, read as the reverse complement.
CGCACTTGTATGCCGGGGCAATGGCAAGTTGTTTTAAGAGTTTCTAGATGCGTACTCTCAATTTTTGTATTCCTCTCTTCAGAGTTCAGTTTGTGAACTAGTACCTATTCAATGGTGACACTGTAGCGCCTTGGCTTAGAGCCTTACTACTCAAAGTGTCATTCTTGGAGAGGAGTACTGACATCAATGGGGAAACTGTTAGACATGCAGAATCCCAGCCTCCACCCTAGACATACTGAATCCTGGCCTGCGTTCCAGCAGCTTTGTGTTGTATGCTCAGGTTGTTTGGGAGCAGCACGGGACTGGGCTGTCTTTACACCTCACATGCATCTCCAGGGTGGGCCAAGGGTGGAAAAAAGCCTGCTGTAGCAGAGAAAACTGTTAAGTGCTCATCCTGAAGACCATTGAAGAGTGGCTAAAATTTCTTAAGGTTGAGCGCGTGTGGCTCGGGAGAACTCCAGTAACCCCATGCTTTCTCAAGTGCTAAGGTTTTGGCGCAGAGGCATTCTGTTGTGAAAAGGGCAGGCCTCACCACATGATGACCAAGTAATAAACAGGGTATAATCAGATATGTCCTACCCTTTCCCCCAGCTCACTGGCAGGCCAATTCCTATATTTGGGTTAGCTATAGATAAAAGAACAGGTTAGGTTATATTATTAACAAACTAACTTGTTCAAACAAACAGGAACAACAAAATAATGACTTACGTCTGACTGTGTATATAAATGGCTTTAAGAACTTCACGATATAATCCAGATCTGGTTTGTGAATTCTCCCAAGCTGTATCAGATGGTGACGAAGTGGGTGGCTGGCTAACTCCTCCAAGTTGTCCTTATGTGGAGAGCTCAGGGAAATCACAAATATGACATAGCCTTGACACTTGGCTCTCAGAGCCACCTTCTTTAATAATTCCCTTTTCTCATAGTTTTCTCCAGCTGAGACCACAAAGATGACCTTGTGTTTTCTCAGGCTGGGTGCTTCTCGGAAGAGATTCTCTATGGTCCACAGTAGGGCATGGCCAATGGTGGCTTCTCCATTTAGCTGCTGGAGGGAATTCTGGATGTAGTTCTTCATTAGGACTGGGTTGTTGTAAGCTGTAAACTTAAACTCTGCTTTCACTGCACCCTTCTTTCTCCTAGAACTATCCCAAGGAGAATAGCTCAGCAAGGCAATCCTATCACCAGAGTTGGGGACTAACGGGTCTGAAGCAATGTTGAAATTGTCAAGCATTGAGCTCACCAAGACTTTTATAGCCTTAAACTCATCATTTGCTATATTCTGAGAATTGTCTAAGAGGAAGGCTACATCCATGTGTGAATCTTCAGGTAAAAGAATCTTTTTGATGCAAGCATTTGGAGAACATTTATCTGAAAATACAGAGAGAGAGAGGCATCATTGGTTCAATGTTGGCGCAAGACTGTTGTTTGAGATCTTCAAGTGATTCAGTGACCGATGACCAAGAATTAATAATCTGACTAACACTTCTTCAATCTCACATTTGAATTAGTAAGGAATTTTTAATTTCCCAATATTTCTGTAGCAATTAGCAGACAATTTGAGAAGGTCTTTGTTAAAAGCAGATGTGGGTAGCATACTTGAAAGCTATGAGTCATGTCCCAACTCAGAAAATATTTTTCAATATTTTAAAGGCTCTTGATACAAACTACCAAACTGTCTCCAAGAAAACCCACATCAACTGAAATACTCTTCTAAACCAATTTTCACATTCTGTGGAAACAGCAAACATTACAGAGATTGAAACCCTGATAGGTGCTACTGGAAAACAGGAAAACTTAAAACAAAATTTGCAATCAAAAGTAGAAATCTCTGATAAAGCCGGATTCAGTAACTCATCCAGAGGACATTTAAGTGTCTCAGCTCAATAAATTCTTCCACTGGACTCACCATAGCAAAGTGCGCAGCGCCAAAGTCTTTCTGATGGTTCATGCTGCCCACCTGAAGGGGCTGGAATCACCTGAAATGTCCCAGTGTCGTCAAACTGTATTCAAAAGACAAAAAGTATGTATGTGCTCATTTGTTCATTTTCTTTAGTCATTTTCAGGAAGCCATTGTGCGCCCACTTTAAGGATTAATTTGAAAAACACCAAACTAATCACCATTATCTTGTGTTATAGCCTTTGCTCTGTTCAGTGCATCTCTACACACACCCACAGTCCCCCTTTTATCCTAAACATAACCCAGAGAAGAACACAGAAGAGGTGTCAGCATTCCTGTTTTATGATGTGAAAGCTGCCACAAGATAACTACCAGATTCATCCAGTGGGGCAGGTATTAAAATCTCATTCTTTTTTCCAGGCCTGCAATTCTGCACTGAGTTTTCACATGCTTCTGATTATGCACCAGCTGATCAAGTACTACACATCAGCTTTTGAAGTTGGGTCCTACAGAAATCTGACATCCTCAAGTTTTCTTTGGCTTCGTTAAGTAGTGATCCCAACTATTTCCACCCAATCACACTATATACGAGAAGGCACACCTTTCGGACATCCAGTAGACTTCCTACTCACAAATTCCAATTAAAAGTCTGTTGCAAGAGGCAGTGGACAGCAGACCCTAGGTCTATGCAAAATTCTTGTTAGTACACTGCCTGATTTTGTGTTTCTTGATTACATTTTTTGCTTTAATACTCACTGAAATGGATGATATGTAGCATTAATTAATTAATTCACTCATTCATTGAGTCAAGAACTATTTATTGGGCATTTACTGAGGCATTGTGCAAGGCAGAAGCTTTTATTGCAATGAAATAAATCCATTATTCCCAGGTAGTGATGAAGATATCACTCAACCTCCAAAGGTTCTCATGCTTTTTCTCCATTTCTGTTGGCAAATTAAAGGGTTAGGAAAGCCACACCCCCTATTTTTCTGTAAAGTGTGAAAGGCAGGGGAGGAAGTGGTGAACATTTGGAAATATTATAATCATTCCAGCCTTATGGTTAGAAAGTATTACTGCATTTCTACTCTCTACTTTTTATGAAATTGGTTGTTTTGTGTGTTATTTTGTATTTGATCTTGTTGGTCCCCCATGTAAAGACCAAATGCAGTCTTGGTAAATCAAGGAAGTTTACCCATAGGAGTAAACCACATGTCCTTCATTAATTCATTCATGAGCAAATATTTATTGAAGGTCTATAATGTTATATGTACTGTTCTAGGTACCAGGGGCACAGAAATGCACAAAGCAGATAAAATCTCCACCATACATGCTTGTTGGGGGCCATGTACTATAACATAACAAATAAATCAATTATCTAGTATGTTGGAAGATAATTATATTTAGGGAAAAACAGACTTCCAACAATCCTTTCTGTCAGGATCGGTTGTGACTCTCCCAGCGGCTCCTATTTCTAAAAAATTCTTGGATGTGCTATGAGCAGATTGAGTCTCACCATTATTTTTTTTACAGTAGAAATATGAGCTTTATAACCTCTTAGAAGACATGATGGCTTCACACAAGTCCAGAAACATGTGTCTCATGGGTAATTTGAATATATTTAAAAACAGTGGAACAGTAGATGGAGTTCTTTAGTGTGGGGGGCTAGGGAGAGGGAAGCATAGATTTTGTAAGAATCTGTGGCTCCAAAAAGGAGGTAGCCTCTCTTGGGAATAATGTTCATATACACCAAATGTTTCATATAACATTGGGGGTTCAAAGGTTCCCTAAACTCCATCCATCACAGATTAAGACCAGCTGTTTGATGAGACACAGGGAGCAGATGACGGGTTTGAGAAAGAGATCAGCAGAGGGCTGGTAGGGCACCATATTCTCGGCCCTTTCAATCAGACAGTCCTGAGTTTGAATTTTGTTTAGCCATTTAGTGGCTGTCCAGAACTGGAGAAATCACTCAAACTCTCTGGGCCTCAGCTTCCTCATTTTAAAAGGGAGATAATGACTGCATTGGCTTCAGAGAGCTGTGACAATGTACATCTCTAGGGGCAGTGACTGGCATGTAGCAAGAGCGGAGCAAATGTGGCTGCAATTATTGTTAACTGGTGTTATCATTTGATATTAGATTTCATGGGCCCTGGCAACAATACAGCCATGTAAACTGCAGAGGGACTCAAGAGGCCACATATCTCACCCTACCGCCCACCATTCCCAATCTAATAGTACCACTATCTTAAAAATGAAGAAATTGCCAAGAGAAGTTCTTACCCCAAAAGCCTCATCAAGAAAATCCCTTCCATTAAAGGCGAAGACTGTTGGACTGATATCCAGGGCGCTAAGCTCCATGGTGGCTGTGATAATGGATGACCTACTAGATGCTTGTCCATTGCTAAAAAACACAGCCACTCTCCTCACATTGGCTCCCGCACTTGTCCGCTTGAAAACGTTCCGGGCCACAAAGCTCATTGCATTACCAATGTCTTGAGCTACTGTGGGGATTTTATATTTTATTTGGGAAAGAAGCTGGAGGAGTTGCTTCTTGCTATGGTAGTCGGATGGACGGATGAGGTAGCTGCTGCCTGAATCATAGGAGACCACAGCAACTCTCGCTCCCACAGGGCAATTATTTTCCCTGATGTTAAGGTCATTGACAATAGAAGAGATGATATTCCTCATTTCATTAAATCTCTGTTCTGTGATACCGTAGGACTGGTCCAGGGCAAATACCAGCTCTGTTGGATACAGTGGACACTTTTCTACAAAAATGAAAAACAGAAGTATTAAGTTATATCGCTGGATCAAAAGCCTTTCCCAATCTTTTTACTCCAGTAAGGTTGGTCCACACCAAGGTCGAGGAAAATGCAAGTGTTACCTACAGCTCTAGAACTAGAGGGACCTACATTTTAGCTTGAAGGTGTCACATCAAAATAGAGCATTAGAATTTGGTTATATAAAGTGCAGACTTCACAGCCTCTCTTTGCTAGTACCCAGTGGGTTACCTGGTAGGTTTAGTTCTAATTCATAGTTTTATAGGGCACTTACACATACAAAGTTTTTGTTTTGTTTTGGAATTAAAGAGAATGGTGCCATACTTAATGATAAGCTCAAAGACGCTGAGCGTTCATTTGAGCAGGCCTCTAGGAGCCCTTGACATTGATATAACTGGCTTCATTGGCAGTGTCATCCAAGAGATGTAGATTAAGGCACCATGCAACACTGTGGCGTAGGCCCTGGGAAAACCATTCGCAGCAGGGTCAGGTTGACAAGTGGAGGGTACTTAGTGAGAAGAAAGGTGGGTACGCAGTAAGATGAAAGGTGTGGGTCAGAGGGAATAAAGGAGACATCACCTGTCCAAGAAGGTGGTGTCCACAGGGTCAAGAAGCAAACAGAGCAACAGGATATGGCCAGCCAGAGAGCCCTGTCACTGAATCCTTCAGCAATACAGGGCCCACTCCATGAACAAACTGAGTTGTAAACTGGGTCAGGGCTCAGAAAGAACAACAGCATGAGAGGCCCATTTTACAATCAGGTCCAACACGACATGGACAGTTCGAGTCCAAATCAAAAGACAGAAGTGTCTACATAGAAGGAAGGCATTCTTATTCCCACGGGGTGAGAGTTTCTTTCAAACTAGTCTTTTCAGAAGGCAGTGATAATTTCAGGGAGAGACATAGTGTGGTAAGAATACTCACCTTTCCAACAAGCTATAAAAATGAGAGAGAGAGAGAGAGAGAAAGAGAGAGAGAGAGAGAGAGAGAAAAGTCAATTACACTTTTGGAACACAGACTAAAAAAATCCAAAGCAGTAAAAATTTCAACAAAGCTTAATATTTTGTTTGACTCTAACTGCACATGAGGCTAATGCCTAAGTTATAGGAAGCAAGGCTGAGGGCTGGAGAAAGGCATACACAGAATTTTATTAATTTGTGAAACTTCTGACCCTTTCTCCTTGTGAGTCATGGCCTGCAGACTTCAGCAGAATTTTGGTTGAAACCTGAAACACTGATCACTTGTCTGAGAAGCAGAATAGATGAGCCTCTGATTAAACGGCAAGATAGCTAAAATTCAATTTGTTTTGTGTTTCTTCTTACAGTCTTCTGAGTCATTCAGCAAGGCAAGGCTAAAATATGGGGTTTTATTTTCTTCCCTGATAAACACCTTGGGAACCTCTATTTTCCTGCAGTAAATACTGTGAGGGTTGCCAAATGAACTTTGTCTCTGATAAATATACAGATCCTATGTGTGAGTTACCTTTACATCTAGAGACAGAAGGGAGAGAACCCCCTCCCCCAAGGGCTTCTCCCGAGCCAAATAGCATCTGGTTTCTCAAAATGATTTACAGCATCAGAAGAAGCGGGGAAATCTTTAACTAAGCACAGGCCTGACAATTTTTATGTTTATTTTACTCAATTCCTAGGAAGCAAATGAGTCATTCCAATATAATGAAAGATTTTATTAGCACTGACAACAAACTGGCCTTCCATCCTGCTGCCCCGCAGCACGGCTCCCCTCCCATCAACCCCATTAACATCTTTTGTCTTTAGCCTCTGCCAGCAGACAGCACATACAACCCACGGCCTCCGCTGCATCTCGAGGCCTGAAACAGATACCTTTTGTTCTGATAGAGAAGTCATTCATTCGTTAACTTCCAACCCAACTTTGAGGCTGGAAGCACAGGTGCTGGGAATAGACACACCTGCCTGGGTTTGAATCTGGGTGACTTTGAAGAAACCGTTGACCTCTTTCAGTGTGTTTCTTTTTAATTTATTTTTTCTAAAAATCTTTAATTATGCCTCTCCCTCCAAAACTCTAATCCTTTGGATCCTCCTGTTTTATTCTCTGCCACGCTCATCTCTCTTCATTCCCACCAGCTTCCCAGATCTTTTATTTTATTCTGGGGTTAGGGTCCCAGCCACCAGTTCAGGATCCAGACCTCATCCCTGTGTGGCAGTGAGCTGCTGCAGGATGTGCAGAGCAAACATGTTACCAGGAGTACGAATTTGCAGGGCCTTGGTGATGTCATCTATAAAGTGAGGTCATCTGAATTAGCTTCTAAAGGCCTGTCCCCCAAATCCTCATCTAAGATCCAAACTCTGGAATTCCATGTTCACTGATCAGCCGCTGTCCAGTTATAGAGCCCACCACTCTCCCCTAGCCCCCTAATTTCCTGGCTAACTCCTTTCATTCAGGGTTGGAAAACTACCTTCAAATCCTAAACCCTCCAAGGGCAAGTGTTCACCTCGGGAAGGCATCATTTGATTTCCCTGAGAACCAGGAACAGCTTGAAGGGAGCCTAACCACATACTCACCTCCTCTACTATGGAGAACCTCTGTCCTTTCCCCGTGACCCGAGGCCTGCCTCTCCCCTCTTCCCTGTGCTGGAGAGCTCGCTACTTCTCAAGCTATGCCTTTCACAAGGTCCCCTCCCTTTGAATCCTTTCGCCACTGGTTTCTTCTGGTTCCTTTTCAAGTTGCCCACATTTGGCAGGACTTCCTCATCTCTGCAATGCCATTTGCTGTCCTTTGGTCTTCCTGGGTTTATCCCTTGGGACTCTGTTTCTGTCTCTCTAAATTCCCATTCTTTGGAACCTCATCCATCCATGTGGCTCTCAGGACCACCAACGCTTGAGTGACCACAACATCGGAGTCTCCTTCCCTGACCCTCACCTTCATTACAGCCCCATTTCATCGGCTGCTTGAACTTCATTTCAACTTAGGGCCTACACCACGTTCCTCTACCTCTAACATGTTTAAAGTCCTCACATTTTCCTACCAGTTGATTTCCCTTCACAAGTCCTCTTCTGCCTCCTGAACCACAGTGATACTAAGCCTCTTCCCATCTGGCCTTAAAGGGATTTTAAACTTGGTTTAGTTTACCTAGTAGACTAAGTAACGAACCAATTAACCCCAAACTCCCATGTTCATCCCTTTAACACCATGTTCTCTCAGGCCTTCGTACATAATTGTTACATGAATGTGTGAGCTAATTCCCACACCACTTGAGTTGGTCTCTAATTGCTTCCCATAGCATGTTTTCTCTCCCGTATGGACTGTACCTCATGGGCTAAGTTAAGGTACATGTCATTACTTATACCCGTTTTTCTCCCACCTTTGATATGAGCTGTCCCCATAGCAGGCTCTCACAACAAGCCTGTGGCAGAGGACGTCTGCCGTCTCCCCCAGTGAATTCAGCCTACTGGGCCTGCATGCCCGCACTTCATCCTAACTGCCCGCACCAGTCACTGATGCTCTTCCTCCCTGACGCACAGATACTCACGACTATGGTCCCGCACAAACTGGATCAGCTCACATTGCTATAAACAAAAAAAGAGAGAATAGGAACATGAGCACAGTGACCTCTGAGTGGCCACATTTATTTCCCAGTGGACTGGGGTTTTCTTTTGTGAATAAGGAGATACGTACAGAATATATAGGTGTCCCCGCCATGCCTTTAGGGCCCTAGGAAAACAAAACCAGAGAGGGTTATTGGTATATGAATTGGAGTCTTTAACATCAAAACAAAAGCAGAAGGGAAAAAAAAATCTTCTTTTTTTTTTTTTAGTTAAAAATGATGTTTTTGCATGTGTATATTTTATTTAAGAAAGACAGAAATCTCTCAATTTGAATGACCCTAATTTGAATATTTTGGGGAAATTTCTAAAATAATGGAGTGCAAAGGTTTGTCAACATGTATTATTCACAGTGGCCAAGACACGGAAACAACCCAAGTGTCCTTCGTTAGATGATTTGATAAAGAAGATGTGATGCATATATACAACAGAATACGACTCAGCCATAGAAAAGATGAAATACTGTCATTTGCAACAACATGGATACATCTTGAAAATATGCTAAGTGAAATAAGTCAGATCAAAAAGTCAAGAACCACATGCTTTCACTCATATGTGGGATATAAAACTGAAAGCAACAAACGAACAAACCAGACAAGCAAACAAAAACTCTGAGACACAGCCAACGGTATAGTGGTTATTAGAGGGAAAGTGGGGTGGGGAGGCCAGAACGGGGTAAATGCGGTCAAATACATGGTGATGGAAACCATTCTTTCTTACAAGCCCAGCCGGCAGAGAGCGATAAAGCGTTCCTGATCGGATGGCTTACAAACGCTCCTTCCCCACTAAAATTAAGAGCGAAGAGAGTTTTGTTTCGGTGTTAGATCAGTAAAGCTAAAGTCTGCCCAAAGTAAACAGAATTATTTTATTTCTGAAAGATATTTGTACTCAAGATATAACACTTGGAAGGCACTTCTCATTAGATAACTTAAAACTGCAAACAGCAGACTTCCTAAAGCATGGCAGGAAGGAGAAGGATTTACTGAGATCTCAGAGGTACAGGTTTATTACAAATTGAGGAGTTTCAAAGGCAAGCAGCAGTGTACAGCCTCTACATATATGAAAGAACCAAAGACAATTACGTAGGAAAATGAGCATTACACAAAAGAAGAGCAGACGCATTAAGCTCATAAATGCTGAGAGGTCGTACGAGAAAGGAATACAGTAACTAGTGAGATGACTCAAGAAGGTTTCTGAGAAAAGGCACTCCTTTCTCGACAGCTTAAGCTTTTCTCTTTTCTCCTTCTTCCTTTTAACAGGATCAGGTTTTTCCTTGGCTACTGGTTCTTAACATATTTGCTCACATGGTTCCTTTGGGCAACTGGTGAGTACTAGGACACTGGCTTGAGAAAATGCTATTACACGCTCATACTCGTGCAGTTTCACTGGCTCCCCAGCTGCTCAACTCCGGATGTCAGTGTAAGAATCTTTGTTCTACATGGCATCTGGGTCCTCTGTCCACCCATTCATCCGATACTCGGTGCCCCGCTGTGTGCTGCTGCTGTTAAACCAGAACTGCTGCGGCATCCACGATTCTACCCATTGGAGAATATTCTTTTCCTGACCCAAATCAGGAAATTAGGCATCTCACCAAATGATGCTGATTCATGTCCTTCCTTTTAAAATTTAGGGCAGAAAACAGAAAAGAATGCACAGCCACGTAAACAGAAAGAGGACCAGCTTCTCTCCAATAAATCGAATAGGCAGCCCAGAACTTACAGAGGATCGGAACTGCAGAGAGTATGTTCTGAGGGACTTAACTGTAACTTTGAGCAAGTTTTTAAGTAGAGGTTCAAGATCAAGGGCCTGAGACAAAGAAGCCACATTCCTCCAGATCAGCGGGGTCAAGTGCAAGGCCAGGAAAACATGGGATCCCCCGCCAAAGGAGAGCTGTGGAATCTGCACAGGAGGTAAGTCCAGACTGGAGACTGGCTCATAGACTAGATTCTCACCCACATGACTAAGAATATTTACCAGTTAACACAAAAGAAATAAAAAGACTGAGTATCCATTACAGGTAATTGATTCTCATCTACTATAGATTCAGTGTTCCACAAAACACCCGCGTTTTTTGTTTCCCTTATAAAGTCCCAAATTAGAGGACTCCTTCAGGTAGTCAGAACATACTCACAAAGCACAAAACAAGGTAAGCAATTTCTCCACTCCTTACACAATACTGCGGGTACCTCCTACACACAAAACAGGTGCTGGCAATATTTAGTTCTTATCTGACTGTGCTTGTTAGGGGGAGAGGGCATGTCAATAAATCATCACAATAACATGAGAGAGACAAAAATAGAGACATGATGGATATTTCATCAGAGGGAGATGTGCCTGACTCTGTCCAGGAAATCCTTCCAGAGGGGACATTTCTCTTACGAGGGAACCAGAGTGGAAAGTTGTGGTTATATTTCCAAATCTCTCTCAAGTTTAAATTTTGAGGGTAGGAGGGTACTATTAATGGTTTTGGGAAATTCTATCAACTTGCCTAGCATGATGGAACTTTGCTAGGATGCTTTTATGAAGCTTATGCAATCCCATCCCTATTTTTTAAACTTCAGGAAAAAATAACAGTAACGGCTAATATTTGCATTGAATTTTGCAGTTTACAAAGAGTGCTTGCTTGTGATTACGTGATCGTCTCGGCTGCCTTTTGAAGTGGTTAGCGCAGGATATGTCATCTCCACTTTGGAGTAAAATGAGAGACTCAGTGGCTGGCCCAGGGGCACACAGCTAGCAGGAAGCAGAATCTGCACTTGAATCCACTTCTTCTGACTTTAGGTTCTGTGCCAGTTCCATTGAACATCCTAGAAATGAGTGTAATATATGTGACCTAGCTCTCATGGATATACTTACTCTCCGTCCAGGAGGTCCATGAGGTCCTTGAGATCCCTTTATACCTTTCAAACCAGCAGTGAGCTGCAGACAGAAATATGGGTTACTTTCCACATCATCTAGCCATGGGACTACCTCTGTTTCAATGAGACTTTACAATTAAAAATAGTTTTTTTAAAGAAAACAACTATTAATTCAAGTCAGTTCCTTATTTGTAATATCAATAGCCATTCTTACTCATTGGTAAACATCCATTTCCCTCTTAGCCTCTTCATTTAGTGACATACTTAGCTCTGGCTCTGGCTGTGCATTTAAATCTAAAATAGTTATAAGCTAGGATTGGTGCTAAAAAAAAGCAAGAAAAGAAAAAGAAAGCCAATATACTAGGGCACACAGAAATCTAATAAAAGAACCCCTCCCAACTGCGAAGGATCTAATACCCACAAGTATCATTGCCCACATGCATAAGAGGACCTGGAAGGTCCGCGTCCTCCCAAACCTGAAGGTGACAGATACGGGTGCTAATGAAATATATCAGCCAGATGGAGAGTATCTGTTGAAATGCATCTATTTCATGCAGATAATGACTACAGATATTACACTCAAAGTTTAAAATGAAAGGACACCTGTCTCAGCATTTCATTTTTAAATAAATATAACATTCTACTCTGCACTTCACTAATTAGAAGATCTCAGCAGCCTTCCTTTTAAGTCATTTCAATGACTACCCCAGATGACCTTGGTTGTGGGTAGTGGGATTGTCAGAAAACCCACAGGGACACAGTGGAAAGATGCCAGCTTCATTTCCACTCGCAGGATCGGTATTCTGGGCTGTCATGTGTGCCTTAGAAAAAGACTGAAGACACTGACAATCCTTGGTACAGGCAGTTATCCATCGTAAATCTTTATAATAGTTCAGAGCCATGGAATCATAGGCTTTTAGAGCTGAAAATGACCTTTCGTGTCATTAAGTTCGACTCTCAAGTTGTAGAAACAGAGACCCTGAAAAGGTGTGTTGGAGATCACAGAGCTAGGAAGTGACATTTCAGATGTCCTTGGGATGAACAATAATGCATATTTATTACTGCAACAGAAAAGCCAGAGTCTTTCAAAGAAACATGTTTTATTCCTGGAATTACATGCCACACTTACTCTTAGTCCTCTAAATCCTTTGGGTCCGGGTGCCCCAGGAATTCCAGGATTGCCGATTTCACCCTAAGGATTCAGATGCAAGAAATCAATCTTTAATCAAATGTTAAAATACTCACTATGAAAGAAAAAATATATTTCTCTCCAATCTAAAACCTGATTGATCTTATAACTATACCAGATATTAAACACTAAAAGTCATCTTTTCCAATCACCTGGAACTAAGTCACTGATACACTTAGATACTCTATAAAGTATTTTGAATTTTCTAAATTTATTCATAAATATGTATAATGGCTATCTAATACAAATATCTAAGAAAAATGCTTGAGAATCAGGGAAAACAGGTGAAACATTGACTATATAAGATACTAAACAGTGAATTACTTCCTAAATTTATATATCATTTCTGAAAAAGTTGAAGGTAAAGAAAATTTATTCTGGTGTTGGTAGGACGGATTCTGGCATTTATCAATATGTTAATTTCACTTTTAACCTTACATTGAAATATGCTGTTTTTCTCTTTTTATCAGTAAATTAGAAAATTGGTCCTCCATATTGAAAACTCTTGTCCTAACAGTTATTTACATAGCCCCTTCTGGTGCCGTTCTCTACCTAAGGAAGGAATCTCTTTTGGTAATTTACCAGTTAAGAGTCCTTTTAAAAGGATTCATATATTGTTTCTTTTCCTATAGTTGATTTGATTTCCTTAATTAGACACTTTTTAAATCCATATTTTAAGCTTTAATTTGAACATCAAATTAAAAATGTGGAAGATACTCTTCTAGACCAGGCCCTTTTAAAAAAAGAAAACCTTATTGCATAATTTTAGTGTATAAAACAGCTGCAACACAATGTACCCTGGTTGACGTGGAAGGTGTATCTGCTTCTGGAGTGTGGAGATGGATTTCAAGCCGGGAGGTGACGAAGAATTCTAGAAGTTTGGTCAGGAAAGCAACCAAATGAAGCCTATGCTTTGGGGGAGAACATCAAGGAACAGCGGTGTGTGGGACTGACTGAAGCAGGAAGAAGCGGGGAGTAGGAGACCCAATGAGAAGAATACTGTAATCTTTCAGGGGAGGAGAAATAAAGGTTACACGAATGAAGGACAAACACCAATAGCTGAAACCAAAAGCTCTTAATGAGACCAGTGAGGCAGAGAAATCAAGAGGACAAAGGACTAAACCTGAGAGGATACCTAGAGCTGCAGTTCCAAGACAGGTGATATCAGGCAATGAAGAACAGGACAATCTTCTCCAATTTGAAGACTCACAGAGTTAAGTACAGTTCTTTTCTCGTGAAGCTCAGGTAAGACAATTGCCCTGCTTTTTGTTTGTTTGTTTTACTGAGGTCTACAAGTTTATCTCAATTCTCAAATATAAGGCTAAGATCCTGGTAATTGCAAAAGAAGGTCACATGCACAATACCTTTTGTCCCATATCTCCGGGTAACCCTCTTGGGCCCTGTAATTTTCAGCGGAAAACATAAATAAATCAACATGACACTTCCACAGTATGATCATTTTTTTCTCTTTTACTTAGGTTTGATTCATCAATTAAAGAAATAATTGTTTTCAATATTTACCTTTATTCCTTTTTGTCCCATATGACCATAGCCTGGGGTGCCATAATCTCCCTGTGAACATATCAATTTCAATTTCTCGAAACTGAAAATTAATTGTAGTTATATTGGGCAGGTTATAATGTCAGGAGAGAAGCACTGGGGACTTCCAAGTACTGGGGGCCTAATCAGTGACCTTGAACTCTGGGGACATGCTTGCTGTTGGGTTTTCCTCACTTCCTGGTGCTTCTTTGTCCAGCCCCACTCTGCAAACATGGCAGGAGACGGGGCGGCCATTTAGGACTTAGTGGAGTTAGTGGCTGTTACTTGCCTTGAGAACTAGGAGCTGGTCCAAAGGACAGAGGTGAGGAATTCCCCCCAAAAGAATTATAAATGGCCAACAGACATATGGAAAAATGTCATCCTCGCTAGCAACCAAAGAAATGCAATAGAAACAGTAATGAGATGCCCCTTTTTTGTCAGTAAAATTGGTAAAAATAAGAAAGTGACGATAGCCATTTTCAGTATGAACGTCCTAAGGCAAACATGCCACCATGTAACAAATGGGCACGTATGTCATTGGAATTTCCCTAAGAGCCTCTGCAGTGGAGTTCAAGCCTTATTTAGATGTTTACATAATCTTTGATCCAGTTGGGCTACATCTCAAAATTTCTATGTAGAAATGAATTGCAGTTTTGTTCAGAAAAAATTTAGTTAGGTATAAGAATATTCATTTCTGTTGCTGATTATGACAGTGAAAAACTAAAAACAAACTAAATATCCAACAATAAGAGATTGGTCAAATGAACTAAGGCACATACATTCAACAGAATATTTTGAAGTTATTAAAAGTGATGTTGAGGGGAAAATGTAATGACATGGAACTATGCTCCTCATACACTGTTAACAGAGAAAAATAGAAGGAATTTTTTTGTGGTATCTCTATATGGTGTTAATGACAGCTATTTCAAAATGGTGGGATTATAAGTAATTGTTTTTCTTCCCCATTTCCTATCTTTTATGCTTGGTAAGTTTTTTATATTGATGCATAACAATTGTAATAAACATCGTTTTTTAAAAGGAATAAGAAATTGTTCCTATATTGGATGCTCCATGGTCTGAGACTCTCGTACAGCCCAGAGCAGCTAGAACCAATGCTCATTTCTTGGTCCTAGTTGCCTCTTCTTGTTGTCGCCCTAGAGGTTTGCAAGAAGGGGAGAGAAATGGGTAATGCTGTTTTTCAACTGGCATGTGTCTATATGGCCACATCGGTTGTTAAAATATTGAAATAGCCTGTTCTGACTTATCCGTTATCCCCTCTGCATGCCCCCTTTTCCTCTGGTGTTCTCCCTCACTTTAACAGACTAGCTATAGGATGACAGCTGCAGGGGAAGGAGAAATGTCCTCACATCTTCCTGGGAGGTGCTGAAATGCCTTAACTACTCCAGAAGGTATCAGCCTCCTTCTCTTTACCTCAAACTAGGCACTTGGAGCTGGGAAAAGGGTAAGGGTCCTAAAACCTCATACCTGTTTTCCTCGCTGTCCAGGTTGCCCCACTGGACCAGGATTCCCAGGAATCCCAGGTTCCCCCTGGCAAATGGGACAAGAAGAGTGTCAGGCTGGTAAAATCAAACCTAGCTTCCACCACGGGAAGTTCTGTCCACCAGAGGGGAAGACAGGGTTCTCAGTGAGGGTTCAATGCTTATTAGGAGATGGGGTACAGGAAACAAATAATGGCCTTCCCCCAAACAAGCAGAATACATCAGCAGGACCCAGGGCTGGACGTGAGGACTGCTTCCCCAGTGTTAGAGCAGGACTGAAGGGGAAAGCAAAGAGTGGAAAATTTACTCTAGGGAAAGCTGTTCATTTGCCCAACTGACAATTGTTTATTGTTGTAGAATATAAAGCATTGAACAAGATAGGTGTGGTCCTAGCTGGAAAGAGAGACAGACAATTCTAAACCTGTGTGATAAAGTTCAGGGCGCTATGGCAGCAAGGGGGAGGGGAATCTAAATTAGATTTGGTGGGACTGGGAGGTTGGCTGCCTGGAGAAAAGGAGCATGGATGCTGAGGCTTGAAGGACAAGTTGAGTGAGCTGGAAAGAGGATCAATGGACGAGTGGGAAAAATAATTCAGGTAGAGGGAAGGCATTGGTGAGAAGCCTGGGGCAGGCATGTAGCGAGGAGAGGAGCTATGAAGCCCTAGCCTTAAATAGGGTCCATCAGTGAAGGGTCTTCCACGCTATTCTATAGTCTGGAGATTTTCGTAAGGGCCCTCAGGAAACTAAGATTGGCCACATAATTTGTGGGGCTCAGTGTAAAGTGAAAGCACAGGCCTTTTGTTCAAATATTACGACTTTCAAGATAGGGACAGCACAGCAGTAAACCAAGCATGGAGCTCCTCCAAGCTAGGCCCACTGTGTGACTACACAGGCTCCAGGTCCCTGAGCTAGCCCTAGTGGAGGGAACTGTTGAAAGGTGGCAAACAGATGGGTGGGATTCTGAAGAGGCCAATAGCGTGCTCTCCGACAATCCGCAGCAGAGCCACCGCAGAGAAAGTAGGTTGAGTTGAACAGAGAACCACTTGCACAAGTAGATTTGAGTTCTGGCCCTCCCCGAACCCTTGCCCAAACTCTGCCACCATGTGCATTCATGTATTCAGGAAATAAGGATGTTGAAAAGATTTCTCAGAGTTGTTTTATGATGAGTGAGATCACGGCGTCTCTCCTAGTGAAAAGGGGCAGCTTCATGGAGAGGTAAGCAGTTACTTCTCAATGGGAGGAGAGGAAAGTATTAGCCCCATACTGTGGTCTGTGTCAATAAGTTATTTCGTTTGCTTGTTTGTTACCGGAGAAGAAGAGGGGTAAGGGCGTCAAATGTATGGTGATGGAAGGAGACTAAACTTTGGTGAGAACACAAAGCAATATAGAGATGATGTATTATAGAATCATAAACTTGACACTTACATAATCTTATTAACCAATATCACCCCAATAAAGTTAGAAATCAACAAGTTAATTAATAAATAAATAAAATTTTAAAACCCCATCAATCCATTAGCAGAAAGCTGATGGGTGGGTAAGGGAGCCTGGATTCAAACTTGTAAAGAATTAACATGAAAATCAAGAAAAAAATAGAGATAATTTTCTTCTCAGTACTTGAAATCTATAAAAATAACACATACTCTTTTTCCCAAAGGTCCAGGTCTTCCAGTACTCCCCTTAGCTCCCATTGGCCCTGGGGAGCCCTAAAACAAAATGGAAAATGGAGATGTTGGCACTGTAGCAATTCTTAGAAAGCCCATTAGATAAGTTCTGCTTTTCTTCATGTCATTTCCAACAACTTCTTGATGCTTTCTTAACAAGGAACCCGGCCACCCAGGGGACAGAGATATCTGGGCTGACACCAGATGACTCAGGCTACAGTCCTGGTAAGGGGACCACAAGTCTTCATCTGCAAGGACACCACTGACCGTATGGGGCCTTAGGAGAAACAGGAAAGGCTCCTTGGACTTGACACACATTATTTCTGAATGTGACAAATCTGTTGTAATGCACTGATTTTGTTAGAACAAGATACTGTGCTGTCATCAGCACATATGTGGACTGCACTGCGCATACACACAAAACAGTGTGTTGAATGTGTTTCAGTTTCCCAGTCTGAAAATGGACAGAAATGTCTTTCACAAATGTGCCAGGAAGAGAACTGAGCAAACGCTGGTGTCCCTCGCCTTCTGAACTCTCACAAGCTGAGCGGGAGAATTGAACAGATTCAGAACATTTTTCATAGGAATCCCTCGCCATCCCAGCTCTCATTACTCATTGTCAGAAACTCAGGAACCAAATAGATTCAGAGGGTGAATTCAAAGCTGAACTTGGGAATTAAATAAATTTGAGTAGTAAGGGGTCTTTTTTGAGGCGATTTCGAATATCTACAGTCAGTGGAAATATGCATGGCCCAGAGGATTTTTAAAAGTTAGAAAAACCAGAATAACGTACTAGGTTTCGAAATGTCCGTGAGTCAGCAAGATTTATACTCTTCCGAATGCTTTCTGCAGGTCAACTCAATGGGCCTGTGCTTTCTGAGTAAAACCCAGGGAAGGAGAAAGAGTCGTGCTTAAGCTATGCACAAGGGTTCTGAACTATGCTAAACATTTGCCCCAAATCCGTCCCAACTTAATTAAAAAATGAAGTACTTCCTATGTAGATAATATAAAATAAACTATCTACGAAGATGTTTCTGAACTGAGGAGAAAACAAAGATTGGAGACATCTGACTAATGTTTCTGCGTCACTCACCTGAGGTCCTTTATGCCCCTGGCTTCCCTTCTCTCCTCTCCTGCCAGGAATTCCATTTAGCCCCTTTTGTGGTAACAAAAAGAAACACAGAGCAATGAGGTCAATAAGAACTTACTTTCTTCAAGTGTGCTTTTGAAACACCCCCACGTTAAAGCACGGAAAAGCAACCGTCTAGCCTTCAGGCAGCCTTTCGGCTCTCAGGTTAAGCACGACTTAGAAAGGAATTGAGGGGAGACGCGGGTTCAGGAGTGCGAATCTTACTGAGGAACTCCCAGCTCAGGTATAAAACCTTCATCCCTCTCTGACAGGGAGAAATGGAAAAGAGACTAGAGAGAGAAATTAAACCCAGAGAAGAAGGAAGTTAGACACAAACAATGGTCAAATGGCTCCTTTTCCGGGGCAGGTTCCCTGGGCCGAAGTGCTTTCAACGTGTAAAACAGAAAACGAAGTTATTCCAAGTTAGCACGAAAGGACATTTTAGCAGAGGCCCCATCAGAGGAATTAAAGCACCTTTTCTGCCATATTTACCATCAGACGCTTGGTTCTCATGTGGTTCTATCAGCAGGAAAACAAGAGGTGCTGGTAATGTTTCTCACCACTGAAGCACCAACTATAAAATGGTCCTGGCTGCCCTGTGCAAAAGGTGGTTGGAACCACTGGGCTAGCTTTGGTTCCCTGCCCAAGCATCAGAGGACCCTGGAGTAGCTGAGGCAATGTCACCCCTCTCCTCACAAGGTCTGGGGAGGGATCTACATTGGTCCCATGGTTAGTTAATCTAGAGGATCTGAGACCTGGTGGCTTGATTTAGGGACCCCAGAACCACTCAAGAGAATCCCAAATTCCAGTTTGGCATTAATAATCTGGAACTTTCTAAAAGAAAAATGAACTCTTGGGAAGGTCTTAGAATGGACCCATCTACACAGGCCCTTCCAGACAAGTTCTGGCTTAATGTGGACGGACTCCATGTGGTGATGAAATACCTCCATGTTACAAAGCCATTCTCTTGGAATGACCCTAGCATCTTTCTGACATGGAAGAGAGACAGACATGTCCTGACTCTGATGCCCATTTCACTAATGATGTGACTAAGAAAAAATACAAATGGCTCACGTAAAGCACCGTCACCCCTATGGCATCAGCTTTAGATGAGCTGAATGACAGTTTCCAGTTCCTAACTTGCTTTCAAGGGAGTCTGACTGCAGGACCTCAGTTAAGGAAAACCAATTTGTTGATCCCGATATTGGTTACTAATATAATATTAGGATCTTAATAATTCATTATTACTAACATACAGACATATTACCAAGTGAACACAAGAGCATGCCTTATCAATGAACCGCAAATGTAGGAGTAGGTTAGATTGAGCAAAACCCTCCACCATGATGGGAAATGGAGAATTCTAGAGACATGTACCATGGGGGATGGTGGAGGAAGATTACAAATTTCTTCGTTATTTATTTTTATACAGAACAACCTGCCATCTTCCCATCAGAATAACTCAGTATTATTTATCAGTATTTATACACACCTGTGGGCCTTGTACTCCTTCAGCTCCCTGTGTGCCTGCAGGTCCAGGGTTTCCCGGTATCCCCTGATGAATGAGAGTTTTCAGTGTAAAGGTTTTTTCCACACCGTTCCCATACAGAACTTCTCTTTATAGTACCTGGCACTATGGTACACAAAGGATGTTTCTTATTCTAGTAAAGGATTTTACTCTACTGCAGTCCATTCCCAGTGCATGTAAAAAGCACTCACATGCACAGCATTTGGGATTGCACGGGCCTCTTTGCTACAAACTGTCTGTGAAGAAGGCTTTGCCTTACATCAGGCCCATCCTGTTCCTGGCAGTTGAGCTGATCCCTTCTCCATTCCCTGTCAGTGAGGATCACACCCAATGCTCGCACTTCCTACATCTTTGTCAAATGCTCGCTCATTCCCAGTGCCTTTGCATGTGAGAATCTCCTTGGCCTCATCTACCAGGGAGAACAGGAAATGGGATACTCACCGGGGCACCATCCTGCCCCCTTTGGCCTTCTCTTCCCTGGAAGAGAAAAAACAAAGTGTTAGTGTATGGGTGCCTGCGGGGAGGTTCCTTAGAAGCAAGTCAGCCTGTCTCATTCTCTGATAGACATATAAGTAACAAGCAGCTCAAAGTCATGGCTTCCTTCGGGCACTTTCCAAAGATGAGTTTTCACACGAAGCACTTAATTATGAATTAACATTTAGGGGATTGATTGCAAACCAGTCTAACAGTCACTATAGACCCAGCTTTAGTCTGACAACCTCCGATTATCCAGGGGGCTGTTTGGAGAATCAAACCATCCCAAAGAACCTGTCTTCTTCTTTTCCTCTCCCGCAAATCCCACAAAGCACTGTCTGCTAATCAGAGGCTTCCTGTGTGAGAACAATCCGTGACATGCCCGTCTCTGCATCCTGCGCCCGACTGTGTCTTGTGGGGGAATAAAAAGTTGTTACGTGGAACTCGACAAGGAGCAAATGGCTGATGGGGTCTGTTCAACCATGTTGTCATCCAAATGGCACCTCCAGGTTCACCTGAGAAAAGCCGGGTTGATCTCTGAGACTGAAATCAGTCTGCATTTATTCAGAAGCACTGCTCATTGCCAGTTCAGGCTCTCCACCTAGTGGCTGCCTCTGCCACACCCTCTCCTTTCCACAGGGCAGCCAAGCTGGGAGATGATTCAGATCCCACCTCCTACCTTCTCTTTTCCTAAACAGCAACGATAAGGTCCGCCCTCACCTCCCCACCTACCACCCCTGCCTTTTTGAAAGAGCCATGGAACATCTCAACTATCAATTTACTTCGTGTTGTGATAAACAACTATGATTACTTTAGGTACAAAACAATATTTTTTAAAATTCCATTCATTCATAAAGGTAGCTGTGGAAATTGTCATTTCAAAGGGCTGACCAACTTCTGAAGCTCCTGAGAATAAACTACCTGACCAAATATCACCTCCACTAGGTTGGCTGATGATTAGAATTCCTCCATTGAGGTTGTGTCCCTTAATTCAGGTACTCTTTGCTTTGTTTTGTTTTTTGTTTTTGTATTCATTTAAGTTCCATTTTTTAAAATTGTTATTCCATTACAGTTGTCCCAATTTTTCCCCCTTTGCCCTCCTCTGCCCAGTCCACTCTTCGTTGCCCCCCACCCCATAGTCAATCCCCACACCTTTGTCCATGTCCATGGGTCATTCATACATGTTCTTGATATCCCTTCCCCTTCTTTCCACCATTATCCCCCTCCCCTCTCCCCTCTGGCCACTGTCAGTCTGTTCCTTGTTTCCACGCCTCTGGTTCTATTTTGGTACTCTTTGCTTTTAAAATGCAAATACACTTTGGGAGAAGTTCCCATTGTTAAGTTGTCAGCTGTTTGTACCTTGATATGACTGACTAATAGAGCTCTCCAGGGAGGAAAGCAAAGGAGAAACAGTAAAGAAAGGCTGAGACCACTGTTTCCATGGTGTCATAATTCTGTCTCCATTAAAAAGGAAGGATGAGTCCTGGCTGCCGTAGCTCAGTGGATTGAGTGTCGGCCTGTGAACCAAAGGGTTGATGGTTCGATTCCCCAGTCGGGGTACCTGCCTGGGTTGCGGGTCCCCAGTAGGGGGGCACGTGAGCGGCAACCACACATTAATGTTTCCCTCTCTTTCTCCCTCCCTTCCCCCTCTGTCTAAAAATGAAATAAATAAAATCTTTTTTTCTTTGAGAAAAAAAAAAAAGGAAGGACGAGATAGCATTTGCTCTGTGTTTAGACAATGTGTCACAATGGTGAGGGGCATGTCCCTAGAAGTCAGGCAGTCCTGAGCTCAACCCTGCCCTTTATAGCCTGTGTGGCACAGAGCATTTGCACAACAAACTTTTGTCAGGGTGATTAGGAGCCCAGACTATGGAGAATAGAGGTTACGAAGGAGGAGACAGATGAGTGGGGAAGTAGATGAAGATGGGGGAGGGAGGTGGAGAAACCCCTGTCCTTGGAGTGACTGACAGAAGCGATTCTCAACCTTTTTCTCCTCTTGGCACACATAAACTAATTACTAAAGTTCTGCGGAATAAAAAAAAATACAGGGTCTGGCACAAATAATGCTCCTTTTTTATTACAAAAGCTCTTATTACAAAATCATAAGCATGTGACTCTGTAACATAACAATATCACACTCAAGCCCATCACATGACATTTTAGGTGAAATGTTCAAATTAAAACTATAAATTATTACGCCCATATTGTTACCCTACCAACCACAATCAAGCAGGCATTACTTCTGCCAGACCCTGTATATTATACTTTTTGCCCATCTGACAAAAAAATAGGTATAATTTTGATTGGATTACAAAAAAAATAATAATAGTAATTATCTATCCTTTTTGCTCCAAAGTGACTTTTTAAAAAATCAGGTGCCTCTACTTGTATATAAGGATTTCTGTTACCAAGAACTAACCAATCAGATGCAAACTTATTATGCAACGTGACCAATAAGGTATGACTCTATGATATGACCCATATATTTCTGGTTCAAGACAGGGCATTCACACCAGATGGCTATTGTTGCGTTGGCTGTTGTCATTTTTTAATTTGACAATCGAAGGGAAAGGAGGTCAGTGCCCTGACTAAGTAGCCGGGCGTTGCATGTTCTAAAAATTCTGTGGCACACCAGTTGAAAATTGCTGACTTAGAATAATTGGCTGGTGGGTCCAAATGGTAGTCCCCTGCCCCAGCCCTAGCACCTCTTTTAAAAAAGGAATCTGTAATAGTGTCAACAACAAAAATAAAGTTTAAAAATAAAAAATAAATGAAGCCTTGAAAAAGAAAGTGCCTGACAGTGACAATTATAAAGTTATTTCAAACTAAAAGTATTTTCTCTTAATAAACTAACAAAAATATGCGTTTAGCTTTAGAATTTATAGCTTTTAGCTCATCTCACCTCTCTTGCTTCTTCTGATTAATTTTATTTCTCTTGTGTGGAAAAGAGGGCAAAGCCCCAAAGAATTCTGCCAGAAGCACTGGGGAGACTGAGCCATCCCGCTGTAGCTCGTTTCCCTTAAGAACTATGATTCAAGATAGTCAAAGGCAACAGAAAATTAAAACACATTTATCCACTATCTACCCCAGAGAGAAAGGCAATCCATCACAGCCTTCTAAGTGATGAGAAGATTCCAAGATTGTAACAGAAAAGAAAGCCAAGTATTTTCCATTCCCTCTTGAACAAAATTCAGGGCTACATGTAGGACACTGTACATTATTCTCTTTTTATGATCTCCATGCTGAGTGTGTGATAAAGGGGTATAAATATCATCTCTAACTTTAGTGGTCCACAAAGAGAAAAGTGATTTCTTGGTTGTTCCTTAAAAAGAAGAGAAAAATCTAATATTGCTTTAGGCTTGATATCACATGAGATGCTGCTATAAAGTTACACTAGGATCTTGAGGTTGTCACTAATTGCCAGTGTTTGGGTTCATTCAGGAAGAATTTATCTGTGTTTCTTCTTTCCCCTGGCCATATATAAAGAGCATCTACCCAGTTCAAAATATTCTTATATAAGCTCAAAAATGCTAAGCTACTGGAGGAGGTCTTTTGTGTTAAAGCTATTGACTCTCTTCAAAGACATTCAAAAGCTTTTGGGAAGTGGAAAGGGACAAGCAAATTGTGTGACAGTGGTTCTCGACAGGGGCGATTTTGCCCCCACCCCACCCGCCACCATCCGCCACCAACATTTGGCAATATCTGCAGACATTTTCGGATGTCACAACTTGTTGGGGGTGGGGGGGTAGGTGCTACTGGCACCTAGTGGTGAAGACCAGGAATGCTGCGAAATATTCTCTAACGCACAGGATAGCCCCTCATAACAAATTATCGGATCCAAAATGTCAATAGTGCCAACGTACCAGCTCTGGATCAGCGGACTCTGCAGTCAAAAATAATCTGAATGCCCCTGTGGCACCTTCACGTGATAAGGAGGGGAACTAAATGTCCACGAAAACACTTACCCTGCTTCCTCTGGAATTCGGGCTGCCTTGTATCCCTTTCTGCCCGGCTCTGCCCTAGAAATACAACAGTTCCCCAAGATCATAAAGCAAAAGATTCTAAATAAATTACAAAGGCATCAGCATCAAAACCTCAAGCACTATTAAAACAGCAGAACTAAAGGGTCATACTAGAAAATTTTTCTGCCCATTAACACTATTGGGCAT
Organism: Mormoops blainvillei; assembly: GCA_004026545.1. Classification (NCBI taxonomy): domain Eukaryota; kingdom Metazoa; phylum Chordata; class Mammalia; order Chiroptera; family Mormoopidae; genus Mormoops; species Mormoops blainvillei. The sequence continues at coordinate 81,393 of PVJD01002415.1, read as the reverse complement.
ATATCCATTCAAGAGGAAAATGGTCCAGCAGCACGCGTTGCTACTCCCAGTTTCCCCATATATCACCTGCCAGAATCATAATAATTTTGCCCATGGAAGTGTAACCTTCTACAGACATAAGGCATTTTTCAATGTGAACTTAAGGGTGTCTGTTCAATTACAGATGCATTACGTATTTTACTAAATAATTAATTTAGACATTATTAAAGCCTCAGCTCAGTAACAGAATTAATCAACTCATATGTAAAACAGATCCAATTACTTGTCTTCCTTGTTCTCCTTTGGAGCCCTTTGGTCCTTTGATGTTATTGTTTTGTCCGGGATCACCCTAGAGGAAGATTTAAAAAGTATTTCAGAATTAAAAAAAAAAAAAAATCAGCTTTTTTTTGTTGTTGTTGTTGGTAAAATGGTACAATTTTCAAGTACTAAGGTAACTTGGATTATGTGATGAGGGGTATGAGAAAATCCTCTATATTTGAAACTCATAGATCTTTGAAAAAATGAAAGTCACAGTTCCCCAAATTTAAAGGGGGCTGGGTGATAAATGATGAACCATTAGAGCCATGCCCAAGCTGGGGCGAATTTTCTTTCTCTGGGTTGGCAGCTTCCCTGATGCCCTTGTCCAAACACACTTATGCCACTCCCTTAAGCATGTAGTAAGGTTCCCCGGTACTCAAGTCTACAAAGAAGGGGACCTGAGAGCTTAGAAGCCCAATAAGCAAAACTATGGGAACATCCCCTCCAGAAGAACCTGTAAGTCTGAACACACCATAAGGATGAATTTCATTCTCAGTTCTGAATTTTGTATGTAATCAGCCCAAATCAGATGCAGACATATTTTTCCCAAACAAGTAAGCCTCGGTCAACCTACCTCGCCCACTCCCAAGACAAGCCTTTGCCTGCAAATTACCAAGAGACACAGAGGAAAGAAAACAAGAACAAGAAATTCAGAGCCGGCTGGGCCCTAGTGACTTACAGGGTCCCCTGGGAAGCCCTTAGCCCCATATTCCCCGGGGGGGCCTCTGGAACCGGGGCTGCCCTGAAAAAAATAAAACAAGTTTCTGAGTAAGCTTGTAGGAGGGTTTTATAATGATATTAAAATGTGAAGTGTTGTGTGTGTTTGGAGGGGAGGAAAACAATCAGATAAAATGACCCACATTCTTTTATCCCAGGCAGGTTCCCTCAGACTTCTCAAGCAGAACTAAGTCTAGTTTTAAGCCAATGGTTGGGATGATCTGTAGTGAGGCTGAGGAATGAGAAGTCTTCTCATAGTCTAGCATAGTGGTGTCCAACAGAACTTTTGGCAGTGACGGAAATGTTCTAGATCTGCAGTAGCTGCTAGCCCTATGTGGCTACTGAGCACATGAAATGTGGCTAGTGCAACCAAAGAGCAGAATTTATCATTTTAATTAATTTGAATTTAATAGTCACATATTGCTACTGGGTACTGTATTAGGTATCCCAGCCAGTCTAGCAACTTCTGGCATCTATAATTAAATTACCGACTGGAAGCCTCTACAGGGATGTTCCATTCTTACCTCAAACTCATTTTTTCCCAACTGAACTTGCTCATGCCAGAGTCTTTACAGGCATTTGGACTGACTTCTAACTTCCTTCTCCTCTAGTCACCTGGACCTGGAGCTCTTATATCCCAAAGCCAGAACTAGGATGAAATAAGCAAGTCACCTACGGTGCAAAATCTAGGGAAGCCCTCACTCTGTGCTTAACGAGGGCTTCCCTAAATTTTGGACCCTAGGCACTCACTCCAGTCGGGCTCTGCCATGTCCTTAATATGTTCTGTTTCTGTTCTTACTGTCGCTGCTTCACTTGAAGGCTTCCTCACTTCTCACCTTGATCTTCGCCTTGCTTCTGTGTCATCTCCGACACACTCTCCACACTACTGCCAAGTAGTATCTCTAAAGTGCAAATCAATTGTGACGCCCCTGCTTATAATCTGTCAGAGGCTCCCTACCGCCTAATGGTTAAAAGCCCAACTCATCCACATGACTCACCAACGCCTTCCCACCACCTCTTGCACCTGACTTCCCTCTACCTCTACTCCAGTACCCTCACCGGGCAGAACAACCGCAGTGTCCCCAAGCCTCCTTGACTTTGCTTATATGGTTCCCTCTGTCTGGAATGTCCTTCCGCCATGTCTTACTAATTCCTATTGATCTTCAGCGTAGGAACCATTTCGTGTAGGGAGATTTCCTGAACTCCTTCCGCCCCCTGCTGAGTTAGGACCCTTCTCTGGACTCCCATGTAGATGCCTGCAATACGGTCCCAATCACATTCTGTGCTGCCATTAGCTGTTGATATATCTGTCTCCCCAACTACACTGTAGAATTCTTGAGGGTAAGAACAGCGTGGTTTGTTTCTGCTTCTTTGGTATATAACTCAGTGCCTGGCACACCCCAGATATGACAAAAATATTTGATAAATAATGTGTCAGAACATAAAAGCAGAGCTGCTTGGAACGAAGTATGCACATACTAATTAATGAGTATTATTGAAATGAATTTAAAATTAAAAAATGTTTCACTGTGATTTGCTATACCAAGGACACCAAAATAATTTTGTTTCTCTTGCCTTTTTTTTTTAAATGATGCACTAAAGAGAACACGAAAGCTGCTGACAGGTGAAAGCATTCCTTTTCAGACTTCTGAAAAAGATGTCCGTGGAGGATCTTGGCAGGTCTGGAAAATTTTAGCTGGAAATTCTTGAAAATTACAGTTACCCACTTGCTCCAAACTGGAACACAGCACCTATTTGGTGTTAACAGGCTTTCATTATGTAGTTCAATCAGCTGTCAGTTTTGTCCCTAATAACCACTGACACACAGCAGTTAAGACTGTCTCTGTCACCAAGTTCTGCTCTGATACATTGAAAAGTGTTACCTGAGATCCCGGATCCCCCCTTTCTCCTTTTTTTCCAGGAAGTCCATGAAAGCCCTAAAAGAAGACAAGGAAAACAAAATTCCCATTAAAGGCAAAATCAATTTCGTGCTGATTTTATGGTCCTTGAAGAAAAATGGCTTACCTCTTCCCCATCGAGTCCATCAATCCCATCTTCTCCCTGTTCTCCCTGAGAGACAACCGTGGGCAGCAGTCAGGCAAAGAGATCTCTGCCACGCGCTTAACAGGAACCTCTTCCCACGAGGACATGCAAGCTGAGAAGAAACTACAGTACCTTATATCCAGGAAGTCCTCTGGTTCCCTGCAAAAGAGCAAACATCTCTTAATGACATGGCAGAGACAGAACGTGGGTCCTAAGCTGTTGGAGCAAGAAGGGTTGCCTCCCTCAAGACAGTGACTACGTATTTTTTCAGTTGCTCTTGGCTCTACAACCACAAAGAGGTTAGAGACAGAACTTAACAAATGCTCAAGGCTATTTGAGATTACTAATAGAAATAATTTGCCGATGATGAAACTAACATGTGCTTGGAGAAAGGGAAAGACGGAGGAGAGATGAAGACAGAAAAGAGGGAGGGAAGGAATGAAGGACAGAGGGCGAGGATGTTGTGGAGAACTTAAAATAACGTTTCCAACAGAGACTTACCTTTTGACCCGACTGCCCTAGACATCCTGTAATTCCTTTATCTCCCGGGGGTCCAGTTTCTCCTCGAGTTCCCTAAGAGGAGGTACCCAAACAGGAATCCAAAGTGATTCTTTTGCCAAAAGCTGCCAGCAGTTTACTTCTTGAAAGTGAAGCTACAACACATGGGCACTCCGAGCTTTAGACAAACATATCCTCCCACAAATTCATTCATTTAACTCTGTTTTTCCCCGTTTGAGGGAAATGTCAGGGCTTCCTTTCAGATCCAAGATCACACCAAGGTACAGAATAAGCTTAGCTGCTTCACAGCCTCATCGCCCAGCACAGTTGAGGGTTTGGAAGTCACCTCATTTGCCAGCCACATTCCTAACACTGGCCCTGACCTCTTGTCTAGGGCCTTAAGACTGCCCTGGAAAAGTCAGCATGGCTATAGTACAGAAGCAAGTCCATGCCAGGGGACGGGGGCTGAAAGAAGCAGTTGATGGGAAGTGACACTGCTCTAAGCCAGGCTCATGGGAAGGCCCACCAGGTTAAAGATCCCCAAAGTCTGACCAGCCATGCAGGAAGAATGCTCAGGTTCTGACCTAAGCATCTCCCGCCAATCCTGCTTCCCCCAGGAAATACTTACATACAGGTAAAGGCTACAGTAAACGAATCTCATGAAGAACAATGTTGTTCTCCTTGGGGGCAGAACCCCTGACTGTTTCTTTTCCCACTGTGTCCCTTAAGGCTGGCTCAAATCTGGGTGCAAAGCATGTGCTAAAGAAGGTTTACTATATGGATAAGTAAATGTTTAGCACTGAGCTTAATTCTCTCCCTCCTGGCAGGTGAGAGGAGAAATGATTTTTCTTTCCCCTGTTTTGCTTTCCGTGTTCTGAGGATTACTCCCAGTAAAGTAGGAGGCCTGGCCTGCGGCCACAGGTTGCTGAGAAGTGTGCTTAAGCACTCCGCTTCTCACTGACCGGACTCTCAGCCAGCTATGGGCTTACAGCCAGGAGGCAGCAGGACATGAGTCCCCTCGCTCAAATCGCTCCACGCTAACTGGGGGCAGGGGCTCCAAGACCTCTCGGCAGGTACAGGATGGATGGCTTACAGCACTCCTCTGAGTGTTTCTTTTGTAAACTACAGTCTCAGAGGACTTTCTGAATGTTTACCGATGAGGAGACTGAAGGTCAAGAAGTTCAGTACCTTGTTAAGGTTTCACATCTAAGTCAGCCCTTGACTGTCTGATCCAGAGACTGTGCTTTTAATCATAACTTGCTTCCCAGATGAGGAGCTGGTCTTGATGTTAAGGGGATGGAGATGCAGGCTGGATGTTTCTTGAACTTTTCCCATCCCCAGGGGAGCAATTGATGTGGTTTCAGTTTCTCTAAACCCATTTTCAACACTTGATTTGAGGAGCCAAATGAGAATTTTGCTTTTTAGGGTCAAAGGCTGAGATGCGAAAACCTCTGAGAACCATGTAACCGCGATTCCACGGCTTCGGGGTTGCTCTGCCTGCTTCCCTTTCCGCGTACTAGGCACTGCGTGGGGGTAGAGAGGAGTATGCTTAGCTCCCTGTCCCTGATAAAAGCATGCCAGGAAACACGTAGGTAAGCTTGCTCCCTCCACATCCCCCCCAAATAGGTCTATCAAGTGCCTTGTGAGTCAGGCGAGAAAAAAGGAAAAAAAAGCAACCATCCATTTCCCCCCAAATGACAAAAAATATATATGAACAGAACTCAACCACCCCTCCTCTAGGAAAATAAAGCTTTCTATGAAAAACAAAATCAGTAATCGTGTCTGTATCTGTGCATGGGGTCGGGGGTGGGGGGGTGAGTCACAAAACTTACAGGGTCTCCGTCCTCTCCCCTGTGTCCTCTGGCGCCTTTCAGACCTCGAGAACCCTGGGAGGACAGAAAAATAAATAAACTTTAGCCATCTTCCATCCATCTAAACTTGTGAAATCATTGGGCATTTGAGGTAAGTCCTCCCCTCCAGCTTGGTTGCAGTTTTTGCAGGGGTGGCTGTGAGTCTGGGGAGAGCCTCACGACCTTTGCAGCTGACTTTGGTTCTCGCACCCATCTCTGCAGGCCTCTGCAGAAGGTGGCCTTCCTGACATCTATGGGAGACTGACCTTGGGAATCCCGCTTGCAGTGGAGTGTCAGGGCCGGTCCTGTGACTCGGACATTTCCTCCAAGGACAGCAGTGGCTGCCACAACTCTTTTAGCCAGCAAATCAATAACATGTCCAAACAGATCATTTTCTTTTCGTCTGCTTTTTTGAGAGCTCAAGGAAGAATAAGCACTTCTCCCAAGAATGAGGTGACCTATATTTAAATGGCGGCCATCTCTCCCTCTGCCACATGTGGTTTAACTGCCTTGTGGCTTATTTGTGGCAAGGATTTCAGTTGAGATTTTCTTTCCTCCTCCTCTAACGCAGGCCCTAGCTTGCTGCTCAGCATACCGGGGGAGTTGTGCTCTTGGAGTATAACTCTAATCCTGATCTAATGAGCAAAGTAATGAGAAAGGAAACTATGCTAAACAAAAATATCATAACTCAGTAAAATGTCCAAGGTAAATTATGCTTGCACAAGTGTGGACAATGCTGGACTCAGGAAGAAGCATTATAATTGATCTCTTAAAATAAGACAGACTAGACTCTTTTAATTGTGACCTTTAAAACTCACTTGAAAAAGTACATAGAAGTAAATAAAATATCAAGGTACAGCTTAATTATTATGAAGTAAACATCTGTGTAGCCATCACCAAGCCAAGAAAGAGGCCACAGATGATCCCCAGATGCAGTGCCTGTCCCAATCACTGGCCACCCTGCCCCCACCCCCACCCCAGGAGACCACTCCTGACTTGTATGAGACTACTTCTTTGCCTTTTTTAATATTCTACTACTTAAATATTCATCCCTAGACACTACAGATTAATTTTACCTATTTTCAAAAATTTTATAAATGGAATCATACCATATGTATTCTTCTGTGGGGTTTTTTTTGTTTGTTTGTTTGGTTTTTTTTTTGCCGTTACTGTGTTTGTAAAATTTATTATGTGTGAGTAGCTGCTGTCCATACATTTTCAACACTCTAGAGCATTCCATTAAATGAAAATACCATGATATGCTTATCTGTGCTATTGTTGTACAATTGATCTTCTGTAATTTGTTTTCTAAACGGCTATTAATCTGCAATGCTATGCTCTTTTTGCAGTGCAATCACATTCTATGATTGATGAAGTACAACTTTCCTCACTATTTCTAACACTTCTTGCCACCTTTTAAAATTTTATTAAATTTATTGGGGTGACACTGGTTAATAAGATTATATAAGTTTCATGTACACAATTCTATGATATATCACCTGTATATTGCATTGTATGTTCACCACCCAGATCAAGTCTCCACCATCATAGATTTGACCTCCTTCAGCTGCTTCATCCTCCCCCCACCTCTCTTCCCCTCTGGTACCCACCATACTGTGTTGCCAGTGTTTATGAGCTTTTTTTGGCTTGGTCACTTGTTGCTTTCTCTTTTATAACCTACACATGAGTCAAACCATATGGTTCTTGTAACCAAATGGGAAAAGATATTTGCAAATATTACCTCTGATAAGTGGCTAATATTTAAAATATAGAGAGAATTCATATAACTCAATAACAATGAAAATCAGACAACCTGATCTAAAAATGGGCAGAGGACTGAACAGACACTTCTCCCAAGAAGACATTCAAATGGTCACCTTTTAAACTGTCTAAAGTGGGTAGAAAGTATAAATTGCAAAATCAAGAAGCAATGTCATCAAGGAGAGAGAAGAGAAAAGGGAGGTAGTCTTAATAGCAGCATCAAAAGTGAGCCCTTCTGAACTGGCTCCTACACCACAGAAGCCACACAAAATGCCCAAGGCAATTATATCAGCATCAGCCCCACCCACCCCAAACCAAGACCCCTTAAGTAAAATAGTTTCGACTGAATGACACCTTTGGGCCTTGTAATCCCTGGGTCCCTTGAGGTCCTGAAGTCCCCGGACACTTGCAAAATGCACAGCAGCACGCTCTCTCTGCTATGTTTTCCTGGAAAAAGCAGACTTGAGTGAGCAACAATTGTCAGGAACTTCAGTATGTATGTACTGTATTCACACAAATCATAATCCACCACCAACGAGCTCATGCCTTCCCTTTGGGTGAAGGGCTACAAAGAATAAGAGGTGCTTTTGACCAAACACTTTAGAGAGGGTGCCAGGTTAGCAACTGTGTTGGCAAGAAACCCTCTCCAAGGACATGACCTCTATTTATAAGAAGGATGCCTGACACATATACCCACATACCCAGTTGGCACAAGACTGTTTGGTTCCTAGCTGACAGTTTCTTGTTTCCTGGGATTTTAGTAGCATAAGCTGTTGGTAGCTTTTCTTATTTGATTAGGATTGGTGGTTTTCTGGTTCCCTATGAATTCATTTGACGAAATAACAAAGGATGAAAGGGCATGCAAGAACAAAAATCCAGTGCTCTGGTCGTTCACATTTTATATACTAAAGTCCATGTACTGAAGTTAGGGCCAAAAAGGAAGTCTTTGGAAATATTCAGCAAGATTCCAATTTTATTCTCATGGCATTTTGAATAACTGGATTTTTTGTTCAAAAACTCACCAGATACTGTGATAGCATTTTGCCCAGGTCTCTCTTTCCAATGGTCAGGTGAGTCCTGTAATCAAATCCTTTTCCAAATTCAAAGCTGGAAAACTCATCATGAGCAGTTGGGTTTAGGGACACTACCAGCAGAGCATCAAGTCCTATGCAGTAAAATGGACAAATATAAGACCAAAGGAGTTGAGGAGAGGAGAGGAGAAGAGAGAAGAGAGGAGAAGAGAGGAGAAGAGAGGAGAAGAGAGGAGAGGAGAGGAGGGGAGAGGAGAGGAGAGGAGAGAGGAGAGGGGACAGGAGAGGAGAGAGAGGAGAGGAGAGGAGAAAGGAAAGGGAAGGGAAGGGAAGGGAAGGGAAGGGAAGGGAAGGGAAGGGAAAAGGAAAGGAAAGAGGAAAGGAAAGGAAAGGAAAGGAAAGGAAAGGAAAGGAAAGGAAAGGAAAGGAAAGAAAAGAAAAGAAAAGAAAAGAAAAGAAAAGAAAAGAAAAGAAAAGAAAAGAAAAGAAAAACCACTCAGTGAACATTATTCAAAGAGTCAGGAAGGGGGAAAAATGTAAAAGGAAGCAGTGCTCTTGACACGTGAAGAACCCAACAGCAGGTTTGCCTGCACTGTCAACACACACACTAATTACTCATTGGTCCCTGACTGTAGCATGAAACCTCCCAAGAAAAAGTATTTACAATCTTCTAACATAAAATTGTCTAATATCTCACCACTGATTTTAATGCAACCCTTAGGCATTTGAATGCAGTTTTTAAGAAGGGGCAATGTCCTTGCTTATCTGCAGAGTTTTTCTGAATTTGCTTCAATGTGAGTTAATGATAGTTCTCAAGTCCTCTCTAATGCCAAAGACCCCTGGGAGCCGAGGCCCTGAGAGCCTGAGGAAAGCCCAGGGTAATTTCAGTCTTGGTGGAACTCTTGGCCATACCCAGGAGTTCATTTATTCATTTATTCATTCATTGCTCACTTACTTACGAATTCATTCACTAGTTCATTCACTCTATATCCATCCTTTCATTAAACAAATCCTTGCTTATTAGGAGCCTATTATGTACTAATCCTTGTACCAGGGATATAAGACGAATAGGACAGGCATGCTCCTTCCCTTCACAGATGTATGGTCTACTGGGACAGGTGGACAGGAATCAGATAGTTGCTGTGAGAAGTGACAGCTGCTCTGAGAGGGAATGTCAGGGTGCTGTGAAAGCCTAAATGAGAAGCTCTTAATTCAGTTTTGGAAGGTCATGGAAGGTTTCTGCGAAGAACTGGTGTCTAAGCTGTTCCTAAAAAAATGAATGGAAGTTGGTCAAGAAAACAAACCAGAGATTCCAGGTGGAGAGAGAAGATGGGTGAGGAGGCTGGGGGTGGAACTGGGAGTGGGAAGAGTTCTGGGCAAAAGAGAAGAGTATATGCAAGGACAAGGAGAATGGGGCTCCGAGGTACACTGGAGGAAAGATGGAAAAGGCTCTGTACACCCGGAACACCGTGTGTGAGGAGTGAAGTAAAGCTGGAGCGGGGAGCGGGGCCAGGTCCTGCAAAGCATCAGCGGTCTTACTGAGGAATTTGATATCCCAAGATCAGTGGGAAGGTGCTGAAGGGATCTGAGAAGGGGGGGTGACATAACCCAGCAATAAAGCAGGACATGCTGTGGCCTCTAGGGAGGTTGCCCACAGAAGCTGAACCCTAGAAGCCAGTATGGACCTACGCCCGGGAAGTTGCAAAAGATATACCCCCATCTGACAATCAGTGGAGCCTCTCGTCCCTGCATATTACTCTCCACTTCTGCATTTAGCTTCCGGCTCAGCCTGAAACTGTGACAAGAACGGGGAATACACAGTGAGACGTGTTTTTCAAAATCCATGTGGCCATCTTTCACGTGAAAAATCAAAAATAATAAAAACATCTTAGGTCAGGTTCTCGAGAAGCAGAATTTGAGAGAGGAATTTGTGTATATGTGGTCTACTGAGGGGGAGAGAAAGAATGAAGAAAGGGAAGGGGAAGTGGTCAATGAGGGCGTGTCTTAGTGAGGTGTTCATCGTGGCCTGATTCCTAAGGGAAGAAATCGTAGCAGAGCTGACCCTGGGTGTTTGTGTGCCTACATCAATGATTACTCCCCTTCCACCCCCAGGTGGGATGCGGTACAACCGTGCCCCACCCTCCAAGTGTCAGGTCAGTCAAGGGCCCATGTCTATGGAAGGTCACTTTGCAAGCACTTGGCCATAGCATCGGCAGCATTTGGGAGTGAGTGTGCGGGCTGGTCAGGGGGCTTTGGGCAGGGCACCAACACAACAGCATCTGCTCCAAATGGCCAGAGAGGTAGGGCACCTAAAGAGGCTAGAGATTTGTTCGGCACACTCCATGCTTCATCATTTAAATTTTCAACTCTGTATGTACCTGCTTCTCTGAGCCTGTCTGATTTATTTTCGAGCATCGTGATGCTTTCACTCCCGAGACCATCTGAAAAGATGAGTAACACCTAGAGAAAGAAGGAAGCAGAGAAGAGGTGAATGTGAAAATGGAATATATGATTGGGAGGGAAAACATGAAAGCATGCGGAGGTGGGAGATAGAATGTGACGTGGATACCTGTCCTTGAGATGTAGATATATTCGTAAATGTGCCCCACAGCTGCTGCAAGAACTGTGCGTTCAGATGAGTTGGCCCATTGACGGTGACTTGCAGAAGTTTGTGAAATATTGTTTCCTCGTACTTTTGGAACTTGGCATGAAAGTCTTGGTCACTGTTCACCTTAAAGGCCATATTCACATATGTCTTTGCACCTGCTCCACAGCTCACTCCCCTGATGGAGGTGATGTCCTGTAAGATGTCTGGGAGGTATGATTCCAGTTGGGAGTGGCCATGGAACAGGCGCTGCCCAGGCTGGTGAGTGGAAATGTCGAACCCGACCACTATGTCCACAAAGCAATCTGGAGACCAAGGAAAACAAGGCCAGATTAATGAGCAGATAGAAGCAAGGAAGGCAGGGAGGACAGAAAAAGGAGGGTGGTCATGGCCCGGGGCTGAGGGGTCTCTAGTATCCAAAAAGTATCCAAGAAGGAAGAAACCGTCGGCTCGATCAACATGTAAAACTGGTGTTTCCTCTAACACTAGGTCCAATAGCTATTTGAAGTGCTAGTCATGGTTTAGTCTCATTCTCAGTGGCTGGCTTTCTCTCTGTGTGTATTTGTGTGTCTTTTCTTCTTTTAATGATTACATATTGTTATGATTCATCTAATCATAAAATTAATATTTGAATTGTCCTTAGGGGTTATTTATTGCAGATGTCACAGACTCGAAGGCCAAGTAGGTAATGTAATATAAATGAGCTAAGTGGGAAGAGAGTGAAGAAACTGAATAGAGACCAATGACCCATCTGTTCACTGCTCAGCTCAGGCTGAGAGTAGCCACATGGGAGAGGAGGTTAACTGTTGTCAGGGCAACTGATTTTTCAAAAAGCCTGAAATCTGTATTTTTAATGTGAAATCTCCAGCTTCTAAGAGCTGTAAACTAATTTAAGTTGTCGACACTGGAAGGACAAACACACTTCTGATGCAAATTGCCATTTGATCATCTCTGACCCTGTCTACTCGCTCATTTTACATGTGAGGAGAGAGCAGTGTATGGAGGATGCTGCAAATAACCAGGGCTAGAACTCTGGCTTTCTGATTCCAGGACCAAGATCCTCTCTCCCACTGAACTCTGCCTCCAGCTGAGCACCCAGAAGGGAAGTAAAAGATCTAGAGAGCTTGGAAAGACAGCACATTGTATGAGAAGAGTGGCTTCAATCATAAGAACTCTAAAAATAGAAGCACTCTGAGGTCTATCTGCATGTTGTGCAAATTCCACAAAATGTCCTTCACTGCTGCTTCCTGGTGCGCGTTCTCCCAACTCCCAGCCCTGGGTGCAGAACCTAAGTCCCACATGGCTACTCTCAGGTGGAGCTGAATGGTGACATTCCCACCAGATGGGTCATTGCTCTCCATTCATTTTCTTCATTCCCTGCCCCCTTGACTCATTCACATCACCCACCTAAGCTTCTGCAGCCATTTGTGTTTGTGGCCTCTGGAAATTAAATCATGCCTAAGGACAAGGCAAATCTTTACTATGTTAGGGTTCTATGAATGCCATCATTAAAAGAAGGAAACATGTGTCATGCTCACACACACATACATAGGATCCCTTACAAGATACTTTAACCAGGTTAAAATAGTAAAACTTCCCATCGGTAAGTATTTATTTTACTTAGTTCCTACTGGATGCAAGGCATTGCTCTAGGACATCCGGAAGTGAGAGACAGAAATAGAAGACTGAATTCCAGGTACGAAGAGGAGCACACATGGTACATTGCAGTGAGAGGACGGGGCTGACCAGAGGACAACCCAGGGCCTCCTCCAGTCTCTGCACCCTTTCTCTCATCTCTGAGGGAGGCTGACTGATCCCAGACTTCTGGGAAGCAGAGGAGAGGTCTATTCTCACTGTACACTATTCTAAAAATATGTTCTGCTTAGAGCTGGCCTACAAGACACCCTGGGAAATGGAGAGCTGGGAAGGTACAAATAAAGAGCAAGGGAACACTTACTAGTTTCCCCGCAGCTCTGGCAGATTTCCCGGACAATTCTTTTTTTCATCTCCACATTCTTTAATTTATTAAAGTCTTCAAAGGTAATTATTTTTTCAGAGTTGCCTGTTATTGGCAGGAGCTGTGCCTTTTGGACGTGTCCTATGCCCAAAACCAGGACACAAATTCTGTGGTCTTTCAGGGTTTGTACTGCATCTGTCACATCCTCTTGGGGATCCCCAGATGTGATCACAACCAAAGTTTGAGGGACACCAGCATTTCTTCTCCCACCAGCAGATGGATGAAACATAAAGCTCACTTTCTTAAGGGCAGAGCTGATTTGTGGATGCCCACTACTCTTGGTGATACTTTGAATTTGAGTCTTCCACTGAGCTTTAGTCAGAGAGCTTCCCAACTCAATTATTTCTTTATAGAGTTTCCCAAACTGAGCCATCCCAATTTTCATTCTCTGAGACTCAATGTCAAAGTTATCAATTAAGTCTGACAAAAAATTTGTCATGGCAAGAAACTCTGAATCGGATATCATCTCAGAGCCATCACAAAGGAAAATCACATCGGCTTCTTGAATTTTACAGCCTGCAATTGGAAAAAAGAAATCAATTATTTCCCTCATGAATCATTCTAAATTTTCTCTTTACTCAAACACTCGAATTGTTTTGCTAAATACTCACATTAGTAGCAAACTGAGATAAGTTAACAGAAGAGAGAATCACCGATTGGCCCCCAAAGAGAAGGAAAAATAGCAGGAAGGAGAAAAGTAATAGACTTTGTTTCAAATTTTGTTTATATGATTCATTTAACAATAAAAACTACTCAGAGAAAGAAAGTTAAATGTTTTGGCATAACAATAAACAGTTAATATTTGTGACCACCTTATGAAGAATTATTCTAATCTTATAGATACAGAAATGGAATTCAGAGATTAAGTAATTTGCCTAAGAATACAAAATTACTAAGCAGTGTAGCTGGTGCCTGGACCTCTCAGTCCTTTTTATCCTTAAATCCAGCACTTTTTCCTATTGTAAATTTTCAAAAATGATATCATCACTCAAATATTAAAACTTCATGGAACAAGTGCTAATGGCTTAGTCAGCAGAGCATGGGGTCATCTTCTTGAAGTTCAATATAAAATGTCCCATAACCAAGGAATGATCTTCTACACTCGGTTCCAGTCAAATGCAATGGCTAGGGTAGGGGCAGCACTAAAACGATCACTAAAGGTAAGTGAGACAATGAAATGCCTACTGTTACATAATTCCTTGCAAGGACAGTATAGTAGACACTGTGACAGGTGGCCCAGATAGACCTTCATGGAAGGACCTGCTGCCTGGCTATGGGAGTATGGTCAGCAGATAGCCTCTAGCTGTCAGCTCCTTCAGGATCAGCATCATTGCAAGGTAAAGACTTGCCAAAGGCCATGCCCCTACCCGGGCATCCCACCTCTGGGGACTAAGTGAGGAAGGCCTTCGTTGTTTTAGTCTGATGCAACTCCGTTGGGCAGTACTCACTCCAGAGCTTCCTGCCAGATTTGAAGCTCTGTCAAGCATGTATCACTGTTTGACTTCTGCCCATCCTGCTTCCCACCTTTCTTTCATAGGTGTGGATCCCTAATAAACTTCCTGCATCCCGAGCTCAACCTCAGCATCTACCTCCTACAGATAGGCATGGGAGATGAGGTTAAAACAGTTCCCATATTTCTAGGAAATGGCTGTAGTCCTTGTAGGGTACTAGATTTGGCAGGGACCCAATGATAAACAAGAGACCACTCCTGTCCAAGGAGCTCACAGTCTCCTGACAGATACAGAGAAGGAAATGGTAAATGTGCATTATGTGCAGTCATCAGGAGAAACAGAAGGTACAAGAGCTGGGGGACACATTAGAGACCCTGTCAAGTTTTGGGTCAGGAAACTAGCAAACCAAGGTTGGAATGTAGCAGATAAGCTAAATGTAGCCAGGAGGCGTGGTGGGCTGACATGTTCATGGTGGGTAGAATGATATGTGCAAAGATGCAAAGGAATTTCAAAATGACAGGAGAGATTCTGAAGAGGGCAAGGATAATAGGTGAATTAGAGGGGTGGGCAGGTGCCAGATAGAACTCAGGAGTTTAGAAATTGTAAACTGTAAGCAGAGCAGTGATGGTCCAGTGTCTATTAGAGAGATCACTTGTATTGAGAGTGGGCTGGAAGGTGGTGATATGGATAGCAGGGAGACCAGGTTTCAGGGTGTGAGTCCTGGGACAGGGCAAAGCAGGCAGGAGAACTGAGCGGTCCCCGTGCTTTAGAAAAAGTCATACTTTCTTCTTAATTAAAGATGATACCATCATTCAGCGTCTGGCATCACGAAGATGAATTTATTGCTTACTTAAGTAAGGTGGAGCTAGGGTGGTCAGACCGCGTTTCATTCTGCACAGCGAATGTTGATCTGACACAGGACTGGGGAAAATGTTTTGGTCAGGGTTGGACTGATGACAGAGATGGCAGGTGGATTATTGTCAATCAGAGAAACAGGATTTGTGTTGGATTCAAAAGCAGATTTCGAACTGGTAGAGAGTGAAGAAGAAAGGAGAAAAGGAAGAAGAGAAGGGAGTCTGCAGGGAGGGAGTGGAGAAGGAAAGAAGAAAAACAATTAGTTGATTGATTCACTTGCCAGGCTTGAAGGACTGGGTCAATACTCGGCCAGGAGTCTCACCTTTCAAGGAGTCCTCCTAGATGACTTTTCAATCTCTGCTGCTTTGAACTCAAGCGGCAAATCTCACCCTCTCCTCCCTTGGCTGTGATGCTCACAGCCTAACCTAACCCAATGGTATCTCATGGAACCAGCTCAGGCCTCTTCCCTCCTCGTTCCCAGAAGCCAGTCTCCATTATCCCACACTGAATTCTCATATTCTTCCCTCTTCACTAGTCATCCTCATCCGAACAATCACATTCAACTACGTGAACTTCCTCTGGTTCCAGAGAACACCTATCATCTCATTTAGATGGCCCCAGATCTTTGAAGATGAGAGTTTATCTGTTTAAACCATGAAATCCTCCACTCGAGTTTGGCCTGAAACTGATGCCCAGTGGCTGCACTGAGACCATTAAGCAAACAGAGCAGCATGTAAGTGCCAGGAACTTGGGGATGGTGAATATGATCTAAGGGAGAGTTCCCTTCTGCTGAGTAAAAGGCAACAAGGTGGCAAGACAGCAAGGAATGTTCTGAAATGTTCTAGCATCTCTTCAGTACATACTGTGGTAGGAAGGGATCTTTAGGGTCTTGCTCAATCACCACATTTCTTTCAGAGATGAGAGAAACACGTAGCCGAAGCCAAGAAAGTCATTGGAAACCAAGACATAAATTATGCTTTGCTTAAACTTGTATTGCTACCCCTATCAAAAGTTTAAAAATTACAACTTACTCTCTTGTGCAGTGATACACATACTTTCTTGTATAGGCAGGTAAATATCTTTCAGTTTGTCAAAATCATCTACGTGGATAGTATTGTCTTTATTCCCTGCCATAGCCTCAAGTTCAGCTTGGTTGGCCTTATCTACACCCACTGCATAGATGACGATGCCTTTCTCTCTTAATTTCAGTGCTGTGTCATTGAGCATATCTCGGTCATGGGACTCCCCGTCCGTGATGATGATCAGCATCTGCTTCACGTTTTGCTTGATGCGGCTGCCGTGTTGCTCTGTGAACAGGACGTCTGTGTAGTTGAGGGCCTTGGCAGTGTAGGTGTTCCCTCCCGTGTCCCTGCGCCTCCTCAGATTCTCAGTGATTGCTGATCGGGTTGAGTATGTATTGAGGTAGAAGAGAACCTCTGGCTCGTCTGAGTATCTGACAGCTCCAAACTGAACTTGGTCCCTGCCAACGTCCGCTTTATTCACCAAATGGACAGTCAGGTTAATCATGCTTTCTTGCTGTTGTACGTTTATGCTGCCGGAATGATCCAGCACAAACACAACGTCTAACTGTTTGGTGCTTTTACAATCTGAAAGAAGAAGAAAGCAGGCATCATAAACTTTCCACAGAGCATTCTACACAGGCAGCTGGGAAGCGGGGCACACTGACATTTGCCATGAGCCTACTATGTGCCAAACACTGCATCTCAGTTCTTAGAGGTGGCCGTTGCAATCTGACAGAGAAAGAAGCTGTGACTCAGAGATGTACAACTTGCCCAGTTTATGATTTTAAGGACATTTGTATCCATATCTATGCGACTACACCGGTAGTGATTCTTATGCCACACCACTCTGCTCTTTGTATCTCATTAGGACACGATATGTCTTTTGCTAAATAGTCTTTCAACTGGAAGGAAATGTCAGAAGGTAGTTCAAGGTCAATATAATGGTGTGACATGACTGATGGCCACCAAACTGGCCTGCTGTTTCACACAGCTCAGGGGCTCACTGCGTCATCTGGGGTTTTTATCCTGCTCCTCTGGCTCCAGCCACTTCCTCAGCTTCTGATAGGCAAACCTGCCCACGCGCACCATGCCTGTCCACATTCATGGGAACAGGGTGCATCCGTTCCCCGACCTCCCAAATTACAACCCAGAAAAGGACTGACCCCAAGTTGGGTTATATCTAAGGCCTCTATCATCCCAGCTGTAGGCCCAAGCCCTCCTTCCTGCACATTAAAAGCCAAATGGTCCTGACTAGTGTGGCTCAGCTCATTGAGCATCATCCCGCAGAGCAAAAGGTCACCAAGTCGATTCCCTGTCAGATCACATGCTTGGGTTGTGGTTTCCATCCCCAGTTGGGGCTCACAGGGGAGGCAACCAATCGATTTCTCTCTCATGTCGATGTTTTTCTCCCTCCCTTTCTCTCTCTTTACCACTCCCTCTAAGAAAAATAAATGAATACAATCTTATTTAAAAAGCCAGGTGACCATTTAGGCTGTGTCTCTGAAATGTGGACTTTCTCACCTCTCTTCCCTCCCTCAGTAATGTAAGCACCTACCTTCCCAAGGTTGGCTTTCTCCACTTCTCACCTGCCAGTTACACCTCCAATCCTTATTTATGGCAATGAGGTCTCACTTTTTCACATCTAAGACACTGTGGATGAGGGACCCAGGGCAATAACCCAGGTTCCTTCCAATATACAAACTGAACATAAATATTTATCAAGTCATGCCTAGTCAGCAATGAGATTGGTGACTAGGCATGACTTGATAATATTTTATGAGTCCATCTAATGTAGGAGTTGGCTGAAATTTCACCTTATGATATAGATAGGGCCTCTGCAAACATTATGTTTATCAAAATGAAGAAATGCCAGGAAGAGCCCTGTGGATTTCAAAGGCGGGGCTGTGGGCTTAAGGTTAGCCTTTCATAGAATGTCTCAAACAAGAGTTTTAAAATCACTGCCATTCTTAGAAGAGGAAAAAGCTTCAGTTATGAAAGAAATCTTAGTGCCATTGTCTAAAACTCAAGAGTTTATACTGAGGCATTTTACTTGTTATCTCCCTAAAAATTTCACACCCATAATTATGAAGGATAAAGCCCAAAGGAGGTCCCTGTGTTGCCAGGGAACAATATACAGCAAAGTTATGAATACTTTGGTTTGTTCTCTTATATCCAAAAGCACATAATAGAGTTAAAAGCACAGCTGCTTTTAGTCTTAGATGTAGATTTTTATCAAGTTCTCATTCAAGAATCATTAAAGTTGACAGGCTGAAACTGAAGGTTTCTCAATAAAATTTGAAAAGGACTACAGTTTGTAAAATAGAAATGATGATTCCTCCAATCATAAATAAGGTAACGAATTAAAAATTTCCAAAGGGCTAGATACATGAACAGGCAAATGAAAAATATCTAGCTGATAGAAGTTAAGAATAATAATGTGAAGTAATGAAAATACATATTATACCTTTAAAATACAGAGAGGTTTTGGGGGGAGGAGGGTGCTTAGGGTACTGAATTTAACAACTAAGAGGAAGATAAATCTGCATTTCTAATTATTTCCTGCTTCACAATGGTCATAAAAATGATTCTGGGGAATCACTTGGTATTAAAAATTGGCTCTGAAAAACCTAAGTATGAAGGTACTCAGGGGTTGGAAGTGTAATGTAAAATTCTGCAGCCTTCTTGGGATGTATTTGAAGTCACCAAATCCAAATGATTTTGTCACCAAAGTAGCTGACAAAATTGTTAATCTGGAGTATCTTTGGAGGTCATGGGTATTTCAACATACAACATAGAAAAGACCAAAACTTAACACCAAAGTCCAGTGAGAGGCCAAGCCCAGAGTACACGCCGCCGTTCACTCCGCTGTAAAGCTAACAGCTCCCATCCTTGAGTCGGGGAGAGTAGCAGGGTCACTCACCATAAAGAGAACACACATGAAAGATGAGCTGACTTTCTATTGCCTTTAGATGGTCGAACTCCTCAACATGGAAGACCAGGCTGCTGTTCCCGCTGATCTCCTCTAGCTGGGCCCTGTCAGCGCCATACACCCCCACAGAGATGATGGTCACACCCTTGTCCCGAAGAGCTTTAGCAGGGCCTCTCACATCGTCCTGTGCTTCTCCATCCGTGATGAGAATAAGAAACTTTTTGACTCCGGGACGGGCTCCCTTGAGATGGGTGACATGGAAATATTCATCTACAAAGGTCAGTGCGCTTCCAGTCAAAGTGTTTTGGCTGATGGCAGACATTCTGTCTATTGCATCAGAAATTTCTTTGTGTGTAAAGTATCGATCAAGTTGGAACTCTTCCTTAGCATAACCACTGAACTGAATGACACCAATTTGAGTTTTGTCTGGACCAATTTGAATCTTAGCTGTCACATTTTTCATGAAGGTTTTCATTTTATCAAAGTTTTCACGTCCTATACTGTGAGAACTGTCCACCAGAAACATGATGTCAGTCTTCATGTTTTCACATCCTGCGTGTTATCGAAAAGATCAGAAATAAATCAGATCAAAAAAGGTTCTCAGAATATGTAGAAATAAATGCATTAATTGGAAAACATTGAAAATTAACTCAAGTAACTGCTACTGCATTTGAAAATTTTATTCACTTCTTAAGTAAAAGTTTACTAAGTAGAGGCCTAAATCAGAAATCCACTGAAGACTGTCCAAGAATTTTTGAAGAAGAGGTGTAACTTCCAAAATACGTACTCATTTATTCACTCATCATTTTTGAATTTCATGAAATTCCAATGACCAAGTTATATGTTAAAGATGCAACAGTGATCCCTCCTCAAAAAAAGAACCAGAGAAATAAGTAATCAATTCCCTGTGCTCATAGGACAAATATTCCAATGTTTTATGTACATTCATTAAAAAAATTTTAAGTAATCTTAACATAGAATTATTTTCTAG
Organism: Mormoops blainvillei; assembly: GCA_004026545.1. Classification (NCBI taxonomy): domain Eukaryota; kingdom Metazoa; phylum Chordata; class Mammalia; order Chiroptera; family Mormoopidae; genus Mormoops; species Mormoops blainvillei. Next base: position 61,326 of record PVJD01002415.1, on the reverse strand, counting down.
AATAATTTAAAGTAACTTGAGAAACACTATAAATCAATATTAGAAATCGGGGTGAGCCCTGGCTGGTGTGGTTCAGTGGATTGAATGCTGGCCTGTGAACCAAAGGGTCGCTGGTTCAATTCTCAGTCAGGGCACACACTTGGGTTTCGGGCCAGATCCCTGGTAGGGGGCATGCAAGAGGCAACCACACATTGATCTTTCTCTCCCTCTCTCTCTCCTTCCCTCTCCCTCTCTCTAAAAATAAATAAGTAAAATCTTTTTTTTTTAAAGAAAGAAATTGAGGTGAAAAGCTTTTACTAGAGGTAAGTGCATTAGTAAGCACATACCCATTCAACAGGGATTTTTTTTATTTATACAAACTTTGTAGACACCCTGATGGGAATTGGTATATATATGTAGATGTACACATATATGCACATGGAAGTCCAAGTTCTATAAGCCATAGAAAAAATGGTGTTATTCATTCATAGTACAGATACTGTATGTGTGTATAAATATATATAAAAAATATATTGTCTTTAGCATGTATTTATTTAGTCTCATCCCTTTTGTCTATCTCGTATCATGCCATTCTCTTACCAGCCCCTCTCTAAACACTCAGAGTCTATGCCACACTATTTAAAAATGAACAATTAGCATCATCCATTGAAGAATGAAAAGGTGCTAATATTTTTTTCAATCACTTGTGTTGTATGAGGCCCACCACAAGAAATTATAACAATCATCTGAGACCCAAACCTCCCTGGGGCCATCTTGAAAGTCATAAACTGGGAGGCAGATAAAGATGTTTGTGGCCTTGGTAAAGCCCCGCCACTGGGAAGTATGGAAGGCTCTCTCACTACTTTCTAAGTAGACTTTTACATGCGGTTTAGTATCCACGGGTGCTATCTCCTTATATCTGTTTATAAGAGACTATTTCTTGTCCTCTAATATCTGTTCTGCTCTTCTATGACAATAAAGTTTCAGCTAGGTAGATAGTTGCCCAGGTAAAGACTATATTTCCCAGTCTTTCTTGAAGCTAGAGTGACCCTGTAACTAAGTTTGGGCCAACAGACATAAACAAGAGTATTAACATTAAAACAATTAAGCGTGGTGGGCTCCCCTGGCCCTTTCTTCCTTTTCACAAATGCAAGGTCATAAGAACTTGGACTTCACTTTGACCTAAAGATGGAAGTTGTGTGCTGAGTATGGAACAACCTCTCTACTAGACCTAGACTCCTTACCTTGGACTACTGTACAAAAAAGAACTAATATTCTGTGTTGTGCAGTTTGGGGTCTTTTTGTTACAGCCACTTCACCTGCTCGCTAACCAATGCACTGTGTCTCACTCCACCCACATCTGCTCTGAGATTAGTCAGTGTTTTTCTAGGCTTTCGGGCTTTGACCCCTCAGTTTTTCTGCCTCTCTGTCTGCCATCTTATGGCTCATTTTCTTGTCTACAGCTTGTGTCCTCCTTCAGGTGTGCCAGTGTTCAGGCACCTTAACTGCAACTACCTGACCTGCAAGAGATGTACTGCAGCTCCTCGGATTGGTCCAGAACCTTCTCCCTTGAGAGGACTTGAGACACAATTTACTTTGTTTCCTGAAGCCCTTTTACTTGTTTTGACATCAACCTCCCCTCTTCCACACACAAAATGCTGTGGGTCTTTTACTCTTGTACTCTAAGACCGAACTCTGTCCATAACAGTACTGCCCATAATAGAAAAAACAATGAATAAATTTTGATTTAGGATATTGTTATGAATGCTATTTATTAGCTTATGCATTTACTTTAAATTTGAGTGACTCAGAGAACATTGTGACACAGTTTTCACTTTTGTAAGTTCAAATAAGTGAGAATTCTTTTCCTTTGCTTATTTGTGAACACCTTAACCAACTTCTGCAATAGCTAACTTTTATGTGGCACTTACTATGTGCCAGGTCCTCTGGTAAGTGCTTCACATGCGTAAATACCTTTAAGCCTCACAGCAAGGCTACACACAAGGGACAAAGGCAAGTAGACAGTAAGTGACCTATTCCAGGCCCACAACTAGATAATAAAGCTGGGGTCTGAACTTGAACTCTTTCATTCCAGCATCCTTTCTTCTATGCTTCTCAGTAGACAATGTTTTCATTTGCTAATACCAGCAATCAATATACACCACCTTCAGTTACTAAGTGGCTATTATTAAGATAAATAATAATCAGGTACAGGAATTTGCGGATTTGTTCTTCCTAACTTTCGTTACTTAATTTGTGGTCTGAACAAAAATGCAAATATGTGTTTTAAATAAGAATAAATAATAATAGTTCCACATATACTAGGATATGCTTTCACATTAGAGAAATAATGGTTGGTATGTATTATGCTAAACCTATAAGAATTCTCTGGTGTTATCCTCATAGAAGAGGAAATTTGAAGCTCTAGTAGAAAAGTGAGTAGAACCCTAATCTATCTAGAGCCACAGCCCATTTTCTTTCCACTGTATTCATCTGCCTGAATGTGCAATTAACACATACAGAGAACAGAGTCTCTTACACACCACAGCAGTGAGCTTTGTAAAGGCCACAACATTCTTAGCAACCTTCCTACTTCTGACTTTCAAGATGGTCCCAGGGCATCTGTCTATTACAGAGAGATTCTCCAATCTTGGCAACTGGGTTAAAGTAAGGGGCCGAATCCTTCCATGATGATAAGGGTAGTTAGCAAAGTGTTAACCAGGCAACTGGTCACATCACCCCATGTCTCAGTTTCACTGTCAGTCTGCCTAACACAACTAATGAAGTGCAGAAAATAAAACCTTTTTTTTTTTTGCTTACCTTTTTCAGTGCAGATGCTGTGAATAACTTCATTTTTGATGCTTTCTAAAGAATCAAAGTTCTGCCCAAAGTTAAGCCTTTCTTCTTTCCCAGCAATTTGTAGCAGTTGTGTTTTGTTAGCTGCCCCAATGCCAATGGCATGAATGGTGATTTGTTCAGCCCTTAGTCTTTCAGCAGGTTCCAGGACGCTGTCCTCAGATAACCCATCGGTCAGCACAATGAGGTGACAGGGAACCTCGCTTGACCTCTGCTTCCTTCCCTTCCTTATTATTGGCAGAATGAAATCCAGGGCTGCCCCAGTAGTAGTTCCGCCTTTGAGTTGCTTGATGTTTAAAACAGCCTGTCTTAAGTCCACATCATTAGTATACATATGGACATCAAATTCCAATTGCTTCTCCCTCGCATACTGCACAGCCCCAACTCGGACTTTGTTTGGGCCAATGCTAAACATGCCTATTACCCTCAACATGAATTTCTTGATTTCATCAAAGTGCTTCGGCTGGATACTGCCTGAGCCATCAATGAGGAAATAGAGATCGGCCTCTTTTGTATCTGTACAGCCTGCAAAAAAAAGAAAAAAGGAAAAGGAAAAAATGAAAGTGAATTCTTCTTTAATCATAAAGAATCTGGAGAGAAATTTGCAAGCAGGTTTGTAGAAGAACATGAGGATGTGAAGGTTCTAAAGAATGAGGACACTTCTGGTTGGCCCAGAGCCTGTACATTTCATGGAGGCCGCTCATGCCCATTTTCTCTTTTGAAATTTGCAACAACACTGTGAGGAAATTGAAACAGAGTGAGGTCCAGTAGTTTGTCTAAGACCAAGGACACACAGCCAGTAAATTAAAGAGTAAGAACCAGATTCCCAAGTCTCCAGGATGTAAGTCAAATAGTTTTCCTAGTATTGACACCACATTTTAGACAGTTATGCCTTATCGTTTCTTGAGAAACAGGGTGGGACAGAGGACCTCCTGTTCTTACTTCCCCAATAACCGACCTCCTCTTTCCAGAGCAACTAGGACAATATATTTAAAACTAGAACCAGATCATATTACACTTCTATTTAAATGATTTATCATTGCATTTAGAATTTAAAAATAAAAAACTGCCCAGATCTTTTCCCCTGATTTCCTCTCTGACCCTGTTTCCAGCAATTCTTCATCTTCCTCACTGTGCTCCAACCACATTGAGCTTCTTTCTACGCTTTGAATGTACCACAGGACCTTTGCACTTGCCCTCCTCTCTTCTGGGAATATTCTTCCCCTCAAAGGTTCACACAGCTGGTTTCTTCTCATCTTGTCATGGATGTGCCAGCTCAGATGGCTGTTCCTCAAAAAGATCTCCTCTCCAGGTAAACACATCAATCATTGTCTCTCCTACTACCCTATTTTCTTCCTGATACCTATTACTTTCTGAAACTTTCTTATTCACTTGTTCATGAACACAGCCTGTTTTCTGCCACGGAACATCAGCCCCAGCAAGGCGGAGACTTGCCTAGTTCTCTGCTTCTCCCCAGGAGGCCTGGTACATCACAAGATTTCAACAAAAAAAATTTTAATGGAAGCATTCTCAATGTTCTTTTCTTTGTTGATAGCAGATTCTATGAAGAAATGTTTTAACTTTCCTAATAGCCTATTTACAACCCTATCTAGTCATTCATTGCAATCGGATGGGAGAAAGAGCATACTTTTAAATTTTAAGTATTTGATGCAATTATCTGGTTGAGTATGTGAAAAGATCTTTAAAACACCAGACAATTTAGTTATTCCGAAATATTTTCTTTCTTGACAGCTTTTTGGGAATTTATAGCTATTGACAGAACTACAAGCTATGAGGAGTTGGTCCTTAAGAAATCAGAAATACTGGAAATATTGTAAGTTTGGCCTTGAAAATTAAACTATGAAATCAACACATAAAGCATCAGAGCAAAGATAAGCAGTTATTTGCAAAAGATAGACTTGATCCCAGGCCAGCAAAATTGATGGCAACCAGACTTAATTGTTTTATATGCCTGATAAAGAAGAATTAGGTGTGTTTCAGAAACAAGGCAGTGGTGCTCATCAACGAAGGAGAATAAAGTATGAGTCACAGTGGGTAACTGGCAATGCCCTTCCAATCCTGCCTGGAGCTGGGCTATCCAATACACTAGCCACTAGTCACGTGTTACTATTAAAATGTAAACCTAAATTGAAACTATTTTTAAATTAAATAAAATTTAGAAATCAGCTCTTCAGTCATACTAGCCACATTTCAGGTGCCAAGCAGCCCCATGTGGCTAGTGGCTATCATATTGGACAATGTAGTTATAGAACGTTTCCACTATCACCAAACATCCAATTAAACAGTGTTGAAGAAGAATGTATCCCCTGACCCCAGGAGTTATGTACAGTTATACAGAGAAAGAGATAGAGATACATAGATATAGAGAGAGATAGAGAGATAGATCTATATATTTGATTTTAAAATGGAGTCATCCATTCGGTTGGATGCCACTAGACATTTCAGTGAAAAACTAAATCCTTTGTTGTGATCCCACACCCTCTGACAGTCTTGCTTACAGTTCAGCTTCTCATCTGGCATGGTTACAGGGAAAGAATGTACTTCTCAGAACACATGAATGTCCAGGGCCCTAGGAATTGATAGTTTTCACTATAAAGGTATTTGTCATTCTTTTTTTATATATTAGTGCCTTGGTTTTGCTAATGTGAGTCTCCCCTTGATTTAATGGAATTCTATTTAATAAACTGAATATCACCGTGTGACAGAAGTAGTAGATACGGCAGTGACTAAGTCAATACAGATTGCTCCTCTGGGTTTGATCATTCTGAAATTATAAAGTTGGCCACCACCCTCTCAGTCCATGACAAATTCACTAAAGCAGTGGTTCTCAAACATTGCAATCATGAGCTCTTTGGGGAGCTTACCAAAATGCAGGGTGCCCAGAACCTACCCTCAGAGACTGATTCATTAGTTTAGGGTAGGACTTGGGCCACTAAATTATTTACAAACTCGCTGGCAAACTCTGATACATTTACAGCAGGTACTGTTGGTGCTCTGCCTGTAACCCCTCAAATTCTTTACCATTTCCAGGCACGCTGGTTTCCAGGCTTTTGTTCCAATAGTTGGCACCAATGTCTGTTGGTGGATAGGCTGTTCTTGGCACTTGAACTAAAAGTGCCTGGAAATTTACATTCCCTCATGTGTGCTGTAATAGAAATTCTCTAGCTACATTGCCCCCAACTGGGACACCTCTCAAGTTGAACCCACATTGTCTCTAGCATGGTCCCGTGAAACTGACCCTCAACGAACGGACCCTCAACAGAGCTTTTCTAATCATCCTTCCTTCCTGTTCCCACTTCCTCCCCTCCCCACCACTCTCCAGTTTGCCTGGGTATAATTTTCTAATATATCAGTTTCACATACATTTTGGTTTGGTTTCTGAGAAACCCAATCTAAGGACGGATATTTGAGAGCCACTGAATTAATAAGAAGTCACCTACTGAGGTTTTATAAAAGACAGCCATCCCCTCGGATGGCCCTTGCCGTAGGCTTGGTCCCGTATGTTCCCATTTGGAAATTCTATAAAAACAATAATCATTTTTTTATCACATCATTGCAAACTCCCTGAAACCACACTACACATTCCTCCTATGCCCTACTGGTTGGACTAGACCAAGGTGACTGTCACTCTGAGGGAGTCCCCTGTGAATCACTCAGGAGGTAATAGTAATCTTGTTTCTTGCTGCTGCCTTGTAATGTGTACATGCCAGAGGAAGTCCAGGGCTGGTTCAGGATCCATTCCTTAAAACTTCAATGGACTGGTCTAATTTTAAAATTAGCCTTTAATATCATTGGAAGGTTATAATCATTTTCCACTAGAGTGCTGCCAAATTTCAGTTCCAATTGTCTGAAAGCATTTTATATGCAGAGTAAATTTGTGAAGACAGCAGATATCCCAGAATTAGATAAACTCAAAGTCACATCGAGTATCTCCTGGCATGCACCTTTGAAAAGAGCTCAGTAAAGCTATGGAGATTCACAAAGCATCTTCCCTAGAATGTTGGAAGGAAAAAAAGAAAAAAGATGAAAAAGCAAGAAAATAATCATGGATGATCCCTACAAGATTTTTACAAGAGCAAAACATTGGCAATGGTCTATATATATAATCCAACAATTTAGGATATGTTAAACAAATTATGTTACATCCATATGATGGAATTAGTATTCACAACTTTAAAGAAATATTGCAAAAGGATATTTAAGGAACAGTACAGAAGTGCATGACATAGCTTGATAGGAAAGTGCGTGAGGCAGATAATAGTCACTATCCCCAATACCCACTCTCTCCTTCTTCTAAATTGATTGGACCCCCAATTTTTACCTAGGGAAAAATTTTACCTTGACTGCCCCAAATGAAGGCTGCATTTTTAGGCTTCCATTCTTATAGCTGAGGGTGACATGTGATGAAGTTCTGGCCAATGGAATGTAAACATAAATGGTATATGTAATTCGTGAAATTATTCTTGAAGAAAAGGAGGTAGAAGGCTGCCTTTCCCTTATCTTTCAACCTGCTTGCTTGCTGGATGTGAGTGTGATGCTTGGGGCAGTTAACCTAGACTATGATCCTGGGAATAAAGGCCACAAATGGCAAAAAAAGGGACAGGGTCCCTGGCACTGTGGTGTGCCACATAGCTCAGTCTGCTTACCGCGGGACTTATTTATGAAATAGAAAACTAGTTATATTTTGTTTAAATCCTTGTTAATTTTGGCCCTGGCCAGGCAGCTCAGTTACTGAGAGCCTCATCCCAATATGCCAAGGTTGCAGGTTTGATCCCCTGTCAGGGCACACACAAGCAACCAGAAAATGCATAAGGAAGTGGAACAGTAAATCTCTCTCCCTTCCTCTCTCTCTCTCTAAAAGCAAAAAATAAAAATTTTTTAAATCACTGTTTTTTTTTTCTTTTGTTAGGCACACCTAAATGTAATTGTAATTGATACAACAACTAACCTAAAAATCCAGAGAAATGAATGTTAAAAATGGTTTTATCTGAAAGATTGGATTATAGACTATTTTAGTTTCTTCTTTATGTTCATCAATACTATTAAACTATTTTATAATTAACACATTTTAGTTTTTTTTACATTTTATTGAGGTTCAATTTACTTACACGCTAAAAAAAATCACCCATTGTAATCACTGAATGACTTTTAGTAAATTTATAGTTTTGCAGCCATCACCAAAATCTAGTTTCAGAACAATTCCATAACTTCCGAAGTTCCTTTATCTAATTCCAGTCAGTCCTTGCTCCTACCCCGGCCCCGAGGCAATTACTCATGTTACTTTTATAATAAGAAAAGTACTTTTTAAAACATACCAATTTTGGCAAGATCCATTTGTTCAGCACGAGCATAAATTTGGGACCATATTTCATTCTGGACCTTTTTCAGGAAGTTCTTACTGTAAGTTTCCAAGTTTGCATAGGACTGTAGCATGGAGGTCGTCTGTCTTGGAGGGTAAGATACTATTTCTTCTAACTGGGTATGGTTAGCCCCTTCGATGCCCACAGCAAACATGGTTACGTCCTCCTGACGAAGTTTCATTGCGGCCTCACGCACCTCATCATCTGAGGGTCTGTGAGTGACCAGGACCGCGATCTGAGGCACCCCCTGGGCCTTTCTGCTGCCACTTGACTTTAAGAAGCCTTCTCTTCTTAGCTTCTCAATAGCGGCCCCTGCATTGGATTTCCCAGTCCGAAGAGAAAGCTTCTGGATTTGCTCCTGAAATGCAGATTGATCTGTGCTTGATTTCAGAAAAGAAATGGTCTCAGCTTTATTGCTGTAACTCATGAGTCCAAGCCGCATGCAGTTGTCCTTCACGTCCAGGGAGCTGGTGATGTTCTCTAGGAAGTTCTGCAGGTTCCTTAGGTTTTGTCTGGTCCCAACTCCCTCATCCACCAGGAACACGAGGTCAGCCAGTGAATCTTTCTCACAGGTCACAGGGGAGGGAACTATGGAGAGGGAAACAGTATGAGAATCAGCACAAACCGCCAGCCCAGGGTGAGAAAGATACTGTACGGGTTGCCAAAAGGTACCAACGAAAATAGAGGCAGTCATGCCAGATGAGGTTAGCATCGTTTCCTTTTAATGAACAAAAGATATTTCATTGTTGGTGGGGGGTGGGCAGGGCAGGGGAGAGCAATGGGGGAAAATGGGGACAACTGTAATGGAACAACAATGAAAAAATAAAATAAACAAAAGATAAAAATTCTGAACAAGACTTACAAGGTCATTGATTTCAGAAGCTTTGCACTGCTGTTCCCTCTCTCTGAAGAAGGCTTCTTAGCAGTTTTCTTACTACACCCACCACCGCCACCACCTCCACCTCTGCTACCACCAACCAACAACCACCATCGACATTAACTACCAGTCGACCACCACCTCCTTCACCACCACCTCCACAGCCACCACCGCCATTCTCAAGAGCAGTGGTACAGGGATGCGTTAGAAATGTTTCTGTCCTCGGGGAGCTCACATTCTATGGGGAGGACAGATAACTAGATTATATTATTTCAGACAGTAGTAAGTACTAGCAGGGAAATAAAACAAGTGACTCAAATAAGTTCCTATGCTGGGGAGGTAGGGTGGCAACTTTATGGGAGACATAAAGAAGTCAGGGAAGGCCTCCCTGAGAGGATCACATTTGGATGGAGACATGAAAGAAGAGAAGAATTCAGCCACATGTTGTTCTGAGGAAAGAGGAATTCTGGCAAACGAACAGTAGAAGGTGGGAATGAGTAAGAAGCCCAGAGTGGCTGGAGCCAGTGAGTGAGGGGAACAGTGGTGAATGAGGTCAGGGGGAGGTGGGGACCAAATTGTAAGGATGTCACATGATCTTATTTAAGTTTTTTAAATGTCATCCCAGTCGCTGAGGGGAAACAATAAATTCGGGAATCTCAATTAAGAAACGGCTGACCTAGCCCAGGCAAGAGATTATGGTTCTTGGACAAGGATAAGAGTAGATAAGATGAAACGAGGGTAGTTTTCACGCATGCATTAGAGGCAGAACAGAGAGGACCTGATGACAAATTGAATGTAAGGGTTGAGAGACAAAGAGGAAGCAGTGAAAACTCCTAATTGTTTTGACCTGAACAGCTGAATGGATGTTGATGGTGTCTTTTTCCAAGATAGAGAAGATGGTGGGAAGGACAAGTTGCAAGGAGAATTCAAGAATTCCGTTTCAGACATGCTAAGCATGAGATACTATCACAGATGCCAGGTAAACAGTTGGTTAGATGAACCTGACATTGAGAGGAGAGTAAACCATATGCACATGAAACTCCTGCTCTAAGCACAGCTGGAGAAACCACAATTGAGGAAAGAGTAGCCAAGGGATAAGCTCAATGTTGCCAAGAACTACCCTTTAGGATTGTGAGCTCTAGAAGCCAGATGGTACGCCTGACTTATCTTAGCCCCTATGGTACTTGGTACCTGGTGAGAGTCCAAAAATATTTATGGAATCAAAAATAATTCTCAACAATCTGCCAATGTACTCTGAACCCTGCACAGTTGGCTAAAACATACCCTCAGTATGATTGTCCAGGTTGGTGTTTATTTGTAACTTATTAATAATAGTAACCCCTGTGCCAAATGCCATACAAGCCACCTAACCCATATCATAAGGTAATCGCTTTTATCCTCACATTATAGGTAAGGAAACTGAAGCTCAAAGGTTAAATAACCTGGTCAAAGCCCTGAAGGGTTAAGCCAGGGTTTGACCCAGACCTTCCTGACTCCAAAGCGAAGGCCTTATTCCTAACGTCTAAAGGCAAGGATAACCTTGTTGCACTGTACGGCTGTGAAGGAAATTAGGAGGAGTGAGAGAAGCACATTCAGCATGCAGCACCCTCTAAGAAGGTGGGGAAACCCTACTGTCCTGGAGAACTCAGGCTAAGCAGCCGTCTACAGGGTTGGAACATCTCCAAGGTCCCCAAGGTGGAGGGTAACAGGAGTGTTTTCGCTCTGGGAGAAGATGCACACATGCCATAAGAACTTTCTATTTCCCCCAAGACAGGAGGAGTGAGAGAAGAGGAGAGTGGAGGCGAAGGGACTCTCTGGCAGCTCGAGGACAACACTAACTGTGGCAGAGCCTTCTAGATACTCACTAAAATCTACTTCCTCTTCTTGGGCTTAGAGCTAGACCTGATTTTCTAGCCTTATTGGAATTAGGTAGGACCATGGGACTAAGATCTGGCTAATGAAATGTGAGTCTCTTCAAAGTTTAGCCCATAAAACCATCTTCCAACTTCCTTCCCTTCGACAAGCTCTATACCAATTCCTAAGGCACCTTGGAAGTCATATTTGAATACAGAGGAGCCCCCACCAACCTAAGTATCTGAATAGAAGAAACAACGGGTCACCTGGAGCACTGGCCCAATGCTATTACAAGGGAAATAAATAAGTTTCTTATTATTCAGGAAGTCTATTTGTTATTAAGATTTAGCATGGTCTGACTACAAAATCAGCCCATAGCTATAGCCATGGAATTGATGAATGGTAGAGCAGGAGGGGATTTGCAAGGTCATCCCCACTCCCATGTCTTACATAGGAGGTTGCTGATGCAAGGCTCGGAGAGATGATATCGCTTCCCCAAGTTCACACAGCCAGCAAGTGGCATTGTGAGGATCTTTTGCCCTTGTGTTCAGGGTACTTTGTACCATACCAGGTGACTTCTGTGAGCCTTAGAACCAGATAGCATCTACTCAGAAGAACCCGCCATGGCCAACTGAGCACAGAAGCAGCCAGGGAAATCCACTATGCTGGGGACTCTTTCTACCTTACTCGGGAGAAAATGACTGGAGCCTCCCCCCAGTACAGCACACTTACTGTGGACCACCTCTCGGCTGTGCTGGCCTCTTTTACCTGTTCATTGATACCACATGCAGAGCTTCCTGTCTCGTTTTGCCTGTTCTTTACTAAGGCTTCCTGGGATCACTTCCCAAGTGAACTATTTGTACTCAAGGGTCTTCTGTTTTGGAGTCTTCATAGAAAACTCAAGTAAGACACAAATAAAGCATTTTTCAAGTGAGAAGTTGTGAGTCGGGGGGCCTAAGTAGTTCTCCTCTTAGCCTCTGGAATCAAGAATCAAAGTGGATGAGGAGATCCTCCGCTTTCCTGCACAAAATCCAGGAATTGGCCAGGGGTTGAAAGGAAGGCAGTTGAGGCAGCTGGCAGTTCTGGCGGGTGGAAGCGTAGAGATAATAGATGGCCAGCTGGCCTGGGAATCAGCATTCCCCCAAAGGACACCAGCTACAACGACTGGAATAAGGTGCTGCTCTCAAGCAGCCTTGTACACACAGACATCAACATGGATAACAGTGCCTGAGAGGGCAGGTCTGTGCTGCCACTTGAGACATTCTTGATAGTGCTCAGAAAGGAAGTTGGGGGGAATTTTATGTCAGGGGATAGGATAACCGAGGGCTCAAATTATTTAAGTGAGGGTACTGAGTCCGTTCAATTTGAGCTGCTTTTAATTGATCTCATTCATCCATAAGCTTGTCAGAAATATTTTCAATAATTCTTCAGTTCCAAGATCCCGTCTACTGTAAGGTATACTCTTATTGAATGGCAGCACTTTGGGAATCTTTTTTTTTTTTAAGCACAACTGAAAGACACCTCCTAATATAAAACATGTTAAAACTTCTGCCTTCAATGTGCAAAATATAAGCACAAAATGACTCCAGGGCTGGGAGAGAAAATGAGCAAACATCTGGCTTTAGCAGATCCTCATACTCATTAAGGAAAAGATAATGTGAAGGAGGGAGTGAACCAGCACGTGTGTCAGGCTCAAGACCACAGTTTCCTGCATGGCGTTACTGCGCAACTGAAGGCACCCCCTTCTCCGCCTGGTCTCATTCTAAGGACACTGTTCCCATTTAGTGTTGCTATCTATTAATCCACAGGCATTTATTGGATATTTACCATGTGCCTCACACTGTGCCAGGACTGTGAGGAGAAGAGAACAAAGATCTTATTTCCTTACCTATAAGACTTGTACATATTTACTCATTAAGAAATAGAACACCAGCTACTGTCAGGTGCTGTGTAGGCCCAAAGAACACAGAGATAAATAAATATAAGTTGCCAATTCTTCCTTCAAGGGGCTACCAGTTCACTGGTGGGGGGAGGGGGACAAACACAGAGACGGGTAATTATACAGCATGGGAAGTGCTGCTGTCATCCTGTGCACAAGGAACTGCGAGATCCCCAAAAAAATTTGAACAGAAAGCCTTTCAAGATGATATAACTGTATGGTTGAGATTTAAATGATGACAGAAGCAATTCAAGCTCTAAGTAAGCTAAGGACTGCAAGACAACTCCTGCTAGAGAAAATGGCACAAGCAAAAGGCAGAAGCGAGTAAGAGTAGACCATGCTGTGTAGAAATTTCTGGTACTTAGGTCTGGGTAACTGAAAACCAGAAGAGGAGTTGGAAGCGATGAGGGTGTTGAGAAGCAGATCTGATCACGTGGGGGTTGGGCACCACTCAACTAAAGGGCTTTCTTACCTTTTATGTCAGTGTCAACTGCTCCTTCCTTGTACTGAACCACGTCCTTGATGATCTGCGTCATGTTCTGGGAGAATGTGCTGAGGTCTCTGGCCATCCGGAGCCGGAAATGGAACTGAGCCGTGGCCATGGCCTTCAGGCTCTCCTCAGAAGCCGTCTGCAGCCCCACAGAGATGATTCTCACCCCGTCTTGCCTCAGGGCCTTGGATGCCTCTTCCACGTCATCCTCAGATTCGGCTGAAGCCAGGACCACCAAAATCGGGGGAAAGAGCTTCTTATCTCTCCCGTTGTCCAGTCCAGAGAAGTAGGTCCTGTGAGCCTCCTGGAGAGCGTTTCCTACCCGCAGGGAGCCGCCCATGAACGCGAAGTTCTTCTTGAGGTGGTTCAGCATGGGGTTCCTGCTCTTGAAGGTGCTCAGCTGGAACTCACTGTGGAGTCTGTCGCTGTACTGGGCCAGGGCCACGCGGTATTTGTTGGCCTCTATGGGGAGGCTGTTGATTATCTTGCTGATGAATGTTCTCACGAAAGGGAAGGACTTAATTCCCAGGCGATCAGAGCTGTCCACCAGGAACACGACATCTGCATACTGAGGTCCTGGGTCTACAAACATAAAAGGACAAACCCAAACACACTGGTTATTTGGCTTTTACATTTCAGACCACAGTGTTCATTTGAGACTCTGTCCTAGTTAATGTTAAGGGTAACTTTACGGCCCCAAGGAAAGTGTCTTCTGGATGTCAAACAGAAGAAACTGTACTTGTTTTTGCTAAAATGTCAAATAAAAGGACTTTAGTAAATTAGCCAACAAATTTTTCTTTCTCAACTCTATGCCAGAAGGAATCAACATTTTTTTCTCTTCTTGGTTGTTGAACCCCAAACTCTGATATTGTACTAAAGAATAAACATGATACTAGAAATTCTCCAAGTAGTCTGTGGAGTAACGGCAACTTTTAAAAATACTATTTTAAAAATAGTATCGAGTCCGAAGCTGTCTTGGGCTGGAAGCTTAGAAGCAGATCTGAGACAGGGATTTGGGGGAGGGCTTGATGGGGGAAAGCAGGGTAAAGGAGGCAGGAGAGGAGAAAGCAGGATGCCCACCCTTGGCCCGACTGAAGGGGACTCTGGGGTAATTTTACTAGAGTATCGATTACACTTTGAGACAACGGGGACAGTCTTTGTATTCTCCTATCAGTCACATTGGCTGCAGACCATCACAGGGAATTGGAGGGAAGGAGCAGGGGGTTATGGACATAATCTCCTGGGTAAAGTGGCTCTAGGAAAGCTGAGAGCACTTCTCCTGAGACAGCGGCTTACAGCTGTGAGCTATTGCAGGCGATGTGGTAATATTCACAGTGGCTGGTGGTGTGGGGAAGGGTCTGGGGGGCTCGTATACCAGCTTGAGAAAAAGAGTCTGGGCCAGGCGAGGCACCACCAGCGTCTACTTTAGCAGTCATGGTCAGCTAACTGCACTCTCAAAATTAGTGAGGTTCTGGTAAATGACTGACAACCTCCTTTCAAAGTAACTCAGAAATTCACCAGGAAATTCTAGGGTAACAGGAGAGTAGAAAACCCTAGCTTTTATTTTCTTTCTTTTCTCCTCTTCCTTCCTTCCTTCCTTCCTTCCTTCCTTCCTTCCTTCCTTCCTTCCTTCCTTCCTTCCTTCCTTCATCTTTATTAAGGCCAAGATGGAAACTGACCTACAAAACAAATGAGTTGACTCTATTCATAGGGACAGGAAACACTAGGATTTTAGCAAATCAATGAATAATTAAAGCTTTTCTAGCCAGGTGTAACAAACTTCATGACTTTTGCCCATGGCTTTCTGTCATCTCTTAAGAGATTAAGTCAGCTTGCTGTGGTATACCTCTAACCACAACTAAGTGCTCTGTGCTTTGATATTTTAGTAAATAAATAAATTCCTTATTTCTCTTTATTTACTAAAAGTTTGTCAAGAGATAAAATTGTTTACTTTCCTAAATAATAATAACAAGCATAAAATATACTGGTACCTGGGCTCTGAAATGCCAATGTTTCAGTCCAAAGGATTAGGACAAATAGAATCAGCAGGTTCTTCATTTTGTTAGTGAAGTTCTCTTGCTTTTATTCTGTTAAAAAAAATGTAATTTACATTATGGAAAATCTCTTCGTATAATAAGAAAACTACTGGGAAAGCTGGATTAGAACACAATACGCTATACACAAAACAAGTATTTGTCAAGCAATGCCAAGTATATTTAAAACATCCATCAAGCATTTGGAGTATTTGTTGAAAATATAGTGCTAATATTTGCTGAACTCTTACCACAGCTCAGACACTTTCTCAGTGCTTAACAGCTGTCATCTAATTTAATCCTCACAACAGCCTTCCAGGGAGGTATAATGACTATGGCTTTGCAACAGATAGGAAAATATGTAAGGAGTGACTTGCTAAATGGTGGAGCCAGGATCCTGACCCTGGCAAAGTGATTGCCAAGGGCAAGCCCAAGTTCTTAACCACTATGCAATAAACCTTATGCAAAAACTGTCCTCACACAATGTATGCAATCACTATTCCTGGCGCTCTATTATTATACCAACATTGACTACTGTATAGGTTCACAGCCTGGCTCACAGAAAGCCAACAGCTATCCACGTGTTTCCTTCATTGAACCCTTGTGAAAACTGTTCTCTCATTTAGGGTAATAATCGGTTTTACAAATGAACTGAACTTCAGCATTTCTCTCCCCACAGTTTACAGTCAATCAGAAATCTCCACGGGAAATTACAATCTTACAGAAATTCCATCGGATCTGAGTTGCTCTTTATAAAAAGGGAAATAGATCAAATGGCCTGTACTAAAAAACCATAGCTGCCTTAAATGAGATACCAAAGGTATAAGGCCTGGTTTTCACTCTAGAGTTGATTTTTTCAGCAGTTCCTTTGAAGTTGCTGATCACCCAGGAAATTGAGAGAGTCACTGGAAGCTAGATTTGGAAGAGAGTCTATAGATCATTTAGGCTAAACCCTTAATTTAATGGAGGACCCACTAAGTAGGCTCCCCAGTAGTTAGTGCCTAAATCACATCAACAATGACTTTCAAGTCTATACTCATCATATTGTCATATACCATGTATTTTACTTATTCACTAATTTTATTGAGGTATAATTCACCTACTATAAATTTTACCCCTTTAGGTATATAATTCAATGTGTTTTGCTATAGTCACTGGATTTGTCTCCATTATCACTAATTCCGGAACATTTTCATGACCCCCCCAAACAAACCCCACACCAGTTAGCAGTAACTCCTCATTCTCCCCTTCCCACAGGCCCTGTCAACCACCGATCTACTTTCTTCTCTATGGATTTGCCAATTTTGGACATTAATATAAATGAAATCATATAATATATGGCCTTTCATGTTTGGAATCTTCCATTTCACATGCTTTTAACATTTATTCATGTCGTGACATATACCGGTATTTCAATCCTTTTTATCACTGAGTAACATTTTATTGTATGGATATACAACATTTTAAAAATCTGTTCAGTTGATAGACACTCAGTTGATAGACACTGAGTTTGTTTCTACTTTTTGGCTATTATGAATAATGCTGCTATGAAGATTTATGTACAAGTTTTTTGTTGATATATGTTTTCATTTCTCTTGAGTAAATACCTAAGGCTGGAATTTTTGGTTTTATGGTAACTTTTTGTTGAAAAACTTGAGACACTACCAAATTGTTCTCCAAAGCATCCACAACATTTTATATTCCCACTAGCAATGTATAAAGGTTCCAACTTGTCGATAATTTCACCAACACTTGTTATTTTCTTTTTCTTTTAATTATAACCATTCTAGTGTGTGTAAATGGGTGTCTTACTGTGGTTTCGATTTGCATTTCCCAAATGATGAATGATGCTGAGCATCTTTTCATACATTTATTGGTCATTTGTATATCGTCTTTGGAGAAATATCTATTAAATAATTTGACCATTTTTCACTGAGTTATTTGCCTTTTTATTGTGTTGTAAGGGATCTTGACATACTTTGGAGGCTGCATTCTCTTGGCACCCAAATGATGTGCTGTTGGATTTGGTTTGCTGGTATTTTGTTGAGAATTCTGCATATACGTTCTTTAGACTTATTGGCCTGTAGTTTTCTTTTCTTACAGTGTTCTTATCTGGTTTTGGTATCAAGGTATTGCCAGCCTTGTAAACTAGTTTGGGAGTGTTCCCTCCTCCTGAATTCTTTAGAAGAATTTGAGGATTTAGTGTTAACCCTTTTCTAAATGTTTGGTAGAATTCACCAGTGAAGCCATCTGGTTATGGGCTTTGCCATTTTTTGATTACCGACTTGATATTTTTCCTCATTATTGGTCTGTTCAGACTTTCTATTTCTTCCTGATTAAGTCTTGGTAGTTTATTTCTTTCTAGGAAATTATCCATTTCTTCCAGGTTATCCAAGTTGTTGCCATAATCGCTCACAGTAATTTCATGATCTTTGTATTCCCATGGTATTAGTGGTGATGTCTCCTCTTTCATTCATAATTTCATTTGAGTCCTCTCTTTTTTATTGTGAGTCTACCTAAAAGTTTGTCAATTTTCTTTATCTATCAAAGAACCAGCTCTTATTTTGGTAATCATTTCTATAGTTTTCCTATTCTGTTTCATTTATTTCTGCTCTAGTCCTTACTATTTCCTTCCTGCTAGCATTGAGCTAAGTTTGTTCTTCTTTTTTAGTTCCTTGACATATAAAGTTAGGCTGTTTATTTGAGATCATTTTCCTTAATGTATGCATTTATATTAATATACCAAACTTCCTCTTAGAACTGTTTTTGCTATATCACAGAAGTTTGGGTATATTGTTTCTACTTCTCTGCAGCCACTAGCTGGGCTGTGTTGTCACCTCTGTTCTGGCGAGGTCACGGGCTGTGCTCCCTGGCAGGGCAATGCCAATGGCTGGACTCCACAGCTGGCCGGGTCTATGGTCTGGGCTCTGCAGTTGCTCTTGGTCTGGTGGAATCTCAGGCTGTGTTCTCCAGATGAAGACTCTACTGCCTAGACACTATGTCTAAATATGGCCACAGTCTGGGCTTCACAGTACAACATGGTTATGCTCTGCAGTCAAGCAGGGACACAGGCTGTACTGCAAACTTGTGAGGTTGCAGGCTTCACAATCACATAGTCTGCTGACTGTGCTCCTCTATTGAGTTATGTTGCTGCTCAGGCCCTCTAGTTGGACAAGACCGCCACTACATCCTGCAACTGGGGTGGTGGGGGTTGTACCGAAGACGGTGCTCTGAGGTTGGGCAGGGCCATTGTCCAGGCTCCCTGGTAAGTTGGAGCTGCAGACCCTACCCTGTGATAGGACAGGGTCACTGGCTGGTCTTCCTGCCTAGCGTGGCTGTGTTCAGCAATCAGGAAAGGATGTGGGCTGGGCTCCACTCCTGGGTGGTACCACGGGCTGTGCTCCAAGGCTGCCCAGGGTCACTGTTCATGTTCCCTGATTATGTGCGGCTAGAGGCTATGCTCACCAATAGGGAAGGGTTGCTGCCCTAGTGCCCTTGCCTGAGCAGAGCTATAGTATGAGTTTTACAGCTGCCCAGGTTCTCTGGTCAGGCTTCTGGCATACAGGACTAGAGGCTCTGCTCAGTAGTTGAATGGGGAAGCAATTTGTTTCCTTGCTGGGGTGGGGCCATGGAATGGTCTCCACTGCCAGTATAGCTTATTGGCTGGGGACTCAAATCAGGCAGAATGGTCAACCAAGCTCCCTAGCCATACAGGCCATGGAGTTGGCTCTATAGAGGGGCAGAGCCACTGGCTGGGATCTCGTCCCAGATACTGCTGCAAGCAGGTATGCGGTCCATCAAGATCTGAGCACTGGTTGCCGTAAGTTCCATCCTTCTTCTCCATCTCTATCTGGTCCCCAGTGGTCAAGCCCCACAGATTCCCCAGTGGTCCCCATGAGATGAGTCTTGAGTGTGCCTCCTGTGAAGTGCCCCACAATGTTGGAGGAGCTGGGTATCCCCTTAGGCTCTTTTCCCACTGGAGGAACCAAAGGCTCGGCGGGGCGGGGCGGGGGGCTCTCTGTGTGGGTGCTGCTCCTCTTAACTTTTGAATGTGCTCCTTCTTGGTCTCTGTGGTCCAGGGATTGTTTCTACCTCACCCCCAGGTTCTGGGATTTTCACAGTGGTGTCTTGCTTGCACCTAGTTGCCACCATCATTGATCTTCTTGTGAGGGGGACTAAAGTCAGGATCAACCTATGTCGCCATCTTCATGAGGTCACCTCCAGGGGTTCCTGGACTGTGTCCAAGAGGAGCTGGAGCTGGTTCACAGGCCATTTCAGGGTCTACAGGTGGGATTCACTCCTCCTGGGTCCCTTGGCATCTGATGCTGCTGACGGAACCAAAGCCAAAACGGGAGGTAGCTGGGCCCTCAAGGATATGGACCACAGTCAGTGAGTCAGCCGCCTGGGTGCGAGCATGCCTTTCCAAAATGGGTCTCCTCTGTCTTGAACTGTATCTGGTTTCACAGTCCCCTACCTGGTTCTCAAAGCTCCCACAAAGACACTTCCGTTCAGAGAGGCAGGCCAAGTTCTTGTCGTTGAGCGGGGTGATGAGTGACAGATGTTTTATTCGGCCATCTTGCTGATGTCTCTCACTTCATCTTCTCATTTGCTTTTTCCATTACTTCTGCCTCCTTCAGTGTAAGTTGTTCTGATTTGTTTATCCTTCATATTGCTTGTGCCTTAAAGAGAAATCTAAATTTTCAGTGTGTGCAAGGTCACTTCCCATTCCCTTGGCTAGTACTGTATCCCTCAGGATAGGATGAATGCTTGTGTTCCTCCAGATAAGATGGGGCTAAAAGAGGGCGGCCCCCACGACAGGGAGCCTCCGACGCTGTCATCTAGGCAAACCGCTCCCAGCTCGCCTCTCATCCAGGTACTTCTACCCCAGGCCCTGCGGTTATTCTTGGTCGGCCACCCTTGGTTAATTATCTATGGCTCTTGGTTCTTTGATGGCTCAACTTCCTATTCTCTTCTGTGGCACCTTGACATTTGGTATAGGAAGCTAGCAGCCAGTTATAAATTGCCAACTTTTGCTAAATAAACAAAGAAAAAGCGAAGGAACGACTGGGGTGTAGCAGTCCCAAGACATTAGAGTGGGGGTGCCTAGCACTTACAAGAGGGTTGAAACACATCTCTAAGGTTCCTCCTAACCCCAAAGTCTCTCATTGCTTGATGCTGTGATGGAAGGTCCTGAAGCAGAGAGTGGCATGAACAAGTGAGTCATGGGGGAAGTTAATTGGCCATTTTGGAGGATATATACCCCTAACCAGACTGAGGGCATAGAGAAGTTCCAAGATCAAGTAGCTGCCAACTGAACTAAACTGCCCATTCTCACATTTTCAAAGGCTCAAAATCTCAGAGGTTGATTGGAATTCAAAGCTAGCATCATCTCTGAGCGACGGGCACCCCAAACCCACTTCAGGGAGAATCAAGAGCCAAACTGCACATCTGGAGAGAAGGCTCTACATGTTGAACACGGGGCGGCAACCAGCAGGCCTCGCTGTTTCCTGTGGGATGTTCAGCACATGTAGGCCAGCCACACAGAGATGGGGACAGAACTCCACAGCCATTGCCAGGAGACCAAATAAGGGAGTAATAAGGGGATAGTGACGGACTATCTCCTTTCTTTTGATTACATTCCTCTGTTCATAAATGTCTGTGAAGGCAAATTACATGTATTTCAAATGGTAAACGGCATTTGCTATGGGACAGCCTGTTTTATAATGTAAGGCATGAGTTCTAAAAGGGACATGGTAAAGCAAGAAAACAAAAAAAGATTAATTTGTGAAATATAAAGCTTGCAACCTTCTGACAGGTTCAAGCACTAAAAGAAAACAGTGATTATTTAGTAAGTTATAATAACACACCCAAGGCACTGGTATTAAATCTTGAGCCCCCTGGATTAGAAATAAGGATGTAAACAGTTTATTGGAGGTTTACACTGCTAAACCCTAAATCAAACATGGCACGGATAGCAAGCTAAAGCCATGATGTTTAATTTCTCTCTTTCCCCCCTTTTGCAGCCAAAGGAGCAAGAGGTCCTGAAAGATGGTAAGAACTAAAGAGCAGGTCATCTCCCCATCTGTACTCCACAAAAACCTACAGTTTCTGGGCTCATCTTGCCATCATGAAGGAGAACCCCAAGATCAAGAGAGGTATGTTTGTGATGATATCAAAATCTTTTTTTTAGTTTAATTTTTATTTTTATCATTGTTCAAGTACAGTTGCCTCCATTTTCCCTCCACCACTTTCCCCATCGCCACCCAAATATCAGAATCTTGATCAGTCTGAACAACACCTGGACTTTTTTTAGGTATCTCAGCTAATAATTCCCATTTGTGCTTGACCTAGTTGGATAATTCCCATGCAAAATAGTCCTGTCCAGTATATACTTGGTCACCTTTGACAATGCTTTGATATCGGACCTGCAGGGCAATCCAAGATTGGGGCCTCCATGATGGTTCCTTCCTGTTACAACTTTTCAGAACTTGCTGGAGAGCTCTCAAAGTCCCTATCGATCTGGAACTGACCAAACACCATGGTCTCCACACTGTTTTTCCCTCTGCATGAACAGCCCTGTCTTATGCACGAATTCAAATACCAGCTACACCCTCAGGCCAGCCCAGCCAACCCCCTGACTACTGTAGCTATATCCACCTTCCATGTTCCCATCTGTTCCCAACACTCAGTCTACATGACTATTTTTTTTAAGAAGCTGAGGTATATATTTTATTCAGCTGTATTCCTTATGTCTGTGTACATGTTTTGTCATCCATCTTTTGTGTAAGTTTTAAGAGAATGGACCATGCTTTCCTCTGTTTGGGATTCTCCTAATAAAATGCTAAGCAAGTAAATGTTTGCTAAATTTAATTAAACGGACACATAACTCAGGGGGTAAATGCACAGTTGAGTATATAAAGTATGATTCCAATTTATTAAAAAATGTCAAATGCATTTATTTCTAGGATATAGGGTTAAAGATATGTTTAGTTTATTCTTAAATTAAAAATTATATTTTCCTGAGTAAAGGAACATAAAATTGAAGTGGAAAAAAAAATCTCAAATATATGATGCAGTTTCCCAGGACAATGTCAGTATATGACTTCTGTCCTCCTGTGATGATTAACAGTGCCTTTTTTCTCTCTTAAAACTGTCCTAGGACTTCCAGTTTCCATTCTGGCACGTAAGGAGCTTAGAAGTCAACACTCTGTCCTCCTAACAGAAGGTAAAAATTGGAAGAAACTGAAAATTATCAACTCTTCATATATCCAGCAGAAGTGAGGCCACAGAGTAAACCACTGTCCCAAAATTGGAGAGACAGACCAGCAGATATGGAGCATCACAATTTAAAGGCGCAGAAACCTCTGTGGGAACCAGAGCTGGATAGAGAACCCTGAACTGTAACTGAAAATTGCTGGAGGTTCCAGGTGGATAGATCTGAGGGTTAAAACCTCTAGGCCCTGGCCCAGGGTTAGGGTGGCACCTACACTTCTGTAAATTTTACCTCCCAAGTTCTCACAGCAGAGATCAGAGAAAGGCTCCTAGTGTTTCCAGCAGGGAGAGGAAAAAAGGACTCTTTTGAAATATTCCAAAGAGACTTTTTGTTCTTCTTAACAAGACCTGCCCTCAGGTGAAACTGTTTTACCAGAGCCTAACCTAGAGGGATTTTACTAGAACCTAACCAAGCTGGGGGAAGGGAAAGACTCAATTGTGTCAAAGTGTCAGTTCTTCCTAACTTGGTATATAGATCCAACACAATTCCAATCAAAATCCCAGCAAGTTATTTGTGGATATTGAAAAACTGATTATAAAATGTGTACAGAGAGGCAAAAGACGCAGAATAGATAACACAATGTCGAAGGACAGGAGTGAAGTCAGAGCCCTGTGTATTCCCATTCCCCAGAGATAAAACTCTTACCAGTTTGTTTACATATATTATTCTAGAAGTTTTCTGTGCATCGATGAATCATTTTTTCCCAAAGCTGTCCTCTAAGTCGAAACTCAATTTTCTACAAGATGGACTTGTATCCAGTTGCTTTTAATTTGGGTTTTCATTTTGTAAAGGTTTTATTTTCTTTTTGCGTTTTCATTGGCTTTTGCTTATTTTTTTTTGAGCCCTTGCTTTATAAAAGTTGTGTTCTCTAGTGTTTTAGAGTTTGGTGTCATTTTTTTCTGTTTCCTGGAATAATTCTTAATCTTTGTTTGCCATACGACAAATCCTTCCCTTTATACTGAAAGTATTTTTGCGTAAGAGCTTATACTGGTACTTTGGGTTTTCTGTGCGGCTATTGAATGTGCATTTGGGGTGGTGGGGAGAATAAAGTTTAGGCACAGGGATGCTACAGAAGTTGATCCCACACATTTCATATTTGTAGTTCTCAGCAATTTTGTACTTTATCGCTATCAAGAATGTCATTTTCCTTTCATTATACTTTTAGCTGCTTGTTACTGCTTTATAGAAAAGCTATTGATTTTTTTCTGGATTTATTTTGCAGTCAGCTATCTCAACTTTCAATTGTTTCTCTTAGTTATGGTCTATCTAAAACAGCGAGCGCTTACATATTTCTTATTATGTGCCTATCATTATTTTTTGCTCTTTATCTCTAAAAAGTCTCTATGAGACGAGTACTACTAGCTCATGAGGTAGAAGAAAAAAGTAATGTTCAGTACCTTAACCAAGTTCACAAAGGCTGGTAAGCAATAACACGTTGATGTGAATCTAGGTAGGTGGGCTCTTGACTCATCACACTGTTTGCAAAATTTGATTGTTATCTCCCTCATTCCAAATTATGTTTCTTACATTATTGCAATGGTTAAGATAAAGTATGCAAAATTATCGTTAGCCTTTCATTTCTTCTACAACCTTCCCCCGCTCCACTAAGGAGATCAGCTGGGTGTCAGAAAAGCTAAGGTCTAGAGCAGCTCAGTACTAACTGGGCAAGTACCCTTGGGCAAGGGTTTAATAATTCTGAGCCTCCACTTTCTCATCAATGAAGTGGTAATAAACACATCCTTTTTTTTTTTTTAACCTCTCGGAATTACTGTCAGATTTAAATATAACCATGTATATAAAGTGCTTCAAGACCTAAATAGATATATCATTATTACTAAAATTTCACACCCAGACACCTATTTCAGGAATCTATCTGCTTGACTTGAACATCCTCAAGCCATCCAGTTGCCCAGAAACTTGTGATTATCACATTTTCTCTACCATTTTCTATTCCCCAATGCACACACATGTACACACCATTACCCACCGCAACCATTGTCACCTGCCATTCTCCAAAGAACCATTCTTATTCTGCATCCACGTTGCAGAGACTTCTAATCACTTATCTATTACCCAATATTCCACCCCCCTTTTTTTTAATCAATAGAGCCTCTACATTGATGGATGGGGCGATGTACTCAGCTATGAAACACATTTCCAAAGCTTCTTTGTAGCTAAGGTTAGCCAATGGAATATACTCAGAAGGCGGATGACCAGCAAAAAAAAAGTCTTTATGTCCATACTACTGATGAAGAAACTGAGGCTCAAAGAGGTAGTACAGTTTACCCAAAAACTTGCAGTCTCTTTACTGTAAAGTTGATGTTCTTTCCACTGTACTACTGCCTTTATAAAGCTCTCATCCCATTATTCCGCTCCCTTTGTGTGTCTTATTAGCTTCCAAGATGATTATTAGTTAACCATGCTAAAGGAGAAGCCTCAACGTGCCACCCAGGCCCATCAAACAATGTGGAATTTTACAGTGGCCTCTCAGAGACCAAGTATTGAATGAGAGTAGACCCCAAAAAGTGGCTTGAATGATCAGAATTCAGACAGGTCAGAAGAATCTAAGGCAGTACGACAAGGTACTGAGGATTGACAGAGGTGACAAAAATGCAGGCAAATGCCAATGCGCCACCAGCCAGCCCTTCCTCATAAGATACACTTCATTGTATTTTAGGCCCCACCTTTGGCCAGTGCCCATCTCCTCCTATTCTATACCTGCTCAGTGGGGACCTGGATCTGAGATCCTACAAGAGTGACAGGAGCATCCTCAAAGCAAACTGCAATACCATGAAAGGATCATATCTCCAGTGAATTCCTGTCCTCCACTGTCAGAGCAAGTGGGTTCTGGGCAAACATTACAGAGATAAAAATCGTTCCATCTTGGAAGGTGATTTGAACTTGAAGGAGGTGTAACGCAACATAAAATAACCACAAAACAAGGTATATTTGTAAACCTTATACTTCATCATAGAAGAATGCTGAGCGTATGCCCTTTCATTGTCTATGAACAAGATCTGTGTGCAGCCATGAGTCAGGATGGGGACTATTTACAGTGGTAAACTTTACTTTCACAAACTTATGACTTCCAAGCAATTTTACCAACATTTCCAAAGTTGTTTTCAAACAGAAGTTAGCCTTCGAAATCTGTGAACAAAACCTTTTAGATGTTTTAACTTAAAACATGGTTACATAATTAAATAGGTGATCACTTTATTACTTTCTCTCCTTTAACTTGTTAATAAAGATTCACCAATGTAACAATATAGTAGGTAGGGAATTCTGGGGAGAAACTTTGGAATAATGCTAACAGGTGTCACATCAAAACCATACATTCTGCCTCCACTCATCGAAGAGGGGAGAAAACTAAGAAATATCTGCAAAGATTTCCGCCAGAGTCTTAGAATGAGTCAATAGTGGATTTAGAGTTAATATTTAAGTTAAGACACCAAAGGAGAATAACCTAAAAAAAAAAACACACAACCGACAACAAACCATTCATAGCAAGTTCATCATCAAATATTTCATGAGTAAGTTACCCCCAGCAATGAAGAGCCCACCACACCTGCAGGAATGGTTTAGAACCTTGGAGAACAGGGAACAAACCGCATAATTTGGGTCTGTAGCAACTGATTTCTCCTGAATTAGTATGAGGTAGTTGGCTCTGGACCTGAACTCCTCAGAGAAGATGACAAATTGTCTTTCTCACTTTGATTTATAAGAACTCTCAGGATCCCTATTTATTCCATAGTAAAATGTATCATGTAAACATCAATACAAAGATCAAAAATATATATCTTTCCAGTGTGAAGTTGTCTTAAGGATTTTTGTTCAGAGCTCACAAAGTGCGTGCACCTCTTCCAAAATATCAAAGCCGACATTCTGAGTGGACTGCACCAAGTTACAAAGATCCTAGTTAAAGAAAAGAAATATGCCACCAGTTTGGAGATTCAAGAGTACTTAACTCCCTCCTTCACTTTGAAAGAGCCTCACTTGGAGCCTTCCACATAGGAGAAACTCAGATATGCTTGTTGAAGCCATGAGTGCTGTTTCTGAGGAAATTTCAAAGATCACAGGTCACAGTTAGAAACAGAATAGCAATTCCCACAAAGCAAAAGCATTTCAAAGTTTTTATCATACCTGAATGGACCCCAATATCTAATGCCTTATGCTCACTGTCTGTGTACCCATTGTTTATTTGAGGTTTCCTGCATGGGCTGAGGGAAGGGTCCAAGTGTTAGCCTAAATGGTCTCTAATTAAGTCAGTGGTTATCAAACTTTAGCTGCAGGGGAATCTTCGGGAGGGTTCGTTAAAACACATTCCTGGGCCTCATACCCAGAGATTGTGAAAGCCTATCTGGCATGGGGCGTGTGAATTTGCATTTCTAACGAGGTCCCAGGGGATGCAGATACCATTAGCCCTTGGAACACTCTTTGAATAGCACTGCTCTAAGGTGCTTTACAACTTTAAGTCTATCTTTAAAAACCTAGTCTCACAATTGGCAACATTCTCTACAGCCCGGGATTTTACGCAGGTGCAAAAATCACCGGAAGGGATAAGGCGGAGGCACACCTACATACTTGCTTTCAGCGCCCTCCTTCCCTCACCTCGGGCCGCCAACCCCCGCTCCCCACACTCACCAAACTTTCCCCGGTGTCCAGGGATACTCAGAACCCCAGAGACAGCACCCAGCGCTCCAGAGGGCTGCACCGCGCGCCAGGGCGCAGCAGGCGGGAGGGTGCGCGCGCGGGAAGCCGAGGTCCACGCTGCGCTGCGGCAGGTGGGTACCGAGCGGCTTTTTTAAGCCAGCGCTGACCCTTGACCTTGGCCTAGTTCCCCACTGAGGGCTGCAGCTTTTTAACTCTTCGCGGGTTTTCCAGCGTGTGTCCGGAGACGCTCCAGCTGCCTGTTGGCTTCGTCCACTGCGGCTAGCGGCGGTTGGGAGGAAGGCGCGCGCGGGCTGCCAAAAGTACTTGATACCACAGAGTTCCTAGGAAACTGGGGGCAGCATTTATCTGCCAGACACTGAGCTGAGGTCACTACTGCTTCTTGGGATGAGGCCTCGCTGTTTGGCGCCAATGGTTTACTCGGAGCCTTCCTGAGAGTCAGCCTGCAGTGTACCAGAGAAAATTACCAGAGGGGCAAGATTGGAGTAAGCCGGGGTGGGAGGGAAAGAGAGAACCCATGCTTAAGGTAGCAGAGATCACAATGAAAAAGAAAGCATTGCCTATTCTTAAATGAATGGCTTATTTTTTTTGTTTGGTTTTTGGCTTGTTTCTCACGGACATGTCTCACAGTTGAGGTTTTATGGGTAAACATGGTCCTGGCTTGTGCCTTTGAAATCAGCCTGTCCGCTTCATCAGGCTGTCCATGAAGA
Organism: Mormoops blainvillei; assembly: GCA_004026545.1. Lineage (NCBI taxonomy): Eukaryota > Metazoa > Chordata > Mammalia > Chiroptera > Mormoopidae > Mormoops > Mormoops blainvillei. Next base: position 33,266 of record PVJD01002415.1, on the reverse strand, counting down.
AACAAGCTACATGCAGTTACTTACACTGATGAAAGTTTATTAAAAGACCAAGAAGAAACATGATGGGAGCTCCCCCTTGCTCAGCAATGACTTCTGGGGCACCAAGCCTCTTGATTCTGGGACTGCTCTGGAAGTTAATTAGAAAGTTTCCATATTTGTTTCCGAAGGAAGGGGGTTGGAAGGATGGAGAGAAGTTGAATGAGGCCCATCGGGACTTTTTCCTTTTATTATTATTTTTTCACAAGGAGAACACAAATGTGTAAACTAGTTTTCTTTTGCTTTTTATTAATAAGGGGGAAATGGGTTTCCTCAGAAGACAGTGTATTTGCTCTAAGCCAAAGGTGTCCTAGACTTCTGGAATCCACTAACCTATGTGCTGCATAGAAAAGAACACAGTTATGTTCAATTCTAGGAGGAGGTGAGTATTGAACCATGGGAGTCAGAGCCCTGAAACCTGGCCCCTCCCTCACAAGGTTTCTTTTTCGTGTGGGGAGGTGAGTATTCACTGCCCCTGGCACCACCCTCCAGACCAGTTCTGACTGCCAAGCATGACCCCCCTCAACAGTCCCCAAAGAAATAAAATGAGAAACAGAAATACAATTCAATAAAAGCAGAATAATGTGTGTGTTGGAGGGGGGGAGATGGGAGGCTGTGCTCTTTGTACATGACCACCTAGTGTTGTTTCTAGAACATTATCACTATCACCATCATCATAAACTCAAGAATTCTATCTAGGAGATAACCCCTCCAGCTCTCACCTTGAAGCCAGACAATTCAGTTCCTCCCCGGAAGTCCCTGGTGCCTTTCGAGCTGCTGCCCCTAGTGCTGGAGCTTAGAGCCAGTGAGTCCAAAGAACAAGCCTACCGCACAAGAAAAATCTCTCAGGCAGAGTTCTTGTTGATGCGATTCAGCTGTGAGAGACCTCGTAGTGTGCATTAGTGGCTTGCTTTCTTCATTCCTAGAAATAACAATGTAATATTGTGATGCTTTATATGTCACAGCTGAGGTGACTGATTATTGGACTGAGTGAAATGGCTAAGTGGAAAGTCCTAATAGAAATAGAAGCAATGGTCACACTTCTATAATATGTATTTTAGGACATTCAGAAAGAGGCAGGGACACCTGTGTGCTCACAGGCCCACACAGAGGAAATGAACGGATGTTGCTAATTGTGTTTTGTAATTGTTTTTCCTGGCCATCCATGTGGAAGCCATTGACCTCCCATCAATAATCACATGTAGCTGGAATCACAACAGATGAAGCACATCTGAGCCAATGCTAATCAGAGGCAGTTCATAGAAAGGCCGCAACTCTGCTGCCGATGGATAGAGAGAAGTCAAAAGTAACAGCGAATGAAAAGGAGCTGTGCTAACAAGAGACATGTTGAAACAACAGCCACCACTAGTGCCCCCGCTTCCATATTTACAATGTGCTTTCTCTTCCTGCAGCCACCCTAGTCTAAAGTTTCCCACAGTGAACCCTCCTAGTCTCATGCAACCCCACAGATCCTGTGCAGATGCCCAGCAGGTGTCTAGGACCTTAACAGTTCCTGGGAAGTGGCTTGAGATAGTTCCCTGGAAGGGCATGGTCTTCCCAAGCCACAGGGAAATCTTGTTCACAGGAATGTGAGCTTTTCTCAGAGTAAATACGTGCACACCTCAGTGCTACTGCTTTTGCAGGTATGCAACTTGGTTCACGTCTAAACCATGGCTGACGTGGAAATTATCCGCGCGATCTCTGCATTGCCTCAGTTGCTGAAGGAAGTGGATGGGCAGCATTCTGGGCCAGATGAGCATTTGGAACAGTCAAGCAAAGAAGATAGATCTGATTTTCTTAGTTGTAACTAGACCCACGAACAGAACTTCTGGACTAGTCTACCTCACATTTTATCTGAGTATATTAATGAGACCGTTCATTGATTTTGGCAGCATCTCAGCACTAGGTCAGCCATTCTGGCGAGGCAAGCATGTGGCCTGGTCATACCCACAGCTGACCTCTGTGGTTATACCAAAAGCAGCATTGTATGTCTATCGGATCTTAGTTTGAGAATGGTTTCAATAGAGTGCATACAAACAGTTACTCTGTTATTTCTCCTAATTTCCGGCCAAAATTGTGTAGTGGTTAAATGCATGGACCCTAGAACCAAACTGCCCAGGTTCAGTTCCAAGCTCTTGGGTAACCTTTAGCAAGGTAATGAACTTGCTTCTGTAAACAAAAATTAGGATAGTACCCACCTCATAAAATAGCTAAAATAATATATGTAAAGTCTTTAGAACTATTTCTGGCTTGGGTTAAGTATTCTGGAAATATTAACTGTTATTGTGATTATTAATTACTATTAATTATTAACAACACTATTATGTTATTTATGTAATACGTTATTCTTTTTAAAGCTTCCTTACTTCCCTAGTTTATAAAACATAGCTGAGAAACAGCATCTAAGGGAAAGGTATGTGTGTCCCTCCCATACCCACTCATGCTCTCTCCGTTTGCTGTTTGACAATGCCAATCAGATCATCGTTGTCCTAATTTTTTTAAAAATGGCTCCCATGGTTCTTAGGTGAAGTTCAAAATGTTAGCCATGGCCGCAAGGCCCTTGCATGATCTGGCCTTGCCACTTCTGTTTCATCCTGTGCCACACTCCCCCTAGCTCTCCCCTCTTCACACTCACTGGCCACATTGTGAGAATCTTCGAGACTGCTCTCCGTTTGGCTAGCAGCACTCTGTTCCTCCCACCTCAATGACCTTAGCGTCTCCTTCTCAGTCCTTACTGTCCCACAAGCCTTTCCCGGTGCTCCAGGCAAGTTAAGGACCCCTACAATCCTCCTTCATAACACTGCAAATATTAAACTGACTTGCCAAATTTTGCTCCCCACACTGTTTTCTTCATTATTTAATCCCCAGTGCCTACCATGGGCCTAGAATTCATTAGGTAGTTAAAAGAAGAAAATGGAAAGAAATAATACGCTTGATGGATAATATTAGGAATTTTTATATAGTAAAATGTATTAATCTTTCTGTGTTTTATGTTCTTTATAACTAATTTAAGAGTTTCTTTTCCTACCCCTAGGGTAATAAAGATATTCTTCTCTAGTTTCTTCCAATAGGCTTAAGAATTTGTATTTCACTTTTCAATGATTAATTTATGTGCAATTGATTTTCTGATATGGTATGACACAGGGATCCGTTTTCAATTTTCTTCTATATGCATGTGTTTTTCCTAGGACCATTTGTTGAATATTTTAATTATCCATTTGTTGAATATTTTAATTATCTCTGTTGCTTTGCAATACCATCCCTATCAAAAATAATATTTCCACATTGGGTTCTCTAATTCATTCATCTAATTCTGTCCAAATGTCACAATGTCTTAGTTTCTGTACCTTCATAATAAGTTTTGACGTCTGGCAAAGTGAGTCCTTCTACCAAGTTCTTTTCCATAAGAATTATCTTGGCTGTTCTTGGCTGTTATCTCTTTCATATAAATTCTAAAATCAGCTGTGTTGGAATTTTTATTGGAATTTCATTGTAAAGTTGAACAACAATTCATATATTTCTGATAGATGCACGTAAACATAACATGATATATTCGTATGCTTAAAAAAAGAAAACCTTCAAGGTGCCAAAGAGTGGATTCCCTAGTCGAGATGCACTTCCATCCACCTGAAGACTCACCTTTCAGTATCAGTGAATCTCGGATGCTGTCCAGGCTTTAACGACGAATGGGCCATTGGCCTTCAGATGAAACACTGAGTGATGTTGAGGGCTGGAAGTTCAGGAAGCTGGAGTCTTGGGCACAGAACATACTTCAGTCCACATTCGTGTCTGGCCACAGCTGAAAGTTGGCTCATACTGTGCCTGAATACCACAGCGTGCAAAGATTTGTTGAGACATTCTTCCCCAATCAAGAGTCTAATTCTGAGGGAAGAACAGAGACTTAATTCACTTCAGGAAAAGGGTGGGGTTCCTCCCTCACAATTTAGCGAAGTAGCCATTGGATAGCATTGGAGTTCAATGGAAGTTGGCTTTTTTGAGTAATTTTTCTGGAAAATATCATGGTAGAAATTATTTTACTTTCAAAACAGTTACAATTTAGGTTTCTCAATCACAATATGATAGAAGACTGGCTTTGGGAATTTACGATCTTTTCCACAGAATTCAATATTTCCTTTTCTTCTCTTTTCGTAAAATTGAAACAAGTTTTTGTTTTCCCTAAAGACATTATAATGTAAAATTTGTCATCTGTTGAAAAGTACACTTATTCTACTAAGGATCCATTAATCTAATTTAGTACATTTCAAAATGTAGGCATTTTAAGCTCCACATTTGAAGGAATTCAGGCTAAACTAAAATTACCAAGTTTTCAATTTCCTAACACAGAAAACGGCCTGATTGGACTTCGTTACACTTATCTGGCTTCACTTGCCATTTTTTTCTAGGAAAGGAAAAGGTATTGAATAAAAGAAAAAAAAACCCAAATTTCAAAATTGTGGCTTTTGTTCTCCCAGAATTCATTATTAGTTATATTCGCTTTTTTCGAGCTCAACTCCTTAGCCTGGGTTTTCTGCAACTGTTTTAAATAAGAAGATAACACGAGAGCAGCAATTTTCAATTGGTGTGCCACAAGAAGAACGCTGCTGTGCAGCAAGAATTTTTAAAACATTACCTGACTATTTAGCCAGGGGCACTGACATCTTTTCCCTTGGATTGTCAAAGAAAAAAAAATGACAACAGCCAACACAACAATAGCTATTTAGTGTGAATGAATCAAAATTATACCTATTTTTGTCAAATTGGCAAAAAATATATTTTTTGGTGTGCTGCAGAATTTTAATAATTAGCTTATGTGCACCACAAGATGGGAAAGGTTGAAAATCATTGCATTAGAGTGAGCGATATTAAATTGTGTTCCACTCTGCACTCCTTAATTCCCACTAAGGAATATTAACGGTATTTCCAAAAAGGTGAAACACGTACTACCAGAAATATGCATGATGATTTTGGATGGGAGATGATTTCAATGAACATGATTGACTTTCTCCTTGATACAATTTGAATTATCAAAAGAAAGGGGAAAAAGGAAATGCTTCTCTCACCAAGTGACTCAATAATGCATGGCATGCCTGTATACCAGTAGGTTAAAAAATTAATAAGTAAAATGTAATATTGATAACTGGAGCCAACATACCTTCCTGTCCCTGTATTAAACAATACTGGAATCTGGTATACTTTCCTTTCTTAATGTTAGCCATGCTGAGAATAAGCAAAAATGACATAGCTACTTCCTCCAGGTAATACTTGCTCCTAAAAGACAAAACTGTGACTAACCAAAACACCTTACTTATCGATACCAAGAAATTTGCTCAACAAAACTTACTCCAACTCCTTCATCTTCCACTGTTTAGCAAGCCAAACCTATTATATCATAAATTCTGCCAAACCCAACAGGTTCTCTGGTTGACAAATTCACCTAACAGTCATCCAACCCAGGACCTAAAACCTATCCTAATATTCCACCCTGAGTTCCCTTCTGAGGCACTACTAAGACTGACAACATGGTGTTCACCTGTACTGTAATATATCTGATTAATTAGCTTTGATTGGCCAGCAGGTTTTTCTGGTGTTCCTCAGGGTGGGGACTCCACAGGTGACAAGCATGCTATAATCAAGGTTTGTTTCGTGTTATAGCATCACAGCGGAAAGCAAAGGCAACGCGGTGATGGGGGCGGCAGGCAGGGTTCAAGTTTGAGGGCAGTAGAATCAATAAAAGCTTAATAAGAACATGAAAATTGGGTCTCAGCGAATCCCTGGGTTAGAGCCTAACTCTGGAATACTGGGGAGCAGTATTTTCCTCATTAGGAAAAACACTCCACCTCCAAGAATAATTAGAAGGAGGAATCCCAAGAGTTCCTGGTGAAAATAAACGGCAACTTACCCCCCGCCCCCACCTTCCTAAGTGGTTAAGAAAATCTCAGATATGTAAAAAATATGGGAAAATACTTCATGTATCCTCGATGGGAAGGTGAATATGAAGATAACAAGAGAGTCCCCAGGGTGGGCAACGGTCTAAAACCTCAGAGCAGGCACTCCCTTGATTTATCCAGCAAGGATAATAGCTAGGAGCCTTTCTAACAGCCCAAAGCTAATTTCAGTTTCATTTCTCCACCTTGATTGTAAAGGCATTAAAAACATGGTACAATATCTTTTCGAAACCTGTCTGGAACGTGAATAAAAATTCTGATATATTTCCAAGCCGTTGAGGGAAAAGAGCTATCTCTGTTAATGCAACATCATCTGAACTGTAATATGAATTTTGATGACTTAAAAGGGCGAATAGAAAATTGTGTTTGCCACACAACAATGTCATAAAAATTAAATAAGCCCCAGTGGGTGTGGCAGGTTCGATTCCAGGTCAAGGCACATACTCAGGTTACGGGCCCTAACCCTGCTTGGAGAGCATACGGGAGGGCAACCAACTCGATGTTTCTCTCTCATACCAATGTTTCTCTTTCCCTCTCTTTCTCTCCCTTCCTCTCTCTCTAAAAGCAATTTAAAAATGCCCTCAGGTGAGGATTAGAAAAAAAGAATTAAATAAAATATTTCTGTTTTTTAACATTGTGGGTTTGAAACCCAGCTCCGTTTTTTGTTGGCTGTGTTATTTGTCAGGTTACTTAATCTCTCTCTAAGTTTCAGATTCCCCATCTACTAATCATGGATAATATTTATAGATGTGTCGCCTGTGTGTAATACGACAGTGAGCAGCATTTGGTAGATGTCGAACAAATACTTTCCTCCCCTTTGCTCATCTGAAGTCTTGTCCTAAAAAATCATTCAGTACAGCATTTTGTTTCCTACTTGGTGGGAATGGCGCATTTCACAAAAGACATGGCATGCAATCATTATTTCTCACCCAACCATACATAAGATCTTTTTAGCAAAGCAGCTCGGTGTGGGAGAGAATACGACTTTTTAGTCATAGCAAAATTCTAGGCCACAGTTTTCTTTGCTTTTGCCAGGGGTATTCAGGACAAGAGGTTATGGACAGAAGAACTGCAAGGATTGAGGACAGGGCCCTGCAGGAGGTGATAGCACATGGTTGCAGCCCCCACAGGGTTGCAGATAAGCCCAGACAGAAAGGACACACCACAGTAGATACTTTCTCATCACTTCTAATACAAACACTGGGAGGCAGGCAAGCCCTGTCATTCACTGGAGCCTGTCACCAAGCATCTTCAGCTACAGCTGCTGCGGAGGAGAAGGTAGTGTTTATTACATCTATGTTGTTTTATATGTGGTATTTTTTTCTGGAATGGAATAGTAGTGGAAGCAAGGGGAAGTGTTAAAATACAGAAAATACAGCCTTATGGTTACGAATTTCTGTGCCTGATTTAACGCAGACAAAAAGGAGAGTTTTTGCCCCAACAGTTTCACAGTCTGTCAGGTTTTTGAAAGCCAATGAAAGAAGTATAAGCCCAGGTACTTGGTGTAAAAGTCAAGGGAAGTACTAAGGCAAACCCAGACAATCTACTAACGTGGTTGCGATTTTGTATTTGATGTTCCACAGCCAACACTTTGTATCTCATACCTGCCTTAAAACCTCATCCCCAACATTCACCCTGGTGCTGCTATAGAAGGTCAAAGCTGTTGCCCTCCAGTGGAGTCAAACAGAGGCATCTTCAGGAAGATAAAATGTGCCTCTCCTTTATTACAAACTGTGCCCCTTTACAAGTGTCTCTGGGATCAGGGAGGTTGATTACAGCAGCAGGCCAACTTCAAGTTTACAGGGGGAAGTCTGAACTTCAGGGCTACTTAACAATCATCCAGTAATAGAAATCTGATTATAAATTCCCCTAGAGAAAGAACTCAGTGATTCCCTGTAATTCATAATAAGAAATATGCTTTCCATTTATGTCCAGGCTCAGAGCTTCCAAACCCCTTGGAATTTCCTGTGATAAGAATGATAAGGGTGTCTTGTTATGCTAATAAATGACTTTCAGAGAATCCTTAAAATAGGGCTGAGGCGTGGCTTGCTGGGGAACCAACCTTGAGATTAGAGGGTTGAAATTTTTGGTATTTCTCAAACACCACCCCCGCCCCAGGTCAAATCAATCACCATTGAATGATTTAATCAGTTGTGCGTATGCAATGAAGCCTCCATAAAAACTTAAAAGGATAGGGTTCAGAGACCTTCCAGGTTGGGTGAACCCCTGGAGATCTGAGAACAGCGTGGCTGGAGAGAGCGTGGAAGCTCCATACCCCTTTTCCCATAACTTCTGGGCTTCCCATAACTTTCCTACACATCTCTTCCATTTGGCTGTTCCTTTTGTATACTTTTATAATAAACCCATACTCTAGTAAGTAAAATGCTTCTCTGAGTTCTGTGAACCACTCTAGCAAATTAATCAAACCCAAGGAGGAGTTTGTGGAAACCTCGGATTTATAGCCAGTCAGTCCAGTCAGAAGTACAGGTAACAGCCTGGATTTCGGATTGGAATCCTGAGTTGGACAGAGTCATTGGAACCTCCAATTCATAGCCAAGAGGTCAGAGTGCAGGTAACTGCCTGGGCTTGCAGCGGGTGCCTGAAGTTGATTAGGGAGAAATACCTTTAGGACTGAGCTCTCAATTTGTGGAATTGGATGCTATCCCTGGATAGTGTCAGAACTGAGTTGAATTCTCAGAAACCCTGCTGGTGTCTGAGAATTGTTTGGTGTTGTGTGGGAATCCCATGCCGCACTCCCTCCCTGGCCAACACACAGGTTGAAATTGGGCCCAGGAACTCATAAGACTTCTTAAAACATACAGGATGAAGTTAAACTTAGAGCAAGGTGTAAAAGTTCTTTTGTGATCTAAATGCAGTCTGTGTTTGTAACTCACATCAAAATCTAAGCTGTTGCTATTGCACACGCACAGCACGCCACCCCATCCCTTTCTACGTTTGCAACCACTGTTCCCATTTGCCTGCCAAGTAAAAATCTAGTGATCCTTAAAGACTTACTCAGACGTTACCTCCTCTATAAATCCTCTTCCTCACCCCCACTCAGCGCTAGTGTTCCAGTCTCTATAGCAATATGTACAGATAGGTAGATATAGATCAGATAGAGATAGAGATACAGATAAATCACGATATAATAATTCTAACAATGAATTTTCATGTCTGTACTGGACACCTATTGTTTCAAATTCTGAGAACGACATTTCTCTCCCCTCTCCAGGGAAATATTGATTTTACTTATATGATTCCAAAGAGATCTGCCATTTCCCCAGGGCCCTACCTCCTAAATTTGTCCAGTCAGCCCCGGGATCTTGTATTCAGAGAGGCTGAGTTTTCACTCCTCAGAAGACAGATGTGAGCCTGAAGGCTGATGGAAGCCATATGCCACTCATCGTGAAAGACCGTTGGAAGGTTAAAGTTGATTTACAGAGAAGAGAGATGGAGAGCCTTCTGGGGGTGTTAGAGTTCCAGGTTCCAGTCGTCTTGAAAACTGTCCTTCCCACAAGCTGTGCACATTGGCCAGGAAATAGCCCTTCTTGGCCTCAACTACTTAGTTGTATTTCACTTAATAAAAGGTGCCTAGCTAATATAATGACTATTTCATCTACTTAAATTTTGGTTGCTTTGATTACTGGAATCATCTGTTTCTCCTTTTAGTACCTCAGAAATGTCCTGAAGCGACTTTAAAATTTTATGAGGCACCACAGTAGGATAAATAAACAGTTATGTTTCCTATCTCCATTTGAAATAAACAGCTAACCACCAGAAACTTCAGAATATCTCAAATCCCAATCCACGGGTGGAGCCACATGTGTTAAGCATATACCACATGTAAGGCTTAACAGTCACTGCTCAGCAGGTGGGCAAGTTCTCAGCTCAAGGGCTATGTTTATCTTGTTCATTGCTGCATCCCCAGATACACCCAGAACCCAGAGAATCACCCAGGTCGGGCAGTACTCAATAAATACTTTTTAAAGTAAAATTATAATGAAATGATTTAGCGAAATGTAAAGATTCCCCCTGTTTACAAAAGCTGCTATATAATTACCCAGTCATATTTTACTTCACCTACCGATCTTTCACGCCCAGCTTATTCCTCTTTGGGAGTTTGATTTGAAACTTCTATCCCTCTTACAGGCTCATTTCCACTTCTATGGTTCATCATTTATTCATCTATCACTATAATAATTATGTATAACAAACCACTCTAAAACCCACAGGCCGACAACAGTAAGCCTTTGACTTTCTTGGGCATAGCTCCCTGGATTATCTAAAGTATCTCTTGAGTAAGGTGGACTCGACTCCAGGCTTTGGGTAGGTTTCAGGTCTCTTTCACAAGTCTCCATATTCTCTTTGGACCAATCATCACCTAGTCACATGGACCAACCTATTAATGAAGTGGAGAAATATATCCTTCCCACTCTAGTGAAAGGGCTCAGTGACTCACATGGTGAAGGGCATGGATACAAAGAGAGAGAAAAGAACAATAGTCCAAATGTACCATTCTATACAGATGACTAAACTGCAGATAACCTTTTAAATGTAAGAGCCATATGTCATGAACTGCTGGTAGTGTGGGGGAGGATCTGATATATAAGTAGATAGTTCAGTAACTTCCTGTATACATAAAACAAAAACCAAGTTTACATTTTCCTTTGGTTAAGTGCATTCAGAACATTTACCAAGACGGATCATATTGTGGGCATTAAACAAATCTCAATGCACTTCAAGTGGTTCAAGTCATCCAAAGTTTTTCCTCTGAACACATTAAAGCTAAGTTAAAAATCACTAATAGTACTATTTCTTTAATCAGTAAAGTATCCTTATTTTCTAATGTTGAACTCTCCTTGCATTCCTGAGTATACATTATTTGGTCAGATTATGTTATTCTTTTATTTTTTGTATTATTTCATTGTTCCACTCTTGTATTTGGTGTCAGCGTTATCTTAGCTGAATAAAATGTTAGATAGGTTATAATCTTCTTCTATGTTCTGAAATATATGATATCAAATGGTAATAAGTGTTTCCCTAAAAATTTGGTAGAATATTCTTGTAAAACTATTCAGGCATGGGGAGATGTTATTTAGGAGTAATGGTGATGAGGTCTTTGACTTCTGTTTTAAATTTTCTTACTTTGCAGGCAATTTTTGATGTTTTATATTTTTCTATAAATTTTTAACTTTAGTCTAATTTTTAGAATAATTGGCATAAGGTTTTAAAAACATTCTCATTACTTTAATGTCATCTATATCTATACAACAGTAATAATAGCTAATATTTATATGCTCATTGTTCTAAGCAGTTTTGCACATTTTCCTCATGGAAGTTATTTGTGCCTTCTCATGTTTTTCTTCTATAGACTTTTCAAAATATTTTCTCCTCACTAGTGTTTTTAAAGAAATAGGGATGATATAGTGATCAAATGTCATTTTTATTTGTTAATAATTTCCACTTTAGCTTTGTTATTTTTATTTTACTGTTTTCAGTTTCTTAGTTTAATACCTATTGTTCCCATCTTTTTGGAATGAATTTATTTCAGGCTATTTATCTCTGCCTCTGACAACTGCCCCTGTTGCAATGACAAAGTGTTTTTGGGTAGTCTTTTCATTTTCATTCATTTCTCAATACTTTTTAACTTCCATTTAAATTTCCTTTGTAACCTGCATTATTCAAAAGTGTTTTCCCCTTTTTGATGTATATTTCATAGTTTTATAAAATGGAATCATTCAGCATGTCCTGTTTGATATGAGCATTTTAGAATTCATCAAGATTTCTTTTGTCATTATAATGACATTTTTGTTATCTTCCCCAACATCTATTCCTCACTGTGCAGTAGTTGCAAGATTTGGCTGAAACTGGCCTCACTTCTAAGTCTAGGAATAAACCTTGTTTTTTTCAGAGTGTAATCTCTCCTTTGTCACCATGTTGATTCAGGTAATCCAGGGTTAATTCAGTCAGTGTCCGATATTCCTCTGAACACATGAATTGGTTCACAAGTGGTCCAGGAAGTTTGCCTCTCTGTGGTGTTTTCTGGAAATTTCGGGGTACAGATATTCTCTTGCTCTACATGGTGTGGTGTGTAGTTATGAGGTCTAAAATCTCTGCTGTCATTTTGCTTCTATGACAAAAGTTAATCTGCAGACAAAAAAAAGGAATTGCTGGAAGAATCGCACGGAATCAGAGTCTGAACAAAGACTACATGACTCCTTATTTCTCTAATGACTTAATTTCCTTAGGAGTAAATTCTTCCTTTTGTTGAGTTTGATTTCTCCTAATTTGTATTAGATTTATTTAAATGTTTGGTTACTTTGATTGTATAGTCATGTCTGCAGTTGGGATGTCCTGCTCTGCAGTCCACTCACAGGGGAAGAATAAGCAGGAGCCTTTGCAAGCAGGAGTCCTTGTTGGTCCACCGCACTAGGGTGCTCCTGGGTCAGGCTTCAGAGGCTGGTCTTCTAAGAGCTCTGGTAGAGTAATCATCGACCACTTAGGACCCTGTTTCTGAAATATAAGCTTACCTACTCTCTGCTTCCACCTAGAGCAGCGAGATGCCCTTTTGTTGCTGCCTGGCCCAAATTAGAGAAGAACCACAGGTGTGTTTCTAGCTGTGTTCACCCCTCTCACCCTCGTCATCACCCTGTCATTTATTGCTGAGCCTTTTTCTGCTTATAGTTTCTACTCTCTGTCTCTATAAGCATAGATCAATCTTTCACAATATATTGTAATATTTTCCCACAAATCAACTGGGCTATGGTTTTCTTCCTTAACTTAGGAATATCTCATTTCTATCTTTAGGCAAACTTTCACAGCCTCTGGCCTTTCAGTCATTTCCATTTCTATTTGAAAATGTATGTATTGATTCATTGATTGATTGATTTCGTATTTTATCATTATATAAGGGCTTTTATGTATAAGATATTGTAGCACATGCTCATTCTGCCACCTTGAAATGGCCTCCATAAGTGAATCCTACAACTGATACTTCTATCTTTGAAAATATGCTGAGTTTTTATTATTATTAACACCTCTCAAATAAACATTGGTCTGAATGGCAAGAATCTCAGGAAGCCAAACCGGAACTGAGGGAAATCAAGGATAACACTTACAAGAAATGTTCTAGGTTTTTTTCTGTTCATTTTACTTTGTTATCTTGATAAACTTCTTTGTGTCTGACTCACTAACTCAAATTTGTGTTTATATATCAGAATTCTTCATTATTCATTACTGAACCACCAAACATCTGGCAAGCATAAACTTGATAATTCCGTAAACATGTCTCTGAAGAATGTTTCAAATCCTCAATGTTAGTAAACATTCAATTACCAAGTCATTGGCAAGGTATCCTCAGCTGATGTTCGCTGTGATTATTCCAGCTGCGCACATGTGGGATTTCTGTCCTCTGCTGCATTAGTTCTCTAAGAGAAAGATGATGGAACTGGTTGAGGACAGAAATAATGAAAAGGGGACATGTGTACAAGTACATGAATCTTGGTGTTCCGGCCATCACATTAAGTCTGCAAAATGTTTTCAGTCCAATGATTAGGGCTGTGTTTGTTGTTGCTGTTGTGATTAGAAAGGATTTTACAGGAGGATTCCAAATGTTTCCCCAAGCTTTGTGTAACAAATATAACACAAATTAAATTTACTCTCACACCATCTAAAATTCCTAAGACTGTAACCCATATCTATCCCTATGCAGGAAACTTGAGAGAGGATTTATAAATAGGAAAGAAATGTATTTTCTTCAGAGTCAAGGTTCAGATTTTACATTTCCAAACAGGTGAAGTCCTCTTGAGTTTAATTTTACATTTCAACAGCCCAGGAAGACAATTCTGAAATATTGTTTTACACTACTGACCAGAGAGCAGAATTCTCTGCTGTGCAGGTATATCTTCACCACCACCACCCCACAAAATAAGAAGGTTTACTTAAAGAAAGTGACACCTGATTCTGCTTGTACAGTGATCATACAGTGAGAAATACAAGGTCATTTTGTCTGTGCCAATGACATCCCCGCAGAGGAAAGCTACATGTTAGAAAATGCTCACTCATGATTATGTGATGTTCAATATAAGGCGACTTATTTGCTTTCTTGCCACACTGTGCTTACAGTTTTCAGGAATCTTCTGATTTCTCATCAGTAAGATAACAGACTAAGTTAATCCATGAATCAAGACAAATAGAGTTGTTCTCTAAGCTCTGCTTACTGAACAAACGAGATATAATTTTATGGACGGCAGGGAAAACTCCATTGCCCCTGAATTTTCCCCAAACTAGTTTCAGAAACTTCAGTGACCATGATTCCTGTAAATACGAATGGCTTGAATACCACTCCATATCTTAAAATGTTGCTGATCCAGTCCTCTGAGCAATGCTGTCTAACTTCAGCAGGCCTTCAATAGGCCATGGGACCAGCATTGTATTTATTCCTTTTTGATGCTACTAAATTTACCACAAATATATTTCAAACTTTTCCATACCAGTCTCTCAACCCACACATGCTCTTTGGCTGTCAATTTCCCAGAGAAAAGAGTAGCAGATGTTACAGTTTCCTGCTTGAAATCCACTATACCACTGTTCTTCATCAAAATGTCCAAGTTTTGTTCAGGTGTCTATTCTCTCTGTGTGACATTAGGGAAATTTGCCCTATTGCCAATTTACTTTAATTCAATCATGTCTATTTTTCTTGCCAGCAGGCATGTGACCTTCTTGCCAATCACACACATGCAAGGTCTAAATGTTTTCTCTCTTTCCCTCTTGGGGTATTATTGTATTCAAATAAGATGCCCGGTGCTACAGCAGCCATCTTGTGACTAGCTTGAGGAAGACAGAGTGGAATAATGGAAAGAACCTTGAACAGCTATAGACTGTAGGTTCTACAACAGTTGGTTCTTACTGGCTTCGCTGCCTCCAGTATCTTTCCTGATCATTAGGTCCTATGGTCCAGTGCAAGGTTAACCTTCTGAAATATTGCTTTGCATGTATTACTCTCTTTCTCAAAAATCTCCCATGGATTCTTTTTGCCTATGGAATTCAATCCCACTCAGTGTTTACTAGCCTTTTGCATAACTAGCTATGCAAGGTCTTTGACAATGTAGTCCATACTACTTTCAGACTTCTTCTTTTCATAAATGTGAATATCCTGGTTCTGCTAACCTTGTCTTCTAATTATTTTCTGAACATGCTGTGAAGAATTCAGTAACTGTACCTTTATTTACATTGTTTTCCCTGCCTGAAAGGCTGCTCCCCTCCATTCTGCTATTCTATGAGCATTTTTTCATTCATGTAGATTTCAGATACCCCTTTCGGAAGACCTTCTTTGGAATGGTGGAATACAGTATTTGTTCATGATTTTTCCTTCCTTCCTTCCACAACTGCCAAGTTCACTGTAAACAAAATTTATTTTCCCACTCAATTTATTTTGGGCTTAGCCTTATGACATATTATTGGCCAATGGAATATGAGCAAACATGGCAGTGCTTGTCCTTAGTTAAACTTTTAAGCCAGGCCCAGTAGCACGTGCCTGTAGTCCCAGCTACTCACGAGGCTGAGGCAGGAGGATCGCTTGAGGGCAGGAGTTCCTGGTGGTAGTGCGCTATGTCAATCGAGTGTTGGCATTAAGTTCGGCATCAATATGGTGACCTCCCAGGAGTGGTAGAGAATCAAAAGGTGGAAATTTAAAATAGAATTATCTACGTTTCATTGCATTTAACAACTATTCTTTATTGATTGTGGTTTGTTTGTTTGTTTTCTTCTAGTCTCTTTTCTGGTTTTCTTTTGTTCCAGAGAAAAATATACAGTTGCTTTATCTCAATTTTGCAAATCTTAACTGGAAACCTCCTACCAACTCCTTTTGCATAAATCTACTTATTTCATAAATTATGATTAATTCATAGTGAAGTAGTCCTTTCTGTCTTTCTAGTTGGGCTTCATTCTGTATATATCAATGGTAGAGAAATCCTTGAAATCCAAATACTGTTTTGTTATCCTGAATCCAGTTTCAATCCAAAAACCAAATTGTGACTCATATAATTTGCCAGTCAATCCCCTTGAGCCTTAGTTAGTTTATGGCAAATGGTTTGAGGTTTCTTATGTACTTTTCTTAGAAAAATACCTTCCTACATGATTTGGAGCAAGAGCATGGGGGTGCCTCGCAAAAAAACAACAGGCTTTTCTCCTTTCCTCCTATTTGTTATATATGCAGCTACAGTTACAGAGGTGCTTATATTTTTTAAAAAATATTCTGTCAATATTTCAAAGTAAAAGCTACCCTCTTATATGTGTCAGCCAGAGTAGAAGTCTTTCTGACAAGAAATCCAGACTGAGAAGGGGCTACCGAAGTATTGTAGCATGCAGGGAAACTCTAATTGTGATTAATTAGAGACAGAGTATCAAGGAAGTGGTTTTCTAGTGGTAGATTATGGATGACACTCACCAGACGAAGGGGACCTGAGAGTGAGGAAGTCCCCAGAACTCTGTGGCAAGTGTGTCAATATCACAAAACAAAAAGAAGATCCTTATCTTCTAGTGACTCAGAGGTTGAGATGTGACCAAGAAATTGTTGGGATGATGGTTCAAGGCTCCTAGAAAGAACTGGTCTGAAAAATTGGAACTGATCCACAAGAAGAAATAGTCTTAGATATGTGGAGCTTAGTTGTGTTTGAATCTCTGGTTCCAGAAACACAGCTGTATCCATTCCTTCAAAGGGATACAGGAGCCAATTAATTCTCCTTACCGTCTTTACTAATTGTTTTGAGTTTTACTTCTGACCCTTATATCCAAGAGTCTTGACTAAAGTACAGGAGATGAGGGAATTGTTTACACTTGAACTAGAGCTTTAAAGGAAGAGTTTTGAAGGCCTATGTATCAGTTAGGGTCTTGTTTGGTCGTTGGTTCCCAAAGACCTGATAAACAATAGCTCAAATAAACAAGGAATTTGTCTCACATGACGAGAAGTCCAGGATAGGCAGTCCAGGGCAGGTAGGACTAAGGTCTCTACTGTGAAGAATCCAGACTTTTCCCAACGTTATGTTTTATCCTTAACCAAGGCTCCTGCATCCTATCTTCATTCTAGGAGAGAAAAGTACGGGAGCCGAAGAGGCAGCACCGGCGGGCTTCCACACACTTCATTGGCCCTGACTGAGCTGTGTGGTCTCCGCAGCTATATGGGAGTCTGGGAAGTGGAGCTTTCAGCTCCTCAGGTGGCATAGCAGAGTAGGGTTGAAAAAGTTGAAACCCAAAGAGACAATATGGTAGCGCCAGTGAGGAAAAGAGGCAGTGAGAAGGGAAGACAAAACTCAAGGGAAAGAGTCTGGTCTGCTTGTTAGTCAGCTCCTCAGCTGCGCGGTTCTCTCTCTGCTGACAGTTTTGAAGAGTCCTGGGGAGGTACAGATTTGGAAGGAACTCTTGCTGTTAAGGGAAACAATAGTTGCAAATATCACTTGCGTAAGTTTGAGGCTTTTTAATTTTTAAAATACAGGAGAAAAGACAAAAAAAATACACAAAAAAGAGAATCCACAAAGGAAATGATTGGTAAATTGACTACACAAAATTTGAAGCCTCCCTCGCTCTCCCTCCCTCCGCCCCCAACTTTCTTTGTCTAAAGTCTAATAGAAAACTGAAAAATTACACACATGACAAATAATTTTCTTTCTTTGCAATGAGATCCTAAAATCAGTAAGAAAAAGATATTCAACTCAGTAGAAAATTGACTTAAAGGATATAAATAGGCAGTTTATATATTTTAAAAAAGAAACCAAAATAGCCCTCCAAAAAGGTGAGCCTCATATTTATAATTAAAGAACCACCAAAAACAAGTTACCATTTTTAACATATCAGATTTGTCAAAATTTTGAAATTTGATGAAACCAGTCCTGATAAAAATGTATGAGCAAGAGGGCTCTCTCATACTACAGGTGGGAGTTTAAATTAGTGACACCATTTGAAGGGCTATTTGGCAAGAGCCAAGAAATTTTAAAATGCTGCAATAATCTCTCTGATAGCAGTTAATTTGTTTTTCAACATTTGACAAGACACAATGCAATGACAGCTGATATTCAACCGTGGTATACTGGTATGGTCCTCCACTGGTGTCCATCTATTCGGTAAGTGCCCATTTAATAGTATCTTTAATATCTCTTAAACTTTTATGTGCTGACTAAATACTGGAAATTACCATTTCATCTATCTATAGAAGACTAGTTAAGTAGATTAAGGTCTTCTAATCCAAGAATATGGGATATGTTTCTATTTATTGGTCTCATCTTCGATTTCTTTAATCAGTGTTTTCAGTCTTTCACCTCCTTGGTTAAATTTATTCCTAAGTATTTTATTCTTTTTGATGCTACTGTAAATGTGGTTGCTTTCTAAATTTCTCTTTCAAATAGCTTGTTGTTGGTGAATAAAACGCAACTGATTTCTGTATGTTGACCTTG
The DNA here is from genome assembly GCA_004026545.1 of Mormoops blainvillei. Lineage (NCBI taxonomy): Eukaryota > Metazoa > Chordata > Mammalia > Chiroptera > Mormoopidae > Mormoops > Mormoops blainvillei. The sequence goes on along the minus strand of PVJD01002415.1, from coordinate 14,839 downwards.
CATCCTGCAACTTCTTAACTACATTTATTTATTAGTTCTAACAGTTTTCAGGGGTTTCTAAATATAAGATCATGTCATCTGCAAAAAATGGCATTTTTACGTCTTCATTTCTGATTTGGATACGATTGATTGATTGATTGATCTAATTGCTCTTCAAATGCTTTTCTGCATTTATTGAGTGATCATATGATTTTTTTATCCTTCATTCTATTAATGTAGTGTATCACATTGATTCATTTGTTTATGTTGAATCGTCCTTGCATCCCAGTGATAAATTCCACTTGATCATGGTATATGATCCATTTCATGTGACATTGAATTTGGTTTGCTAGCATTGTATTGAAGATTTTTGTCTCTATATTTATCTGGGATGTTGGTCTGTAGTTTTCTTTTCTTTAGTGTCCTTTGGTAACAGGGTAACACTGGCCTCATAAAATGATTTAATATTGTTTAGAAGTGTTCCCTCCTCACCAAGTTTTTGGAAGGTTTTAAGAAATATTGTGTTAATTTTTTAAATGTTTGGTGGGATTCATCATTGAAGACATCTCTATAGTGCGGTGCTGACAATTAGCTTTTTTATTGTAATATAAGGGCCTGACTTTAAGCTTTTGATTTCTGAGGCATTCACATCAAAGACATCCATCTCAAATAAACACATTGCCAGCTATATAACTAGATAAAGAGAGGGGCTGCCTTACCCATGAAGCGTCCTTTTTGCAAAACCCTGGGTGACCTAGATAGCGGACCATTCGCGTGACCCTGCATGTTCCACCTTGTGCTTTCAATCCCACTCTTACATTTTAAATTCACCAATACAGAGTGAACCTGTGAAACCTTAGGCATCCCACCTTTAACCTCAATAAAGGCTGAAACAAGGTTCTCTCCATTCTCCCCACCCCTGTAACCTCACTATGTGGCCCCAGGCATACTGTGTGCCCTGGACTTGCCAGCAAAAATGTTTGTTCGTTTGTTTTTTGTTTGTTTTTCCAAAGTTCCCTGGTAGTTGTTGCTGAGGTGTGTCTTGAAATCATAATAAGAACCACAAGAGTCAGTCTAGTCACAACGTTGGTTCCAATCAGAGAAATGTCAGGTGGGTCCCCCAAGGCACTTCTAGATGGCTGTCGATAAGCTGAGACCAACACAAAACATGGGCTTTTATTTTCTAAGATTTTATTTATTTTATTTTTACACAGAGGGGAAGGGAGGGAGAAAGAGAGGGAAACATCAGTGTGCAGTTGCCTCTCTCAAGCCCCCTACTGGGGACCTGGCCCTCAACCCAGGCATGAGCCCTGACTAGGGAATCAAACAGGCGACCCTTTGGCTCACAGACCGACACTCAATCCACTGAGCTACACCAGCCAGAGCAAAACATGGGCTTTTCTTTGTTAGGAGATTTTGATAACTAATTCAGTCTTCCTACTCCTTATTGATCTGTTCAGATTTTCTATTTCTTCATGATTCAGAACAATCACGGGGCCAGCATCTGGAACACACGTGCACATGGTACCAGGATCTGAAGTGCAGGCACATGTGGAGAAGCCATAGCTCTGGGATCTGGAGCATGCATGGTAAGAAGGGCTGGAAGTCCGATTCCCAGGACAGCATGACAGCAGCTCCTTCTGGAAGGTGGGAAGCAGCATCTTCCTTCTGGGGGTCCCTGGTGGCTGTGGCTGTTGGTACCTCTGTGGTAAAAGCTGTTGGTAACCTCTGTAGAGCAGGCTGTGGGAGTCCATGCCTACAATCATGATGAGGTCTTTTGTTGCCAAAGCTGTGAAGTCCTTAATGGCAAAGACCACTAGGGAGACGGCAGCAGATGGCACCTGCTGCATAGCTGATCCTAATAGTCCCTGCCCTTCTCGTTTGTTCTTAGTCTCAAGACATCTCAGCTAAATCAATCCCTCATGATCTTTTCTGTGTAGTTGTTCTCCACTTTGTACTCTACTGTGTTACTGGAGGTTCGTAATCAGAATCTTTGTTGGTTCACAAACCGGTCCCTGTACATGGAGGGTAAGGAGAGACTGAAGAAAGAGGCGCGCCACTCCAGGTTGATAGGTGGCGGTTTTAATAAGCCAGGGAACTTACTTACAAGGCTTGTTGCCTTAAGCCACAAGATGAGTAGATCTCTGTACCTGCCTGCCCAGTCTTGAAAGTCCATAGAGAGGCCTTAACCGGGTTCAGTCGTGTATCGTGTCCAGATGGCCTCGACAGCACATTGCTCTGTCAAGGCTATGTCTTTGAAAATGACTCCCACTGTGGGAGCTGTGGGGAGAACCTACATTCCAAGCACAGGGGAGGTGGGGAGGATCCTTTAATTGTCCAGTTCTTAAAGAGTCAGCTGGTAGCCACATCTTCTCAAATACCCCCTCCAACACTCTTAAGCAACCCCCAGGGTTATTTTCATTTATAAATAACTGTCCAATTATTTTTGTGTGTGTGTGTGTGTGTGTGTGTGGGAGATAAAGGCTGGTATCTCTTAGTCTGCCATCCTGTTGATTGGCAATGTTTTTTTGAATATGATACAAAAAACTCAGGCAACAAAAGCAAAGCAAAAATAAATAAGGGGAACTACATCAAACTAAAAAGCTTCTGCGCAGCAAAGAAAATAACCAGCAAAATTAAAGGGGAGAAGATATTTGGAAACCATATATCCAATAAGGAATTAATATCTAAAATATATAAAGAACTCATACAACTCAATAGCAAAAAAAACAAAAACAAAAAACACAACACAACAAAAAAACAGTAGAAAAACAAGCAAAAGACCTGAACAGGCATTTTTCCAAAGAAGACATCCAAATGACCAACGAGTATGTGAAAAGCTGCTGAACATCAAACCATAAGGAGATCCCCCTCACGCCTGTTAGGGTGACTCTTCTCAAAAAGGCAAGAGATAACAAATGTTGGTGAGGATGTAGAGAAAAGGGAACCCTTATGCAGTCATTATGGAAAGTAGTATGAATTTTTTCCTCAAACAATTAAAATACAACTACTGTATGATCCAGCAATTCTACTTCTGGATGTATATCCCAAAGAACTAAACTTAGTATGTTTAAAAAATATCTGTGTTCCCGTGGTCACTAAAGCATTATTCAAAATAATCAAGATGTATAAGGGACCTGAGTCCATCAACAGATAAATGAAAAAAGAAATTATGGTACACACACAGAGAATATTATTCAGCCTTTAAAAAAGATGAATATCCTGCCATTTTCAACAACATGGATGAAACTGGAGGACTATGCACCAGTAAAATAAGCCTGACGTGGAAAGAAAAATATTGCATGATCTCACTTATATGTGGTATCTAAAAAAGTCAAGTATTGAGTAAAAGAGAGTAGAATGGTGGATACCAAAGGCAGGGGGGTAGGAAAAATGGGGAGATGTTGGTCAAAGGGTACAAAGTTACAATTACATAGGATGGAGAAATATGAAGAAATAATGTATAGCATGATGACTCTACTTAATAGTAATACTATATTGTATCCTGAAAATTTGCTATGAGGGTAGCTTTTAGGTGCTCCCACCACACACAAAAAAAATGGAAACTATGTGAGCAGATGAGAACAAGGGCTTGTTTCCTTTCATTCTTCACAGACATATCCCAAGCTGAGAGAAGAGCTCTTAGCATACAGGAGCTCAGTAAGTGCTCAGTAAATTTTTTTGAATGAATAGATACTACTTCTTACATGTATCTTTGCAAGTTCCTCTCTAAACCCCTATCCAGTTCTAAGAGTCAAAACTAGGATTATCTCTAAAGGACCAGGAGATTTAAATAAGGCTAACTATTCTCAGTTCACCCTTTAGTTTCCCCTGAGGAAAGTGATTAAGAAATTAAGACCAACACCTAGTCTGAGTTTTGTCTTAACCCAACAGAAGAAATTCTGATATAATTGCTGTGTTTTGATGAATGAAGAAAATCATGCTTTTAAAATGTGCCCACTCATAAATTTATAATGAAGAATCTGCTGCCACTTCCAAAGAAGGAGGTTAACTCTAGCCAACATAGAATATGTTTTACTTTCCTGAATCAAGGGTCCTATGAGGATAACATCAGCACACATGTCCTGGATTTGTGTTCCTAAGGAATTTCTGAAATACTGTGATGTGTAAAACATAAACCAACTGCATAAAACATAAATGTACACTTTAATGAATGCATATAAATTAAATTAAATACCTGTGAAAATACAATGCTGATAGAAGAAGAAAATACTATCAGTATCCATGTTCTGCTTCCCAGTCCCAGGTACCTCCCTCTGCAAAAAGAATGACCGGCTGGGGGCCCCAAGATGCTCTCTCTGCAACAGAGATTCACATGTAGGGTATTTATAAGGGAGTGCCCTTAAGGTCAACCCCATGTGGAAGGGAAGGAATTGGAATTAGGCAAAAACGGGAGTTCCAACCAAGGTCTCAGCTAATTCCATAGGCAGCTCTGGATCAGGGGTCCTTTGAGAGTTGTTCCAAATTGAGGGGCTGGGCCTGTATAACTCAGTATGGGTCAGTCACTGGATACACCTGCCCATGGAACAATGTGAATTTTTCTTCAACCAAGGGAATCTCTGATGAAGGCTGACCTCTGAAGGTCATCTTCCAGCTTCACGTCACAGCAGCTGGAGGAACAAGCTCTTCATTCCTGAAAGGAGTGTGGGCAATTCACCTGAGTCTCTACCCCATTGCCATTTTGACTTACATGGTAACTGCATCTTTGCACTCTTTTTTCTAGTTTTACCCCATAAGGGATAACAATATAATTTATTATTGCCTGTTTTTGAAGCTTACATGAATGAAATCCTACAGTATGAGTATTTCTGTCTCTCTCTCCAAAATATTTTTCAGATTCAACCCTGTCGTTGAATCTTAATTCAGCTTAATTCATTCGTTTCCATTGCTGTACGCCTTGGTTTAATGTACCACAGCGCATTCACCCACTTCACTACTAACGGGCATGTAGGTTGCTTACGACTTCACGCTTTTAAAAAAGCCACTATGAACATTGCTCACGAATGTGTACTTGTCCTGGTGATCATGCAAAAGGGGTCCAGGGCATATATTTAGAATAGAAATTGCTGGTTCGGGGCATTTGTATTTTCAATTTTAGTAAAAAATCCCAAGGTGCATTCTAACTTTCACTCCCAAAGGCCATGTTTGAGAGTTCCCATTGCTCTCTAGGGGATAGGCTTGGTAATGATACAGTGAAGACCTCCAAATCTCATTGGCTTGCAACACAGGGTTATTTCTCAATCAGATTTCGTGTTCATCACAGCAAGCTGTTTCCTGATCACTGAAGGATCCAGGCTGATGGAACAGGCTCTATCTGAAACCTTGTTGTTCTCTTAGAGCTTTTTGTTTTTTCCATATATATATTAAGTGCCATCTACAAATAGAGATATATTACTTCTTCCTTTCCAATTCTCTTGCTTCTGAATGTATTCTCTAACCTAACTGCATTGGCATTTTATATATTCGAGGCTGTATACTTAGCTGCATATGAATATATAATGTTTCTAATCTGCAAATTAAAAAATAGGGGGCAAATACATCTGACCCTAGGCCAGACAACTGACCAAGAGACTGATAACTGACTGTGGACACATGAGACAGCCCAGCCACAACTTTCATCAAATAATAATCACCGCCAAACTTAGTGTTTTGAAATAGCCATTTGTTTAGTTCATTATTCTCTGGGTCAGCAATTTGTATTGGGCTCAGTTGGGTTGTTCTGTTGTCCTGGCTGGCTTGCTTCTTTCAGCTGCCTAAGATAAGAGATCAGCTTAAAAAAAAAAAAAGAACAGTTTGGTTTGCATGCAGAATTTAGAGAGAATATAGATAGTCAAGAGCTGTTTCTTTCATGTCCAGCCTCTGCAGTCAAAAAGAGAGAGAGAAAGAGAGAGAGAGAGAGAGAGCTGGGGAAATGAAGTACCTTGAGCAAGGTCACCAGGGAAATCAAGGAAGGAACAAGATGCTGAATTCAGGCACCCCAGGTTCAGGTGTTATGGGTATTTCCCATAACACCGCAATTCCAACAGTGAATTCCCCAGCTGTGTTAAACGAAAAAGAAACCCCAGGAAAGTGCCCCATCAGCATGAGCTCCACTCAGGAGAGCTCAGGACAAATCCTTGGATTGGTTTATCTACTCATTTTGATAGATGGCTGGGAGCCAAATTCTGAGCCTAGCAACCCCAAACCCTCCAATTTCCTAGAATCAGTGAAATCCAATATATGTTTAAAAGTGCAAAGCAGTCAATTCGCACAATAATTAAAACCCTTAAACTTTGCAGTGAACCAAGCAGATGTCAAATAATTTCCAAATACATTTTAATTCTAATTTTAGGCTACCAATTGATTTGTTGCATTAGATTTGATGTCACCTGATCTTTCTGCATCTTAATTCCTTCATCAGAAAAATTAATATTCCCCAGAGCAGTGCATAGTGATAATTAATGAGATAACAGGTCTAAGGGAGGAATTAAACACACACACACCTTTTTCCATTTGGCTGATACCCTGGTGTCTGAAACCAATGCAGAGTATCTACAAAACAAAGGTTTTCTAGAGTAAGAGGTGTGGTAGGGAAAAAAACTGTCAGCCATCTGGGGGGGACATTTCCAAGTCTTTGAACACAGGGAGAGAGTTAAAAAAAAATCAGAACCAAAAGGAAACGGGTCATGCCCTGTGCAGGGCAAGCATTTCCGAGGGTAAAAGTCTCACAGTTAAGGAGGTTAAGGGGCAATTGGTGTAAATACAGGAGTGGGCAAAAGTAGGTGTCCAGGTGTTCATATGGAAAATAATACAATAATAAATAATAATACAAGAATAAAATCTGTGTTTGGCATACTCACAACTGTAAACCTAATTTTGCCCCACCCTGTGTGATGGGAAAAGGACAAAAGCCAAAGGGCTATAAGGCAGCCTATAAGAGACTGTAACCAATTCTTTCTTGAAAGGGGATAAGGGAAGTTTTCACAGAGGCAATGAGAGCCGAGCTGGATTCTACACAGACTGTGGATCGGGTAGATAGCAGATACCTATTAAATATTTTTCAAACAAATGAATTAAAGTATCACCAAGGGCAACAGCATAAACGGATGGAATATGGAAATTCCAGAAAACTATTGATGATGTATTTAGTATTGCTCCAGTGACGATTTGGAGGGACAGAACAATTACTACCATTAGCGAGGCTAGAGATGGCTGCAAAGACCAGACCTCTGAGACCTTGCATGCTATACGAATCCTTTTGTGTGTGTCCTGTTGGATTTGGGGAGCTAAGGGTGTTTGGAGACAGTGCAAATGGGTATTCCAGGTAAAGGCACGGTAATGGACAAGCAGAAATGTTCACCAGATCCAACCTCCCACCTCAGTGAAGGACTTGCTGCCCCAGCTGCTAGGAGCACTGTTGATAGACAGCCTTCAGCTGGGCCCCCTCAGGGTCTGCGGCAGCTGGAGAGCTACCTCATCCAAGGGCCAGCCCTTCCTAGGGCTGCCCCCATCCAAGGCAGGGAATACAGGCCCAGCCATCTTGGCTCACCCTGCGGCAACTTTGACAAACCCTTTTAGTTCCAAAACTCCAGGGAAATCAAGGAAGGAACGAGATGCTGAATTCAGGTGCCCCGGGCTTGGTATTTCCCATAACACCATAATTCCAACAGTGAATTCCCCAGCTGTGTTAAACGAAAGAGGAACCCCAGGAAAGGGGGGGTGAGGGTTGGCCAAGCCCGTCTTCAGGACTGTTCTGCATCACAATTCAGCTTCTCTTTCAGGGCATTCCCATTTGTTCCCAGACCTATGGCCAGACCAGAACCACCACCCAGGCAGTGGAATGGGGAGGTTGGCAGGGGCAGGGAAGCGTCTGCGGCAGACAAGAAGGTCAAGCTTGTTTACATCAGGCGAGAAATTCCTTTCTTCCATCTCTGCACATCCTCCTTTGCCGCTGGTGACAGCTCATGTTTTGGAACCAACAGAGTAGAGCAAAAGGAGTCCTTGAGTTGGGCTCAAAGGGAGTTCAAAGCCTGCTTCTGTTATGTGTCTGGGTCCAGCCACTTCACTTCTCTGAAAACGGGAAGAGCAGTGGGAAAAATTGGAAAGAACAATGCCATCATTTGAGGTTCAGTAGAGGGAGGGGGCAAATACAAGAGATAACATGGGGAAAATGCTTTATAAACTGTGTATACAGAGTGAGGATGAATGCAATCTAAAACAATAAAATTGTTCCTACCCCTTGATTGGATTGTCTCTGTACCTCTGGGTTTTCTTCAGTAAACTTTCTGCCAGGGTCAGAGTTGCCCTGTGGAAAGTTTATACAGCCACCTTGTCTTGGCCTTTGTGCTCCCAATCCCTAGGTGTGGAAGGGTCAGGGCTGGAAGAAAGATCGCAGCTCAAATCATGCACCACCCTCAGTACAGATAAGCTTGGCCCCTATATGCCCAGGCAGCTGAGATTATGCCTCAAAAACCTATGCATACACACACCTGCATGATGAGCAGCTCTGCCAAATACCATGGAGCATCTGCCACTTCATTCCCATCTTTAGCCAAAATTGGCTACAATGTAGTATGTTAAGAAAGAAAAAAAAAAATAGTGTTCCAGTCATTGGGGAAAAATCCTGGGTTATACCAAAATGGTTATCTTTGGGAGAAAAGATTATAAGTGAGCTTTATTTCTTCTATGTGCATTTCTACAAATTTATAAATTTAAATTACAAATTTGCTACCATGAACACATAGGTATCTTTTTGGGATCATATAAAAATAGTCATAAACTAGAATGAAAATTTTAATGTTTCTATGATTTTATATAATGCTGCCTTCCCATTCAATCTGCAGTGTCACTGGGCTTGAGAGAAGGAATAAAAAGAATTGTAGAAATCACAATTTTCATCATTGAACAGGAATTTGCCAGAGAGCAAACTCCACTCTGGGTCCCTGGGTGCAACCACCAGCTGCTGGTAATCTGTTAGAGACTGAATGTTTGTGTCCCCTCAAACTCATAAGTGGAAACCCTAACCCCTAATGTGATTGAACTTGGAGACATTACCTTTAGGAGATAATTAAGTTTACATAAGGTCATAAGGATGGGGCCCTAATCCTAAAGGATTAGTGTCCTTGTAAGGAGACACACCAGGGAACCCGCTCTCCTCTGTCTCTCCCTCCCTCCTCTTTCTCTCTCAGTTTCACTCTCCCTTCTCTTTTTTTTTCTCTCCACAGAGGAAAGGCTATGTGAGGACATAACAAAAAGACAGCTGTCAGAAAGCCAGGGAGAGAGCTCTCACCAGAAACCAAATCATCTGGCACCTTGATCTTGGATTCCCAGTCTCCAGAACTGTGAGAAGTAAATTTCTGTTGTTTAAGCTCCCCAGTCTACAATATTTTGTTATGGCAACCCAAACAGACTAATTCATACATGAATACACAGAGGCCCTGTGCCCGGAACCCTCAGTACCCCGCAGCTCTAGAATTCCATGCAGTGCCTAGCTCTACCCTGAACTGGGGCCCAAGTTCCGAAACCTGAAGATCAAGCTGAGAGCCAGAAGATCTCACAAAATCACAAGTATCCTCAATATCCATATTGCAAAATGTTTCATGCAGAGTGAACCTAAACCCTTATATTTCCATTGACGATGTCAGCCTTAATTGTTGAGTTATCAAGTTTCGAAGGGCAAGAGTCACTGTAATTGATAGCAAAAGATTGGTCCAAGGACAAAGTCACTTGTTTCCTCTCCATCAAGTGCTATGTCACAAGTATAGCGCAGATTGCAGTGAATGGGTATCACAGGTGGTGTCACATCAAATGATATTTATCAAGAATGCCTTTATTTTCACACTAGGCAGTCAGGACAAAGTTTCACAATAAATTTCCCTTTTTCCAAGCCCCTGCTTTGACTAATACTTCCAGGTTTTCTAGTGGTAAAAAAGAAACCAAGATTCAACTCACTTTCAAATTAGTTTGTACTCATTGCTTACATCGATTTTTCTTTTGCTACAGAGCCAAAAAAAATTTATGTTATGTCAAGTTCAGGTTTCATTTCCATTCAGTTCTGAATCATTTAAATAACTTTCAGGAAAGTTTTGGTTACTTTTTAAACTACTAGAATGCAGTCCTTCTCAAATCACAGATCGTTTGGCCCAAGTGCCTGCTGGCAGGAAAGAATCCCAGGGGTTAGGAATCGACCGCTGAGATTGTAGGGTGGCTTCATCACTTCCGAGCTGTGCAGTGCTGTCTCAGGAAAGGTAGTGTTGGTTTCATCAGCTATTCGCACAGAGGCAACAGTCAGGAGGCGCCGCCTGACTCTACAGAGGTGTTGGGACACACCAAACCTCACATTCTTCCTTGGTTTCGAACCGGTTAGCATTGCCCCCACAGCTGCCGTACCAGAACTGTTGGCAAGCCTGCTCCTCCTTGTTATAGTACCATTTCAGGATGTAATCCTGGCACTCGCCCGCCATTGGATCCATAAAACAAGGACCTGCCACAAAACAAATGCAGAGAGTTGAGTTTCCTGCACGAGAATGACAGGAAAGGAGCAATGGTTTGGTGTCACAGACTTGGAAATGAATCTTAGCCTCACTACCAACTGGCTGTGTAACCTTGAGCAAGTAACTTAACCTTTCTGAGCCTCAGTGTCCTAAACCATAAGAGCAATATTTTTAAAAAACCTTCATCACAAGTTTGTTGTAAGGCATGCGAAAGATGTACTGCAGTTACAGCTGTTATTTGGCAGAGTACCAAACACATGGCAGATACACCAAACAATATATAAATGAGTGAGTGAATGAATGAATGACTAAGTCTTTCTGATACTGAGAACTCCTTACTTGCTTATTATATGATTTCTGTCTTTTTTCAAACCATCTCAATCACTTGCCTAAGCTCAAAGCCTTCTAATACCTTAAGCAAATCCAGACTCTAAGTAGAGGTGAAACTTGACCTGAGTATCAAAAGATGGGTAGATGTAATCCAGGTGGACACTGTGCAGAGGAGGCCAAAGGACAGGTGGCATGTGCAATGGCATGAAGACTTGGAATAAAGAACAGGGCATAAGGGGCAGCTGCGACTAGCACAAAAGGTAGGTGTAGGAAAGTGGAAGCCAGTAGGCCCCAGAGGACAGAGCAGGGACTAACCGCAGAGGCCTGTGTGCCTTGCCCAGGCATCTGAACGTTATCTTATAATCCACTGGGAAATAAAGAAGAAGAGAAATGACATGACCAGATTTCCATTTTAGAATGAGTAATTTGGTAAACAGAATGGAATTGAAGGGAGGACAAACTGGAAGAAATGAAACCTGTTAGACAGCCCTGAAACTACATTTGAGATGAAAGCCAAGGTTAAGAGGGAAGATTGTGGGAAAGGGGATGGATCTGAGAGATGCTGAAGAGGAAGCCACACGAAGATGTGGCCACCAGTTGGAGGCAGGGGGTGAGGAGAGGGGACAACTAGTGATGTTTGGGTTTTGGTTTCCCTTTACTAGGCCAGTGGGGGTTCATTCCAGTAAAAGGATAAAGGAGGAGAAGATAGGAATGGGAAAGATGAGTCCAGTTTGTTTAGCTGAGTCTGTCAGAGATGACTGCGGGCATGTGCAACGGTGACATCCAGAGGATAGTTGATTGAATATACTGGTCTGCAGTGCAGGAGAGAGTTAAAGACAGAGCTACAAACCTGGAGTCATCAGTACAGGGGGACTAGCTGAGGTCACAGTAGGAAAACTTGCCCCAGTAGTATGTGTAGAGTCCTTATAGGATGGAAGACAGAACCTTGGGGAAGGCATTGCAGGGTTACGGCCCGTTATTTGCATAAATCTCTTCTAAATAAATATTCACTGTTGAATTCAATTTTAATAATTTTATATTCTTTTCTTAAGGTGGGCCCCTAAGTAGTATAAATTCCAGGTTCCATAAACTCTGGATCTCTCTGTGGGGATGGACCCGGAGAGAGGTGCCCACGAAGATGGGCGAGGCAAAAGTAGAACAAGACAAGACTATCCCCTGAGCCAAAAGAGGAGAGGGCGTGAAGAGGGAGGTATGAGCCAACAGTGGCCACATCTCAAAGAGCGCCAGTCACTGAGGTCTGAAAGAGCCCTCTGGGTTTTTTTTTTGTTTTGTTTTGTTTTGTTTTTTTGACAGTTGGGAACAATCGGAGACAAGGGACCGCTCTTTTCTCTGACTGGAGGGCAGGTCCACGGGGTATACAGAAATACAGGAAGTTGCACCTGGCCATTTCTCTTTCTTCTGAAAGCAAAAATAATAATAATAATAAGGACATCAGCTAGAGAAAGAGACATGCAGGAAGGAGCAGGAGGCGGTGAAGATTTAGAATAGCCTTGGAATGCAATGGGAGAAGGACCGGTAAGAGGCAAGCTACAGAGGGGGTGAGAAATTTGGGGAAACTTTAGGCCCGTTTTTGTCTGTGAATAGAATTGGATTAGAGGACCAGTAAGCTCTCCTCCACCTCTTTCACCTTGAGTTTGTGGGAAAGAATGCCTTAGAGCAGTGGTTCTCACCCTTGGCTGCTCAGTGGAATTACTGGGCAAGTGCCCCATCCAGCGATGCCGATTGACTTGGCCTGGGAAGAGGTTGAGGCACTGAGAATTTTTAAAGATTCCTAGGAATTTCTGATCTACTGCCAAGGCTGAAAATCACTGCCTTAGTAAAACTACCTAAGAATATTTTATACTGAAAATTGAATAATCAATAAGATAAGTTCTTCTATGCTTAATTTTTAGGCTAAAGAGTAAAATGTTACTGTCCCTACTGGGAGTGCCCATTCCTCTATCTGGTTTTGTTACTTGTTTGCTTTGGAATCTAAGAGGTATAATAGTAGCTTGGCTTCTATGCTTACTGTGTGACAAACATATGAATTAATGAGCTTTATTCTCAAAACAATCCTATGAGATAGGTATTCACATAATCCCCACTTTACAAGATCATGAAACTGAGCCACAGAGAGTTAAATAACTTTCCCATGGCCACTTAGCTGGCAACCACAGATGGAGAACTATCTAGGCACATTCAAAACCTCTGGGCAAGGCCCAGCCTGGGTAGCTCAGTTGGTTAGAGTGTCCTCCCAATACACCAAGATTGTAGGTTTGATCCCTGGTCAGGGCATGTATGAGAATCAACCCATGAATGCATAAATAAGTGGAATGACAAAAATTGATCTCTCTCTCTCAAGTCAACTAAAAATTTAAAATAAAATAAAATACCTCTGGGCAATTATCTCTCATTTAATCTAAGCAGGACTGACCACACCACTCACTAGAAACTCTTCCGGTCATCTTTTCCCTGCATTTTAAACACTTCAGAGTCAAATCTCTCCCAGTCTCTTTCTAGAGTGGTCAATGTTATGCTCACTTTGTTGAGCCCATGTAAGAGGTCACATGGCATTTATATGACAACATGCTACAATCCTAAATCAATGCTACAGTTGCTTTAGATGGACCCAAACGTTCCTGAAACTTGGTCAGAATCCATGTGGCCACTCATAGACGAAGGAGCCTCGGACAAGCCAGTGCATTTTCCCTCAAGGTCGGGAGTATGTTGCCACTTCTGCAAAAGATCATTGCTTCTCCACAATGAAATACAGACAATTCACAGGGTGTGCCCCCATCACATTCCTTAAAATAGCTTCCATTCAGCTCCAGTTCTACATTCAAGTGAAAGTTAGCCTTTATATGTGTTCTTAAACTAATTTCTTTAGCTGCATACAAGAATTTGTACATTTAGGAAGAAAGTATATAAAAGCTAAAATCTGCATGTGAACACAGTACACAGGAATTTTTTTTTAAGATAAAGGTTTTAAAAAGCAAACTCAACCTTTTTCTTTTCTATTTTTCTTCTGTTTTGCAGACATTTGTTGTTCGTTTTCTTCAGTGGCATATCCATTCTTTTCATAATTTTCAATTGCTCCTTCCTGAGTTATAGATGTGATCGTGGGTGTTCTGTTCTCCTCTAGAAAAAAGTCTGTTGCTTCAAGTGCTTCCAAATCACCAGCAAAGCCAGACACACGACGCCAGGGCTTGGGCAACCTGTATAGAACCAATCCATATCAAAGTGCACAACGAAACCACGAGACCTGAGAGGTTCAATTTCCAACTGATATTGCTGGGCTCAACAAGCTTTAGGTTTGGGCATTTTCCAATGTTTGTTAACACATTAGCTACCTTCTCAGGTTTGCAGAGGTGTTTGGAGAAAAGTAACAATAACATGTTTAGCATTATTGATTTAACTTCTTTGGACATGGGATTAAAAGGCAGATGGGATGGAAATGTTTAAATTATGCTTTTATTCATGTATGTGCTCTTTGGATGTTTCCTATTGGTCTTGTATTACTCTTCAAGAAAGAAAAACCAAACCATATCAGAATTGTCAAACACAGGAGTACCCTATCCCCAATAGTAAGGGTAAGGTCAAAGGCCAGCATTGCCTGTGATCTTTCTTTGGGGAGACAGTCGCCTGCCGGGAACAGAGGTATGGGACAACCTCAGCTCTGCCCTCAGCCTACCTCTTGATAAACCTTCGTGATTGCAGCTGAGTGTCCCCTCGGCTGGGGCCCTCACATTCTTCAGAAAGCTCTGGGGGCGGGTACTGATTTGTTCCACCTAAAAATAAAATGTAAAAATCAAACCAAATCAAATACAGTATAAAATAATGTAAAAAATATAAGTAAGCATAAAGTAAAATAAGGCATAAAAACAAAATTGTATCCATTAACACAAAAAGCTTAAGACATAAAAATAAAATCAAAGCATAAAATAAAGTAAAATATACAAGAGAGCAAAATAAAAAACAAAATAAATAAAACAAAACATAAAAACAAAAATATCTGTTGACATAAAGTCAAAAAGATG